>WYDK02000035.1:8099-35025 GCA_009867345.2 Toxicodendron radicans | reverse complement strand
AACTTCATGGATATAGATTCCAAAAGGAATTAGGAATAGAAGAAATATCAGTCATAGGCTCCACAATACAAGCAATATCCGGTTTATGAATTCTGCAAAGATTCATAAATTCATTCCTAGTAGAGAGGTTAGCAAACCCCCTCAATTTCCAGATCAAAAGCTAGATACGAACCCAGATGTAGATGAAGCGCCTGTACCTGTTCCGAGGGAAATAAATGGCGCTAGTTAAGCATTCCAGTATAGAGCTGCCAAACGAACATTGGGCAGATTCCCATTGTGAGCCAGGAGTGATTCAAGAGTATGCATGTAAGCAAGGGAGTCCGTCCTTCTAGTTCAAGAATGATTAGAGTGGTGATTATCCTGTACCAAAAGCTCTAAGCAAGAAAAAAAGGATAGCTCATTCAAGCACCGGAAAGATTCACTGAACGTTCATTAGATGAAGCTGCTCAAAGTTATGACCACAGTCAGGGAGTTTCAGTAAGCAAGTTTCTAAAGAAAAGAACCTACCAGGGATCCCACTTGAATAAGGAATAAGGCAGGCTCGACAAAAGAGAGAAAGGGAACAGAGCAAGAGAGTCCGTCCACTGGAAGAAAGAAGGAATAAGGTAGGCAAGCAAGCCAGGTAGATTAGTTGAGTAGGTATTCACTACCCCACCCAACCAAGCGAGCCATACCAGCAAGCAGGCACCAAGCAA
Source organism: Toxicodendron radicans (assembly GCA_009867345.2). NCBI lineage: Eukaryota > Viridiplantae > Streptophyta > Magnoliopsida > Sapindales > Anacardiaceae > Toxicodendron > Toxicodendron radicans. The sequence goes on along the minus strand of WYDK02000035.1, from coordinate 34,330 downwards.
GCCACAGGACTGAGAGCCTGATAGTTCATGGGAGTAGTTCTTATCAACTCAGCATTAAGAGTAGTCTTTCTCAAGTATGAATAATGATCAAAAATGCCCTAAGCAAGCAAGTAAGCTAATTCATTCAAGAAAGAATATCTGTAAGCAAGCGAATCAAAGAAAAGCCATAAAACTGGATAACCTGATATGTTGAATCCATTCTTCTCAAGCCGGCCTTTGATAAACTTCGAATATCTAGGCTTGGAAAGGCGGAGAAGAGCAAGACTGGTCTTAGCTTCGTTTCTTTGTTTAGTCATTCCCGTCCATTGAGAATAGAAGGATAGGTTTGAAGCGAATCAACGAATTGGATCACTTGTTTGAGGCGAATCAAGGTCCATTCAATGCTTTAAATTAGCATCTCCATATAGCTGTCAAAGCTTGCAAGTCGTTTTTCACTCTATTGAGACATCTTAAGTTGACATTTTTCATTCTCCCCTAGTGGCGAAACCTTGCAAGCCCATTTCAGTAAATAAATTGTATCTCAATTTGAGATTTGAGAAAAGGCATTCCCCCCTATATGTGAAACCTTGTCAAATGAACCATATCTCTACAAATTCTATCTTCCTACAAGAAAGGAATGATTCTTCTTAGGCTGAAATCGGCTCAATCCAATCAGATCCCTCTTTCGGGGGACTTGTCTTGTACTCCATTGGGCAAGAAGTGCAGTCGAAGGGTCAGTCCGTAATGAGATCTGAGGGTGGGCACAGAATCAGCCGAGAAGGTGCTAGTCTTTCTCCTCGTTTGGGATAGGAAAAGGTCTTCTTGGTTAGCGGTCCTCACTCCGCTGTCATCTCTTGCCAGCTTCAGATCTCATAAATCACATCTTCTAGTACGCTAGTTGGAAGCCGGGTTCGAAGCATTATTCAAAGGGCAAGCCCCAGATAGGAGCACCAGCAAGTCTGAGTTCCAATCTCTCTCAAATAGGTAACGGGAAGTACCATTGGGGCTGGCAAGCTGAATGAGAACCTGAGTAGAGCGGCAAACTCTTTCATAGTAAGACGTGCGCCTGTCCCGTCGAGAAGAATAATCAATAATCCTTTTCTTATGCTTGGCACGGGATAATAGAAGCTTTTTCTCACAAAGGTTGCAGGCACGACTCCCATGCTCATGGAACGAACTACGACTTGCATTGAGCCTATGCCTTTCAGGCGCACTAGCCTGAAATGAATCCCTTTTCTACTTGGAGTGAGATAGACTCTTTACCTGGAGGATAGAAGCGAAGAAATGCCTACCTACAATAATTGATCTACTCTTCTGTCTCGCCTCCTTACCTTGCCCACCTGAAGAGCTCGAATTAAGGACTGGGCACCTACCATCAAGAAGGGATCGAATCCCCTTCTGCGGAAGAACGAATCCGTGCTCGCTGCTTGTTAGGAGTAGGTTTCTAGCCTAACTGGAAGACTTCCTGTCCGAAAGAAAGGTAGTCTATCAATGAATTTTCGTAGAAGAGATAGTTTTGATAGATCTGTGCTTTAGATGCTATATGGATCGGTTCGGTATCGACCTGTAAAAGAGAGATAGATGCGCTTGGTCGAGACTCGTTCTTTAGAAACTAGAACATTTAGTCAGGGGGCTGGGAGCCTCCAGTGGTCTACTCAAAGATTGAGGTGGGTCAGATCCATTCGCTTGAGCGGGACTGTTAATTAGGGCTTGAAAGCAGCAGGAAGTAAAGCTGCACGCAATCCATAGAAAGCAATCTACATAAAACCCTTCTCTTCATATCAATTGCTGCTAATGATGGGTCCATCAATTGATATGAAGATGCACCTCCCCTTCGGATGGATGGGAACGGGAACAGCAGAAGATGACCTGGGAGACGAGGGATCACTGTCTCTACTTACGTCTTTATGAGTGCTGGCTCACTCACGAGGTTGGGTTTGGCCCACGCCCACCTGCTTCTGCGGTTTAGGGATCATCGGCAGCTGCAAATGTTGGGAGCCTAGAGCGGAGGGAGATAAGTGAAAACATGGATAGGTGTGCCCTGGGACACGGGAATGGGAGAGAGACAAAGAAAGAGAATATGGTGGGGCTTAGCTAGCAATTGATCACCTTGGCTCGGACTTGGAATACATTAGTTCGAGTTCAGGGCTTACCAACATGGGGGAACTAGATAGGGAGGTGAGTGCCTTTGGTGGCAAGGAATTGTATTCTTATTCGCCTCTATCCGGTCCCGGGACCACTTTTCCCTGTTCGTTTCATTAAGCTTCCGTTAATCGCCTTGGTCCAGCATTAGATCCCGTGGGTCCGGGCATTCCTTACTTATTATTGCTGGGGTCAGCCAGTGTAGAAGAATACTTGGCCAATTGAGCTCCCGTTCCTTCCATCCGACCGGATGCAGAAAGAAGAGATGGGGTACTTAAGTTTCATTCCGTACCGTCAGCATTCATTCCCGGTTGCTGCTACTTCGGAAGATTGAGAATGGTATCGACTTGCTCCACCTTCCTCGAATTCCTTTATTGATGGCCCAGCATTGCAATAACTCATTGTATCCAGTATTGGCTGGGAGGCGAGCAGAGGATTAATTGGATCGTTTCGGAACCCTGATTGAGGCTTCTCGTTAGCTTAGCCGGCCAGTAGAACAAGCATTTGGATACGGAGAGGAATTGAGAATCACTCGAGTGAAAGGAGAGGAAGATGCCGGTGGGACAGGTGCAAAAGAATCTGTTTATGGTTTCGGCTCGACTCGAGTCCAGATGTTGAGGGAGAGGACCAGGAGACGTTTAGTCCGATGGTTCCTACCTCCCCCCTATTGGGCCTGTTCACGCTTCTTCGCCACCGGTGGGCTCGGAAAGAGAGGAATCTGGGGCCTCCATTGGTTTACTTGCTCCCATGGCCTCCCCTACCGGTTGCTAGCGCTTGGCTGGGCCCTTTGACTTTGACTTTTAGGTTCCGTTCCGTCAGGATCTGAGAGTTTAGGTGCAGCCCATGCCCATGGGCTTCCATGGCCATTAGAGGCACGAGATTGAGATGATTAGCCAGCACCAGATGAAATTGATTGATTCGGATTGGACTCGGCTGGAGTGAGATCGATAGTCGGAAATAGATGGACTTACTTAAGGGCTTTACTTGCGGTTCCAGGCTTAGATGTCCCAGTTCCGCTCTTCCAAATGCGGCTAATGGGGAACGCACAAGGCATTGCTTGGCAGGTGCCTAGCCACTGGGCGGGGATGAAGGGACAGAAACTATGGGATGGGAAGAAGATGACTCGGGTCCTGTAGTTGGGTAATCTCCTGCTACTGGTAACGGCCGATCGGGACCAAGGAGGTACAGCCTTGAAGCATTTGTTCCCGGGCAAGGGTGGAAATCTAAGTCATTGGCGAGTTCCTCATAGCTTGAATCGTTTGGTTGGCCGGAAGAAGCAGAAAGATAGTGGGGAAGGGCACAGGTTCTCGCCTTCAGTTAAAATGTAGGGAAGAATGACTCCTATTGACCGAAGGCTAAAGGACTCCTTTTCTTTCTTTTGTGCATCCGTAGGTGATATATCTCATTCTAGTTCGGTTGGTGAGTACGATATCACTCAAGAGAGTTCATCGGTCAAGTAGAAGGAAATTCCATGGATTCCACCTGTAGTGGTAGTGATCTAAGCGGGCAGGCCTACAGAGAATCAGCTCTTGCAAGCTGCGTACGACTCCAATGCTGTTGATTCTTGCTTTCTATCGAATACTACAATAGCCAGTCCACTTCAATATTCCATATTGCCATCAACACGAAGAAATAGTCCACCCAGTCCTCCATGAGATCTTTTGGGAAGCCCAGATCAATCCAACAACCGGATCAACCTGAGACGAGGAAGCCCTTTTCCGTATTCCTAGTGGATCCGCATTCGCCTAAGCTCACCTGCTGCTGCTGCTGATGATGCCAAAGAAGTATAAGATGATGATGATGCCAAAGAAATGGAATAGGTACCCAAAGAAGCAAAAATGATCCTTGGATGGAAAGGAGGACACGAGATTCTTATGCGGTTGCCCGAGGGGCTGCTAAATCAGATATTGATGAATGGCTCTACGCTTGAAAGACCGGGCCCATTTCGTCGTCCCTTCGAACGATGCCTTAAACTACTCGTTAGTATAGTCCCCCTTCTCTAAGAAGAAAGAGTCCCAGGATAGAGACCTTTTCTTTTGTTAGTGAATAAAGCCCTTTAGGCATGGAAAATCCTCCACTGAAAATGGAAATTCTACGACATAATTCTTTAAAAAGAAAGAAATTTTTCTACCTATTTTGGTGTCCGAACACGCAAGAGTGGTAAACTCGCATTATAGACCACTATTTCTTACAGAAAATAGAGTTTTCTAAATTGCCACTTGCGAGTAATCCTGCCATTGTTCAAAGAAGAGGGTCAACGAAGTTTAGTCAGATTTAGGGTTCCCGGCCAACTACAAGTAAGAATTTCGAATAAATCTTCAGTGAATGAGCGGGAAGGCTTCCATCCAAGCAAACCAATCGCAAAGCAAAGGTTTTTAGCAGGCAATGCAAGCAAAGGAAAACCCGAATGCAGCCTTCTTTCAAGAGTGAGGATAGGGCCGGTCATGTGAAGTAGGTTGCGACAGAAGCTTGAGCCGAATAGCGGACTGCTCGCCGATGAAAACAGGCCAGCCCTCCATTCCTTCAGAAGGAATGGAGTTAAGCGTCCCGCCAGTACTGAATACCAATAAAATATCTATTCGACAAGCCAACAACGGAGCATTCTCCGGAGCAAGCAAACGGAGTCCCTGAACCAGCCTTAGAGCTGATCAAGTACAGGGCACGCTAGCGCACTCCGGCCTGACGTAACGGAATGAAACCTCTCTCTCTAGGGCTGACCTACTGCCGGAACAGAAGACAAGCCCCATCCCATCATCAAACAGCCACCAAACAACCATCAAACATCCATCTATCTAGCTGCGCATCCACTAGAGTATACTTTATTAGTATAGGATACTACCCTTTAAGAAAGTAGGACTTTGCCCCTGTAAAGTAGTACGAGAAGAACACGGATAAGCAATATGAGACTGAAGAAACTTAAGTAGTTAAAAAATGGCTTTCTCTTCGCTTGGCCATGTGGTATTGAGAAACTGCCCGCATTTCGTCTAAGCCGATCTGTGATCCCAAGTCTCCCTTCTGTATCAATAGAAGCAGCCCTTATCCTACCTGGAAAAGCCTTCTTTAGTTGTGGTTTCGACCTCTTCTAGAATGGAGGAAAACAAAAGAAAAAAGTATACACCTACTTTTTCTCTCAGCGAAAGGCTCAAATCCAAGCCATTCCAAGGTGTCAACCAACGCTACCGCAATGAGATCTTCCGGTGGGGTTAGGTACTAGCTTTAGTTAAGGAAAGCTGAATTAGTTCATTCCAGTCAATTCCTTCTTTTGAGCCGTAGTTTAGCCCGCTTGAGAGCTTTATCAAGCTAGGAATTTCATAATCAAGGAGAATGCCGCAATCCATTTCATAAGCAAGGAGTGAATCGATTGAAGTCTTTCCGTATTATGGTCTTAGTTAACCCAGCTCTTGTTGGAAGATTGTTTCAGAACCATTAAACCCAGAAAAAGCTGTGAACATGACTGTCTGAAAGGGGAGCAGCAGTCATTCCCTTCTTTGGTCCAGAATTCTTCTTGCAAAACTAATTTGATCGGCCGTTTACTCCTTCGGAAGGGTTCTCAACCGTTGAAATTGGAGAATCTAAAATTGTATCTGCAAAACCTTTGGGTCCCTAAGTCTGCGTGGAAGATAGTCCCTCTTGCAAGAGGTTTCTACGATATTCATTTTAATGATGAAGATGACATGCGTAGGATATGGAGTGGAGGCACCTGCACCCTTCCTACTGGAGTCTTTAGACTCTATCAATGGCAACCAAAGTTCAATCCTTATGACCCTAAGATACAAACTCATTCACAAATATGGATCAAAATCTATGGACTCAGTTTGGAGGATTTCCGTGGTGACTATGGAAAGGGCATTTACCACCCTACTTTTTTTTATTGACCAATACCAGGTTCTGAAAGAAAATAATAGGATTCATAAACTTGTTGTTGAAGTTCTTCAAGTTCTTTCGGACTCGTCTGGTAATGAGCTTTTTTAGGTAGACTTGAACCCGGTATCAAATTGATATGGTGCCCGGATCTCTCTCATTGGTGGTACGGAGGTAACTCCTCCTTCGGGATAGGAGAAAGACGAGGCAGATGTGGCTTTAGTGGTTGTAGCATCTGAAACCCAAATCATATTAATATGCCCCACACGAGCTGCGTAGCTACCGCGCTTTACCCTGAAGGTGAACATAGCTAATACGTATCTTAATAAGTAGCGCCCCCGTCAAAGAAACTAAGAGGCAACGGAGGAAGGGAATGCTGGGCCTACCCCCAGAAGGAAAGACTTTAGATTCGCTAGCTCGGTAAGAACAATCGGAATACGAGGACGCAAGGACGGGACCGGGCTAGAGGACTCTCTATCGTCCCCATCGTCCTAACAGCCGATCACGGTCCCTCTGTCTGTTCCCTTAAAGCTTAGGTGAGGAGAAGGGGATGTCACTGTGTCAATTCTCGAAGATGGAGGCGAAGCCGTTAACGAGTCTGACCGATCTATGAATCGAGTTTTATCCCCACTCTTACTAAATCCAGCTAGTAGCTAGTGCAGTTACTGAACTCAGGAATCCCTTCAGCTAGCAGTTTCTAAGTGGGTTGCTAACATTGACTGATTCTCATCTTTCGCTGATAGCGTACAGTTGGTTGGACTGAGAAGCTAGTCGCATTCTTTTTCCGAGGGAGGCTTCCGCGTAGGCGAGTTCGGAAAGTCTCTTAGCCGACGGTGACCACCAGCTTTCAAAAAGAACCTTTGGGCCGTGCTTCCTCAATGCCTTTCCTTATTCGAAGCACAAATCCAATACCGCTGATTCAACTATGAAATTCAGTATATGAATTGAGTATCCATCCGTAGGAGATTACTTCAGTCTTGCCAGGGGTGAAGGATGGAGAAGCTAGGGCGACAGATTCACGCAAAGCGCTAAAGCCTTAGTTTAATCAGTTAATTCGGAAACAGACGCAGACGCTAGGGCTGTCTTTTATGGCTCTTCACTACGATTGCCTTCTTTAAAAGGCAAACCAAACTACTAGGGTAGGTAGTGGTGTGTCATTTCTTTTGGTTGTGAGCTGAGAATTTTTGACAGCGGAAGGGAGCTGAAAGCGAAGAGAGGAAGCCCTCGATTAGTAATTAGTAAATTAGTATAAGAATAAGAATAAGAGAACCTGATTCCAGCCGTACTATTAGAACTTTTATCTCGAGACTTGTTAGGAGTAGACAGGCTTTAGGCATAGGCGAAAGGAAAGTCGCTTTGGAGCTCCTTAAGTCGCTACTCCCCAGAGACGTTCTCCTACGGGGGCGGGAACTCTTTTCCCGGGAACGAAAGCACTTAGCCAGGCTCTAGCTACAAGTTTATACCAAAGCAAAGAAAGCTGGATGGGAAATCGCTCGACTGGGGTCGAAAACATCCGATCTAGGCCGCGAAAGCGAGTTCTTTATGAAAGCTTTCTTCAACTACTCCTCCTGGCTTACCAATTGAAACTGTGCTTTGAAAGAAGCTTTTCGAGTGAAAGCAGTGCCCCAAGCCAGAAAAAAGAAAGCATCTCAGGTGTAGCCGCAATGTTTTCTAAATCAAAGGCATGAGCCATTGTATCATCCTTTGATCCTGAACGAGGAAATCAATCTCTTTTTGAACCAATTGAGAAGCGGGTGTGGGAGAGCCATGATAGCCCCTTTTATAGGTAGGTTCCAAGACGTAAGGTGGACCGGGTATCGTAGATACGCTAATGATCGGTGTTCACTTCTATGACCGGTTCGAAGGATTGAATTTCGTATAGAAAAAGAGTAATGTCAGACTTCGGACTGCAGGTTGAAAGATTAGCCCAATGCCTACAAGAAATGCGCTCTGGCAAACCTTCCGGGAATCACTCGATCTCTTGGATGGGAAGAGGCCGTCCTTTAAACCCTGACCTGAGAGGTGTCATAGAGGTGTCATAATTGACATCCTTCGTCGTGAGATGAAGCCCCGGGAATGGATCTGACCTCCAGATGATATTGTCTGTGGTAAGGACTTTATCGAGTGGTCGACTCTCCGAGCTTGGGTAAGGCAGTGGCTTCAATACCGATTTCCTTGTTACCGCTTTGGGTGTGAACAGCCCAGAGCGGGCCGAGGCCTTATCCAACCAGGGAAAACTTTTTCCTTTGGTGAACAACCCTCGGTTAGGACCATCTGGTATAAGAAAGGGAACTTAATCCGTCAGCGGTGTTGGAGGACTAGCAATTGAATAAGCTGTTGATGCAATCAAAGCTGTGATCCTAGGAGCTGCACATGATGGGGAATAGCCGGTGCATCGAGATTCGGTAAGTGTTCAATAAACCGCAGTTGGAGACATTACCGCTGTGATTGATTCAGTAACCGGTGCTAGAGAATCCGCTCTTTTCTCTTTCTTTTCCCACGGAGCGCTAACTAGAAATATCATAAAATAATAAAATAAGAGAAGACAGAGAATAGGCTGTTTACAAATAGGTTCGGCACAAGAGGAATCCTTCTTAGACTCGGTTCGCCGTCAGTTTGCAAACCGTAGGCTCACCTCTACTGGACCGGATAGCTTGACTCTTTTGGGCTTTCAATCTCACAGACCGGCTCCCAAAAGGAATGAAAATGCATTTCAAGGCACACCATCGGCTTTACTACTATTTGGCTTGTTCCCATCCCGTCGAAGTTGAAAGGAAGCAGAAACCCCCATTCGAATAAAGGGTGGATGAGCCCCTGTGTAAGAATAATATTCGATTTTGTCGGCGTCCAACTTGTGATGCACGAGGGAGACCAAGACAGCGGGGAAGTATCATCCATGTTCCATAGTCAGCTTCATCGACACAACAGACATACCAATTCAAATTATTCTCGCCAGCATGCCGTTGATAGTAGATAGAAAGAGTGGCAAACCAAGAAAAGAGGAGCAGCGGCACGAGGCCTAGAAAACTGTTGCAATTCTCGTCATTCGAAAGAAGCGAGAGACCCACAGAGACAACCTTGTAAGCACAACCAGAGGAAGATCTTTTCTTGCCGCTGAATGGCGGGACTGTGGTGACCAATTAGGATCGAGAGCAGGTATGCAAAGTGTACTATATAAGGGCAGGACTTTCACCAGACCAGACACTCTCGCCAAACATGCCACTTTAGGTAGACCACAAGAGTAGATCCTAGCAGGCCAGCACCCTCTATTCTATTAAGATGAAAGCTTGAATTCATCTAAGAGACAGAAGAGCAAGCACATTCATTGAAGATGAAAAGTGATCCCCTCCCACAAGGGGGCTGAGAAAGCTGTTCTCGATACACCTACTCGGTCATCAAACTCATTTACCACTAAATCCACTAGAAATGACAGATGTATAAGGAAAAAACTACCTCGATCCCGATCAAGGCATTGGTAGTTTACTTGCCGCCCCATTCCATTCATCCCGACAGGAGCGAAAGCCCAACCATTCGTCGTGGGAATGAACCTTCTCGACTAAGCCCAATCGAGGATTTCTCGTAACAAATGCATTCGAAGCACTTGTGAAGGAAATTGGCGCTATCTCTTCATCAACAAAAGGGTCCATCCCAGAAACAGTAAGATTTATACTTGACTTTCTACTGGATTCTCACTATCGACTCCTTTGCCAGGATCGAAGTCTTCTTTTGAGTTAGCCATTCCTTACCCAAAACTAGATATTGATTGATTCGCTCTCATCCTTCCTTCTCTACTTCCCTCAAGTCATTCCCAAACGCAGTTACTTCTTCACCGGACATGAGAGGGAACCCTATTCAATACTAGAGACAGGTCTCCACTAAGAGCTTGTAGGCCCTACAGCCTCTCATCCTCACATTGAATCCACAGCAAGGTATTGCAGCCAACAGCAGCCCGTATTCAGTACTATTACCTGACATTCGAGTAAAGCATAGTCTTTACTATAGCCTTCCCGGGTATCTCTTTGTTCCTTTTCGCATTCCATTCGCCTTTCTTTCAAAAATGCTTAATCATATAGATTCATCCAGGAAATTGAGAATCTCTTTTTTTGCCTCCGAAATTCTTCAATGCGGCACTCTTCAGGTTCTCTGCGTTCCCTTAGATACGTAGATCTCCCCGATTGTAGCCTGGGTTTGCGTCTTCCTCTATTGGCGAGAGGGGGCTTTCAGGTAGGTACCCTATTAATCGTTGGAGATGCTTCCACAGCGCTCATGTCGTGGTCAATCAATTCGCCCATCTTCCCTTTCAGAAGTTCTAATGGCCCGGTCCACATCCTGAGAGCCCAACTGCATGCTAGACGTTACTGTACTTGGAGCAAAAGGGAGACTTTTTTGCGTGATTACCTCCCTTTAGACAGACTTACCAGTTTTAGACCCCAAGGTGATCACGTAATCAATGTGATCATCTAATGCATAACCGCTGCCAACACAATTAAGGGATTTACACGCGTACTAGCAGCTTGCAGATTTGGAGGGACTACTGGTAAATTTTCAATCTTATCTTGACTTGACTCTCGCCTAGTTAGGAACTAGTGATATCCCTTCAGCCTACTACTGGGACTAGCTAACTGACTAACTCACAAATGCCTGGCCTCCATAGTACTAGCTCATAGCTCTACCTCTAGCTTCTAGAATTCTGAAACTGGAAAGATCTGATCCAACAGTCGCATATTGAGCGCAGCTGATATGCGGCTACAGCTAGGCATGAGTTCGATCGATCCTTTGTTTTGCCTATACACTTGAGCTTGAAAACTTTGTTCACACTCATCCGTCCATTGGGGTTCTTCGATCTTGTAGAATCCTTCCACAAATCTTCATCTTCGGTAGTAGCCTGCGAATCCGAGAAAATTCCGAACTTCTGATACTGATGTTGTCCAATTCACCACTGCCTCGAACTTCTTCAGAGGATTACATTACATACTCCAAGGAATTCACCTTATTCAGTCATTCCAAAACTCAAATTTTGGAAACTTAACATACAGCTACCTTTCTGTAACAGAATCCTAATATGTTCCTCGTGCTCCTTTTGGTTTGTTTTTACTACTAGAATAAACAAAAATGTTATCGATGAACACAAGCACTAATTTGCGGAGATAAGGCCGGAATACTCTGTTCATCAAATACATGAAAGCTGCGGTGTCATTAGTCAAGATGAAAGGCATAACCAAGAATTCATAATTCCCATCATATAGAGTTTTAAAGGCCGTCTTTTTTTGGTATATCTCTCTCAAATATCCTGATTGACGATCAATGATCAATCTTCGAGAACACTTGAGCACTTTGAAACTGATAAAACAGGTCGTCAATATTTGATTTGGCAAAGGATACTTATTCTTTACCGTTATTTTATTCAACTGCCTAGAATCATAACCTCAGGGTGCCATGCGGTATAAGGAAATAGAGAATGTCACCGCATCTGGTCTTGGCTAAGTCAATCAAAAACTCTATCTACCTCTCAGGGGGTAAACCTGGAAATTTTTTTGAATCTGAACAAATCTCGAATAACTAGTCTGTTTTCCAACTTAGATTCCTCGAAGCTTTTCTGAAGTAACTTACGTGCCTTAATGTCTACAATGATCCACGGGATTCCGATTTCTATTGTTCTTCGAAAGAAAAAATCAGAAGGAAAACATAACTTTCTTTCTATGACAGTCTTAAAACGATGCCAAAAAATATAAGGGAATCGGATCTACCCAGAGATTTTGATCTTTATCTTCTATTTTCACAAGATCTATATAAAGAATTTTATATCATAACATCTACTACGGGAATGGTAATTAATCAAAATTCGTGCTTCATAGGAGAAGGGAGGGTACTTGTCACCACTGAAGACAAGGATTGGGCACTCTGCCTGGTGACAGCATATACTCTGGCCTGTGCTCGAAGCCTCTGATCATTCCCCTTCCTACACTGCTTACAGAAAACTTTTTTTTCCTTGGGAACAGCCACAGAAAAGCATACATCCTTCATGTGAAAAAAGCTATTTCATAGCACAAGGACAGATCCTTTCAACATATACATCTGATTAAAGAACACAAAAACTTCAACAGTTTCAAAAACACAGCCAGATGGAATCCTATCCCAGTTCCAGAAGTCCACGCTGCTCGCTACGAAAGCACCTTCAAATTCAAAGGTGGGGAGAAGACAGCCCACCACTAGAGCGAGCGGAGCGAGAGCAAAGCAAGCTCTAGTGGTGGGCTGTCTTCCTGGTCCCATTTCAGTCTTTTTCATCGACATAGTCAGAAGCAATGGATGTTGCAAACACACAAGCGAAAGACTTGTAGCGAGTAAGATAAGGCCTAATCCTAAGATCCGAATCTCTATCTCTGATTGACTAAGATTCCTTAACGGAGTGTTTCTGCCAGCAATCCAGTTAGTTCCTTTATTTCAGTTGTATCCCTTTTCGCTGTAGTGCTTGAAGCTGTGAGCCAGTCTGATAGTTACCTTGCCTTATAAGATATTCCTTTGAAAAAGAAAGAGAAAGCTAGCGTAGAAGTTTTCTATCACAGTTATCGGTATTCTTTTCATTTCGGCCAAGCCAGTAATAGAAGACATCGACGGTAAGACCAGCAAGTCTAGCAGCAAATCCTTCAAACAGGAAGGCTCTAGACTGACTGATTGATGAGTTCAGTTCTTTATCTAAGGCCATGCCCTCAGTAGAGGTAGGAGTCTCAGGTAGTCCAGCTTTGAGGAAAGGCGTTGTTCTTATCCGGTACTCGGTTTCTTCGTTAGATCAGATTTCTTTCGTCCTTTTCCTGCGAGTAGGAGATATGCCTGAAAGTTTGGGAAGACATGAAGTTTTTTTAGTCGTATAATCGGTAGTTCCAGTTGGAAAGCTAGCAAGTGAGTCAACAAAAGAGGAAGATCCTGCCGAAAGGCAGGAAGAATTATTGTTTAATAGTAAATAACTAGTAATAGAGAACACACATTTTCTTTCTTTGTCCTGTCCTATTACTAGTGGGGTCTAGGTATCTCAAGTCCAAAGGAAAGGGATAAATAGTAAGAATCTAGGGCAAAAGTTTAGTTGTTAGTTGTAGAATACGTGAACGTGATTAATAGAAAGAGTACTGAGTCTGAAAGCAAAGCAGCAATGCAAGGACTTTCTACTGTAGTCCTGTAAGCGAGTGAAGCTGTTGAGGGATTTTCCGATACTAAGATCTCCATTCCAGCAAGTCAGCAAGTTAAGGTTTTAGAGCTAATTTTCCTTCTTTCCTTTGGCACTTTTGTAACAATCTATTTGCATAAATAAGGAAGTTCCCAGGTTTTTGGGGTTGATAATTGGTTCGTTTTCCTCCCCTATATAAGCCCTGATCTCGTCCTTTAGGAGTCCATGATCCAAGTTATCGAAGCAACCAACTATATCTACTTTACATAATCTCTCCACCGGACCCCATCCCTTGACTTGGGAAAAGAAGGTAATGGCTCCCCGACCCGGTCTAAAGCCGTGAGAGTACGACATAAAGATTTCCCCATAGATTATATTTAACAACACCGAAAGCGATTCCATCACAATGATATCCCTTTGGTTTGGTTGGGTAATTGCTCGCATCTTTCCCGGCTTGTTCGGTTTCGGTATCCAGTAGGGGGACATGGGCGAGAACTTGAACGTAAAGCTCATTAGCTTAGCTTTTAATTCGCCTATTTCTTGACCTCTCTTGATAGAGCGGTTTCATCTCCCATAGGTAATCATAATAAGGCATAGTTTCGTCATTAACGGCATTCGATTAACTTCTTTTCCGTCAAGGAACTTCTCCCGAACGCTTTCATACACTGTTTTTCTGACATGGGTTGACATCGCCTTAGATTTACAGTCCCTTCATTCGCTCCTCATTACCGGAGCGGTATACCAATAAAGAAAAATAAAGAAAGGGTATCCTGCCCCTTCCTAAATCTCGACACCCCGAGGAGGATGGGGCCCCCGTTCGCTAACCCCTTGATCCTTTCTTTTCTTATTTCTTTTCTTTATTATCTCGTTTTATTCCCTTAAGAATAATAGAGATAATGAGCTCTTTAGTTGAAACTGGCTGCTATCTTCCTAAACAGGAAAGGGGGAAGAGCTGCTATTGAATTTCTTTGAGTAAGGGCTTTCTGAAAAGGCGTAGCTGCAATTGGGCTTCGGTTTGTACTTGAATCGATCTTGCCTTGGTGTTGCCCGAAGGGCGAGATTGACCTTTCTCCTCCGTTAACAGACTAGGCTAAGAAAGCAGAAAATCCCGATCTTCTCACCATTTTTTTCTCTTTGCTTTGAATAGCTATCGTACTCAAGGGATGAAGGAATGGATGCAGACTAAGAAAACTTTTCAATCGGTTCAGATTTAGCATTCCTAAATATAGGACCTGCAACGGCAGAGACTTTTTTAGCTCTTTCACTCCGTTAAATAGTTACTATGTTTGGCAGGAAAGACGAGCTAAGCTTGAAAACTTCTAGGCTGATTCGATTGATTTTCACTCTTTCGTCCAAAAACTCTAACTAGTCCATCAGCCAAACCCTTCTCTTTGTCAGCTCGATCCGCTCTTGTTCCTGTAGAGGAATGTGGAACAAGGATTCTCACTCACAAGCAAGTATAGAACGGAATGCCTCTTGCTTGGTCTCTTCCTTGCCACTATCATTTCAATCCGCTACTTCCATGATCAATGTGGCAGGGTAAGTTTCCTTGCTCGGTATCAGGCTTTGCTCACTCACTAGGGCTGGAGGGCAGGACAAGAATGGTATGGTAAGACCCAGTTCCATGTGGCAAGGTATGGTTTCTCACTCTAGCTAGGGAGAAGTAGTTGGATGCAGTGACAGAGCAATCGGGATCCTACTTTGTCATCGATCCAATCCCTACCTCTCTTTGTCTCTTTCAATCACATACATAAGAAGAGAGCTTCAAGAGAAGCGGTGGGCTGTTTTTCTCCCTTTCTAAAGTGTTGATTGTTGATTCCAGGATAAAAAGATAAAAAAACCTGGGAATGTCCCTAGAATAGCAAACAAATAAGTCGCCTCTCATTCAGGTGTATCGACTTCTTGCTAGACAAACAGAGCTTCTATCGTGAGTTTCCTACTCTTTCGTGGGTGACATTAGGAGGTCCAAACTCTTCAATTCCTAGTTACAGAGTGTCTCTCTTGAGCATATACGACTTGGAACTTAACCTCGATCCCAATCCTTTACCATAGATAAGGGGAAGATCTCTCCTTTTGGAAAGCTTTTCACCCGGATGAGCGGAAATTGCTCGTTGATTGATCCCCGGTATTCCTTTCTCCTTTCGGGATGTTCCTTGGCCTCGCCTTCCTTCTTCGTTCTTGATGCCCGGACATCCAATGTATTTACGAATGAATGTCTGGAATGACTGACCAATACATGTCGTGGAAGTCTTCCACTGCTGAATGAGTTTCATCATTAAATATGTAAATGATCCTCGAAATATGACACTCCTGCAGCCGAAAAAGCGCTTTCAAAGCGGATTTCCCGTGTGAGACAAAGGGTCCGTCAACTCTCATCTTTCTGTTCACAAGATGTCCTTTTGAGCGAAACATTTGGTAGTGGGTCAAAGAACTAGGAAATTGTTTTATTTCTTCTTTGGGGACTTCTTAAAGGAAGGTGTCAACCTGGCCACATATAAGCTAAGGTACCTCGCTCATTAGTCAATCTATCTTCCCCTGCATGGTCAACCCTTGGTGGGTCAATGTCTGGAGATTAATCATATAAAAATTTTTACACGTAGCGAGACCTATTTCTAGTGGTTTGTTCCTGCATCAATAGTTGCTTGAAGCTCTAGTTTCAGAGAAGTGACAACATCATCAAAGAAGGGAGGCACGCTATAAAGCTTTACTAGACTACCAATTGGTAGGAAAGATTTGAGACTTTCACATACGCCTTCTTCCTCTATGGATAGGGCGACGTGACACGCAATGGATCGGTTAGAAACGATGACAAATTGATCACATGTCCCCTTCTCAACAGCCTTTCCCGCATCAGTAGATAGAGTTGATTTCCTATCCTCCCTTGAGATTGCTTTTCTTTTGAATGTCGTCCAGAATGAGGATCCAGTCCTGCAGGAGGTGCTTGAAAAAGGAATTCTCCCGAGACATCATTCGAGTTAGCATCAAAGTATGCGTATGAGTTCGCGCAGTAAACGACAAGGGAATGTCTTTCCTACTTCCAGATATTATTAATACTAAGCGGAGCAGGTGACTTGTCGGTGAATTCCCCGTAGGGTAGGTCCAAACATTGGTTTTGACAACAGAAAGATGCTCAAATTGCCAAAGTTTCATAGTCCGCTGATCTACGACCACCCTCCATCTGGATCGGTAGCAGAACTCTTCTCAGCCTGAACTTCAGCCGCAATCCTTGTTTACTCCACGGCCTCTACCATTGATGCAGAACCGAAATCGGCATCTTAGCCGCCGCCAAGGAAGTCTGGCTCACTTATCTATACTACACCTAACGAAGATGTTCGGAAAACGGCTTCCCCATTATCTCTGTCGCCCTTGCTTGCCTGTTTGCGTGTTTTCGCACCCTTGCTTGTGTGCTTTCGCTTGCTTGCTTGGCTTATTAAGGATCAAATAGTCTATCCTTTGTAGTTGATCATTGAAATCCGTCAATTACCGTAATGATGAAACTGATGCGTCTGCTTCTTCGGATGCCCCTACCCCCTCCGCCCTCTTCTCTACAGTGCGGTAGACTTCATCACACCAACAAGACAAAGTGAAAAGTGAAGATTGAGCATGGTGCGTGCATGGTGGGAAAGGAATCCCATACGTCGTTCAGAATAGCGAGAATAGCAAAGGTCCCAACTGGTAAAGTTAATTCATAGGCCTATCCTTTCCCCTATCGCATGTTGGATGCTTACCGAAGTTGCTTCAAATGGAAATGGAGGTGGCTAAGTTTCAAGACAAGGTACACGAAGCAGTGCCTTTGATCAGGCCTTCCTTGATTCCTGCGGGTTGATTGATAGATTGATTGGCAGTGGGCGTGAACCAATGCTACTACTTGACCTCTATCCTATAACTCTTACAGCATAGCGCTCATCGAAGGCTGCACCAGCCCTAAAGAGAGTGGGGGGGTGCCACCTCTGAGAGAGAGAAAGCGAGACGGAAAAGAAGATTCAAGACAGCAAACTGAAAGAAGAACATTGAACAACCAGTCCGAATAGACTCTCACACCACAGAACAGAGAGCCAAACCAACAAACTCATAAACAAACCTTAGAACAAAGCAGTCATCAGAAAATAAGGAAGACATTATCACCACATTGGGAAAGGAAATCCATACAATTCACATCAACAACCCAGAATGAACAACACATCTTACACATATGGACTTGAACTTCAATTCTGAGCCCCTCCATTCAACTGAGACTCAACCACCATAAGACTAAGGAGGATCATCCATTACTGAAGAGCCCTCATCGAGGAAAGCCTCAGAATTCCCATTGGTACCCACAATCAGTCATGCTCACGAAGATGCTCCTACAAACCTTTGAAGAGGCTAGGAATGGTCCTCCTCCTAGAAGAATTCGATGTGGTAGATGACCAATTCTACCTCACTGGACAGACAGAGACAAAGAAGACTTGCCAGTAGCTTTAGTAGAGGTAGCAGATTCAATCAATCGAGTGAAGGAGAAGACTGATGCTCCCGCTCCTTACTTAAAGCTAGCAACTCAGCAAAAAGCTGAAAGTTAAGGATTTGACCTCCCGCTCACCTAGCTAATAAGGACCTTAGCCGAAAGAGATAGAGATAGAGGAACTGGACCTTCTTACTGAAGAGCCCTCATAGAAGGCGGCACCCCCCTAGTAGAGGTGTGGAGTTCTACCTTCTACTGGCTTTCGTGACGGAGACATTCAGGTGAGCCAAAGACTGCTCCTTCTAAGCTAGGTCGGTGGACTTCCTCTTCCATAAGAGGAAGAGCTTCCCCTCGCTCCTCAGGAAGTTGGAAGGCTGACTCCTACTTACCCAGCTTAGACAAAGACATCACAAGGCATGCTAGGACAGCAGAAGCAAGACAAAAGAGGAGCTTATAAGGAGGAGCCTGCCTAGTCAACCTCAATGGTCAGTCACATGCTCCTCCTACCCTTTGAAATAGGATAGAAATGGTGCTCTCCCCTCCCCTAAAGGAAGAGGTTGTGGAAATCCCCAATTGTAGCTCACTGCAATACATACCTAAAGAAGGCTTTGTAGTAGCTTTAGTCCAAGTCAGCAGACTCAGTCAATCTAGTAGCGAAAGCAAGATCAAGACAAAGATAAAGATCCGGATAGAATGACAAGAGACCATATCAGTAAAGCATGCTTACAGTCATGCAAGAGTCCCGCTCGGTATAAGCCTTGAAAGTGAAACTGACTGCTCAAACTGATCTTTTTCCAACTGCGAAAAGCCCATCCCTTGAGGCTAAGCCCAGCCCTATCCCACAGGCAAAGGAAATCTCTCATTTCTATCTTTTCTTAGAGAAAGGTAATCCCTCCCCTTTCATAAGTGAGCTTACCTAATCACACTGGCATAAGCCTAAGCCTAAACTGAACTGACTGCGAAAGGAAAAGAGTCACTGTCCAGTGGTCTTAACTGAAGTAAGTAGACTGCCGAGAAAGAGTACAGGCTACCTGACGAACCTGACGGAACGGAATTCTAAAAAAGTAGGGCGAAGCAAGGCATTCAGCTAAGAGCAGCAGCAACTAGAGCATCCCGTCTGAAGGCCGAGGGCAGAAAAGCAAGGCAAGTCTGAAGGCAGAAGCTTTAAAAGATAGGGGAGGCTCGTTCCGCGAGCTGTTGCTCTTATTAGTGCCTTAGCTGGTGTTCCCCCTTAGGAGGAAGCGAGAAAGCTTCAAAACAAAAGGCTAGTCCGAAAGAGCTAACTAAGGCCAGGCTTGGCAGCTAGTCTGAAGCAAGGCAAGGAAAGCAAGTCCGCTAGTCCGAAAGGGCTAGCTAAGAGCTAGGCTGAAGGCAAGGTCGGATAGGTAGATTATCGGGAATGGACGGCTTCTCATGCATACTGTTTTTTTCCCGCCGCACTAATATCCGGTATTACGGGCAGTATCCACCGATACGTCCGGCTCATCCACAGCTCTCTCTTCCGAGCCCCCTATGTTGTAAGTGGTTGGGTGGGGGAGTTAATACAAGCAAGCAGGCAAGTCATCAGGTATAGAACTAGGGCATCTTCTTTTGGACTTTTGAATGGCTACCGCCTAATGTGCTATTTTACCTCAGTCATTGTTTAAGAAATGCCTCTTTGAGTTATATCCTTGAACGTGTAAGTTCACGAACACGAATTGGAGAAATTCCATTTTCCCCTCCAAATTTCTCTCCTTAGGTCAATCAGGTCCTTGCCCTTCTATGGCATCTGTATACTAGTGCTACTAGTTTGCACATTCTCTTCCTATTCAATAAATTTCCTAATTTGAGTACAGTTCTTTCCATCATTAGTCCCACAGTTCAGTCCCGGAGCCACTTCTGTCAATTGTACAATAAGTTTCCCCACTTGGCTCAATAGCCTGAGATAACATAGCGAAGGTTACGTTAACATTTCTAATAGTCCTACATCAGATCAGGCATAATTCAAAGGAGAAAGCCAAGCAATGGTTCTTATAGCAGCTTCTATTGCATCAAGCACTGGATACGATCACACCAACAAGACCAGAAAGACCGGCTAGGAGAAGATCTGATTCAATAGCTTCCTACTCTGGGCATGAAAGCGCAGCTACTTTTCTTTTTCTTATTTTACGATGATAAAGACCACCAAATGAAACGGACTTCCCTTCGAAATCTTACCAACCTTCATTCTTACAAATCTTCAGCAGATTTATCTGTTTTATCACTTCAATCATCATGGGGCGCAAGACAACAGCCAAAAGAGGAGGGGTCAAGCTCTAAAGGGAAATCCTTTGATTTTGATGACCCAGTGGAGAATCTGAGGAAGCTCAAGACTTGGTACACCGGAAAGGTAAGCTTCAAAGAATTTGAAGAAAGAAGTACCCGATACATTTATCTTGGGTCCGTGCATAACATCCTTTAACTGCCCTGAACTGTAAGCTAAGGTTAAGGTAGCTGGGAACTCTGCCACCAGGGCTACCCACCAACAAGGCAAATGCAATCCTTGAGTCTGTGAAAGAAAGCACTGCTGAAGAGGGATCTACTTTCAATGCTAGTTTTGAGTCATCTAGTGTCAGTCCTACTTTGATCTCGACGACTTCTGTTACATCTCATGAAATTCCTTCTTCTAAGCCAGAGCCAGGTCAGTCTATTGAGGGTCAAGGCTATCTTTTATTAAGATCTAGCTTTCCTTTCATAGGTTGCTAGCCAGGTTCATTCAAGTGATAAGAGATTTCAGGCAGTCTAAGGCTAGTCCTACTGACATCGAGTGTGAGAAAGCGCTTTTTCAAGTTTCTGTTAGATCAGTAAGTGTGAAAGAGGAGCGCCTGTTACAGATCTAAGAAAGTAAAGAAAGTTAGGAATATGAGACAAGACGGAAGCGGTTTAGCTGAGTTAAGAAATTCCTATTAGTTCTTTGAGTCAGTCTGTGCCTAAAGTTCCAGCAAGTGATTTTTGGCAAGCTGGTTCTCATATTCTATTGCAGGAGAGCTATCGGAGTATATAATAAGCAAAAGAAAGAGGGTTAAAAAGCAGATTCTCGGGCAAGGGTTAACTAAAGGCATCTAGTTCCAGACCGGAGAAAATAGAATCTAATATAAGACCTTCGCCCTCGGCCTCTAGTCGCTAATAGATATGGTCTATAGTAAGGTTACATAGGAGCCTTCCACTCGAGCCAATAGTTTCCAGGCCATTGTCTTTCGATAGCAAAAAAACCTAAAGGCATCTAAATAAAGTGCTAAGCCCCTTGGCTGGAGATCAAGTGGAAGTTGGAGTCTCTAAGTCTTCTCTAGCAAAGTAGTCTTCCCCAGCCAGTATCTAGATATTATCCTTCCCTTTTGTTTAGAATCCCCTGCACATGAAAAGTTGTTATCGTGATCTAAGTCATGTCTAACTGCTAGAATCTTACAGGGGCATTAGTTCCGAAGCTTAGAGAGAACCCCAATAAAGACGGTAAGTGGCAAGAGACATAGAGAAAACTACCAGCATAGGGTTAAAGAGAAGCTGCTATTGAGTGGCAACCCCAATATAGGGGCATTTGCCGATAAGCTTTAGGTAAAACCCCTAATTGCCTACCTAAATCGAAAGGCGGGGTGGATTCCAGAGCAGCCTCCCTCACTCTCCCCTTCGTGGTTGCTCTCTCCATTTTCTTTATTTAAGCCATAAAACTTCAGCTTAACCGGTTGCTTCAAGCAATTGGTACGTAATGTCGAGCAAGATGCTTCTCTCTGGATTCATAATATAATAAGTCTTACTGGTACTGGTCAATTCATGATTGGAAAAGACACATATCTATCAAATAGTTGCCTCGCTAATCTAGCTTAGGAATAGCGAAAAAGAAAAATAGAGGTTTTTTGAAAAGACTGTTAAAGATGCAAACCATGAAATGAGAGGATAAGGTTAGGCCACTTTGATTATCATTGGCAATAGGTCACTTCCCTGTTGGCTCACCATCAACAGTGCCACGAATCTTAGGGTGCTAAAAGGCCTAACATTTTTTAGCTGAGCTCACATTTGAACCCACCTCGAATCATAGTCATAGTTTTTAGGAGATGCAGTCTGGTTCCACCGCGGATGAGGCTGCTGACTCGGAAGCGAAAAGTGGATGCGGACCCCACCACAATAGGAGAGGAGATAGAGGCATTGTAGCGAGCCTCACTAATATGCATCTAAGGGAGGGAAGGACTACTAATGGATAATGGACTATCACGAACGGAGTTGAGGGTAGGAGTCTGGATCACAAGCCATAGACGTGCAGACAGAAAGACAAGTCATAAGGGAGAGTAACGACCTTTTTCAATCAATCCTATACCTCTGATCAGTTGGTAAAAGAAAAGCTGTCCAGTCCGAGATAGCATTCCGGTCCAGAAGAGGTATTTGAGTCAAGTACTTGCTAAGGATTGGCTGTCGGGTTTAAGAAATATGCTTAACCAGAGATAAGTCGTAGACCCACTCGTTTGAGAGAGCAGAGCGAGTCGTAGTTTCTATGTCGTCCTCCGTCCGTACAGGTGCTTGAGCTAAGGCTTTTAAGAGAGATCTCTTATGGGCGTTCACTTAGCATACTTTTTTAGGATCGTCCTCCTTATCTTATTCTTCTTTTCATAAGTCATAGCAGAACCGCTTAAAGATTTCCATGTCTACAAAAAGAAAGGAATACTATTCCGAGGGAGGCTATACCGAATCCTAAGACTATGAAGAATAAGAGAAAGCCAAAGCAGGTGCTGAAGTGAAGCCTAAGTCAAGGTCTTTTTAACCACCGTAGTAATCTTAGCAGTCGGCATCAAGTCCAGATTGAAATCCAGATAGGCTTCCACGACGAGTAGACATATGAAAGATTGAAACATACAAAAGGGGTGAATCCATTAATTGGCCTAAACGCTTTCCCTCCCCGAAAGGGGCCACACACCCATTGGGTATCCTTCTGCTTCCCCCTAGCAATCATTGTCACATGTCCATAATTCTAGGGTCCTGCGAGCAGATCTATGATTTGTTATAGTTTTTTAATTCAATCCCTTTTGCTAGTGTGGATATACCCTATGTCGGGCTGATCCCAGGAAAGTCCCACGTTCCTAGTAAGCGGGGTCACAGTGGATTGTCAACCCCGATACCGTAGTTTAGAGAGGTGGCGCGGTCTGGTCCCATCCTTGCTACACTAAATTGTTTTCAAAAGAAAGGGATAGGAGTAAGCGCCTCAAGCGCTGGGGCTTACAATAACAATAAATAGTATGTTGAATCTCGACCAGGCTCGTGTCCATTTGAAACTGGCGTACTCTTTCTTTGCTTCTGGGTCAAAAGAGTACGTATATCGGAGTGAGACGCTACCCTCTTTAGCTTCTTTTTAGCTTCCTTCGCATGGAGCGTAGCTGTTCCCTGGAGGTTGCCGGGGTTGATATATTTCTGCCAGCCAGGCCAAAGAGGAAGTACTAAATGTCGTCTACGAAAGAGAGAGCTGTTGACTGATAGAAAGAATAGAGGGTAACACAGTCCTTAGTGATCTGATAATTTGTTCTTTCTCGTAGCAATAGCTCTTTCCCTTATGGTCAAGCTACTCCGTTCTCTCCTTAGCAGTCGACCCACTTCCGTTCCTTCTCGTCCACTAGTTCTTTCGAGTCCATCCGCGTTCCATTAGGTTCCGTTCCGCAAGCAGACATACAATTGGCAGAAGCCAACGAAGAAAGCCGTTAGGCTGGACCAATAGGGAGAGAAGAGAGGGCGAAGGAGCAGCATATGATAATAGATAATATAGGTAAGGTCGGTGGGTAGGAGTTACCAAGTGAGTAGTCCAAAGTAAACAGATTAGAGTACGAACCAAAGGCCCCTCGGTTAGTTTTTCTATAAAGCCTATGCACTGAAATAGGGGAACCCTCCTTCTCTCTAGGAGACACGGCCCAAAAAAGAAAGGAAAGGTAAAAACCTACTCCTTGGCCCAAAAAAGGCTTTAGTTTCTACTGCACAATGGTGTGAAAAAGCTGTATCTGATGGAGCCTACTTGCCCAATGCCATAAGTCCTAAAACAAGGCTCTATCCAAAATAAGGATAAGGCACGGAAGGAGTCGTCAATGAAGGTGTGCTTCAGCAAGAGGACGAGAAGACAAGAAGGATACTGGTCCACTACTCAAGGCAAGGACGGTTGGGATCGAACCAGCAATGCGAGCTGCTCCAGCGGTCGCCCTTAGGACTTCTTTAGAATCGGGGAGAGAGAACGCTTTTTTGCATTATTAGAAAGAGGCAGGAAAGGTTGAAGACGAAGCATTAAAGCAGTCAATGAGTCACTAAGATGGTAAAGAGGCAGTGGATCATAGTTAGAAGCTAGAGAAAGCATTAGAACCCCTGGCGTTAGCCGAGTCGGCCAGTACTAATGGGTTCGGTAAAGCAAGCATCAAGCTGCCAGATATGGAAAGCTATCCTAACGCCCAGAAAAAATGGAATTGGCCTTTTTTGACAAAAAGTATATTAAAAAAACGTGTTTTGGTCGCTTTTCCTTTAACTCCTGCTTCAATCGCATATTTGTCAGGAAAGAAATCTTGATTTCCAAGGTGAAAGAGATACAAATAAGTTGTCACGGTTGAGAACTAGAGAACGAGAAGTGCAACTTGTGTCAACTCTTCGCCTGCCTTCGACCCGTATCCGACCGAGCCGTAGGAGAAATAGGAGGGAGAAATTGAATATGGGTTGGGGCTGACTCAACCAATCAATGACCACTTTAATCAGTACCAATATCAGGCCTGGTCACTCTCCTACCTGCTTGTCGCTAGTTCGGTTTATAGTTCGATTAAGCATCTAGCTCACGGACAAGCGCTGCTCCTCGCCAACCAGGAAATAACCTTCAGTCGGTTATTCAGAGAAAGGATCTGGAAGAAATCGACCTAAGGTCCGGGGGGATCGACCACTAGGGAGATAGAGAGATCTACTGGACGTCTGTAGACATCTCCGAAAGGGGGTCTGGATACCAGAAAATAGAATATAGTAGTAATACGAATGGGTCGTAACAAGTCTTCCGGGATGAGAAAGAAAGTCAGGTTGATACCACCCCAATTGGGACTACACGGGGTCTCTTTTAAAAGAGCTTGCATAGCTAGTTGATCACCCAACTGGATGATCTATTTAATAGGGAAGTTCATCTTTGCAGGAATTAACGCAGCCCAACCACGTTTAAAGTAAGGGATTCAATCTCTAGACTCTCGAGCATCAAGTGTGGTTCGTCCCCTACCCCCAGCCCTTCCAGCGCTTCTGGATGTCGTAGTATTTGGAATTCTACCTCCTTCTTTAAAAGATAAGACTTCCTCTTATTCAGCGAAGGCAGCGTCCAATAAGGTATCCGACTTAGCAATCAGTGGCTGCAAGTCTATTGAGAAGGGAGGAGGATTAGAGCAGAACGATTTTGATGGCATGTTTTGAGCTCATTTGAGCCTATAGATAGAGGACCTGTGGTAGGTCAGGAATGTCGATGGGGCGGTTAAAGGTAGGGCTTTCGAGCTCCTGCTGCGAAAAACTCTAAAATGTTCTAGAAGCGCCATAGCCATAGAAGAGCATCTAACGCGCATTGAGCGAGCTGTTCAGGTCTTGCTTTTCCCTTTTTGGCCCTCCGAAAAACCGGAATTTTGCTTTGTCGTCTTACCGGGGTTAGGCTTCGAGTCCGTCTTTTTCTCACCATTATGAACTCTTCACCTTGTAGTCCACCAGGAAAAAAAACCTGAGTTCCGTCTGAGCCCAGGTTTGTAAACCAGCCATTCAATGGAAGACTTTGTCCTCTTATTTATCAGCATTAGGGTCCTTCACATAATCTCTCACCGTGCCCCTTCCTTAATTAGTCACGAGCGAGCCATGCCACATTGCATGGGAGGAACTGATCCTTCACTTCCTTTTTGAGCTTTCGA
Source organism: Toxicodendron radicans (assembly GCA_009867345.2). Lineage (NCBI taxonomy): Eukaryota > Viridiplantae > Streptophyta > Magnoliopsida > Sapindales > Anacardiaceae > Toxicodendron > Toxicodendron radicans. The sequence goes on along the minus strand of WYDK02000035.1, from coordinate 8,856 downwards.
TTCTAGGCCGTCCGTCCGGCTCCATCCGGGTTCTCCTTCGCATCACCGGTAAGATACATGCTGATGATGGTGACCTTTTCCTCTTCCGGGGCACGGACTGCCTTGAACTCTTCCATGTCCCACAGAAAATTCTCGTTTAGATCGATGTTTATCTGCTTGTTGTCCGGGCCTGAGCTCCATGCAAATTCTCCTTTCAAAGTTGCAAAACACAATCCCTAGTGTAAGTCGCAATCAACTTGATGCATTTTGTTGGACTCATGAGTATAGGACGTAATTAGAGGTGGTGGGCGCCCATATACCACTTCAAACGGTCTTTGTTTGGTTGCCGAATGATAAGTGAGTGGTATTGTACCACTATTCTGCCCATGGTAACCAACATACCCATTCCCTTGGTCTATCGCTTGTAAAGCATCCCAGGTAGTTCTCTAAGCACCGGTTAACCACCTCGGTCTGGCCATCAGTCTGGGGGTGGAAAGCGGTACTCATGTTAAATTGTGTCCCTTGTAAACGAAAGAGCTCCTGCCAGAAATTGCTAATCAAGACCGGGTCCTCTGTCGGTGACAACCTCCTACTCCACAGTGGGATGATCTAGTTTGGAAGGCCCTTCTTGAGCCAATAATGTCAAATATATAGCGTAGAGAAAAGCAGAGACTTGTCCCAGTCCGGAAACCGAAGTATAGGGGCTGTAACTAAGCACTCCTTGAAATACTGGAACGCATTCTCCTGCTCTGGTCCCCAACTGCTGTCCCTTCTTAAG
>WYDK02000032.1:0-12016 GCA_009867345.2 Toxicodendron radicans | reverse complement strand
ATGAGTTTTTCATTGTGCATATTTCAACAGATAGCATTATTTTCTATCTAGTAGTTAGTAAGTAAAGAGTTGTTACAGTATGAAATTGAGTGGTAACCATGGAAAAGAAATTTTTAATGTGGGTAAGTGTTTGGGTTTTTTATTGCATGAGAAATGTCCACATTCCCTAACAAAAATCATTGACAATGGTAAGGAAAAATCTGGATCCATCTTGATTTGGGGTATGGTATGGTCCCCAAATATCAAGGTGGATAAGGGCAAAAGGTTGAGAAGTAGTGGTGGTGCTATAGCGAAATGTGATTCTAGCTTGTTTAGCTAGCGGGCAAATTGGACATTGAAGTTGAGGAATAGTTGCACTGTGTCCTAATTGTTGATGGAGAAGAAAAGAGTTTTTATTAATCATTGTATTACAATTGGAAATTTTATTTGGTGTAATACAAGAAGGAAAGATTTCAGTAGACCTAGCCGGATTCCAGTAGTATAGACCTTTATTGATGTTACCCAAGCCCATCAGTTTCCCATTTGAAGGGTCCTGAAATTCACATGTATAAGGACAAAATTTGCCAATGCAATTATTGTCTTCACAAATTTTGGACACTGAAATGAGGTTAAAATGGAATGCAGGAACACATAGTACATTTTTTAGAGATAAATGTTCGGATAATTTTACGATTCCTACATGAGTGGTAGGTGTTATGCTTCTGTTTGGCATACGAACGGAAGTGGATGAAGTGGTGGAAATAGTGGTGAAATATTTAGGGTTGCAAATTATGTGATCACTAGCCCCTGAATCAATAATTCACATATCAGATGTAATGAAATTTAAGCAGTAAGAAGTACCTGCGTAGGATGTTGTGTGGCTGGTCGGGATATTATTCAGCAATTGAAGAAGTTTGTTATACTTATCCGAGTTGATAAGAGGTGATGAAATTGAGGGTCCAACAGGATAAGTATCAACTTGATGAATATGGGAATTCCTGGAATTCCCATTTTCGTCTTTGTTGGGATATCCATGTAACTTCCAACACTTATCCTGAGTATGGTTTCTCCGTTTGCAATGTTAACAAAATAATTTTCCTTTGCTTGATTTTGAATTTCCAGAGCTGTTTAACCCATTCTGCCCATTTGATCATCCATTGGATTTGCGGAACCCATTATTTGACCCATTTGCCCAGTTGATTGACCCTTTTGGCCCAGCCCGTGACATGGTTGCTTGTGAACAATTAGATGAGTTAAAAGACATGCCCAATTTATGGCCGTCAGATCCATCCAACCCTTCATATAAAAAACTTTATTTCCTATTTTGTTGCCCTAGCCACCTATTCATCCCCTTCTCCCCATTCATCTCTTGAGTGCGCACCCCAACAAAAGCCATTCCATCATTTTGTCGATTTTTCTCTGTTAATATTTGACATTGATTCTCGTCCTGAATGGCGAGTTAGAAGGTGTGCCGAAGAGTCAGTGGCGGTGATGTGGCAAGGATTTGGGTTCTGAAGGCAAGGAACGCGTCGTTGAGCCCGAGCAAGAAATGACTAAGATGGTCATGATCGTGAATCCTTGCCCACTGGTTGAGTGTTTCCAATGGCCCTTCAAGTGTCTCCTCCGCCGCGTCGAGTTCATTCCAAACGGCAAAGAGCCGATTAAAATACGATGTTACTGTATTATTGTGTTGTTTAATTTTGGCAAGCTTTTGCCTGACATTGAACGTCTTTGCCAAGTCTAACCTCCCATACATTTCTTTTATATTGCCCCACATCTCAGCGGCAATTTCATTAGGAGGAAGTCCAGCCGCTACCTCCGTTGACAGGCAATTGCTGATCCATGATCGGACCAACATATTGCAGCAGTTCTAATGCCGCTGAAGGTTTGATTCTAATGGCGGCTGGAAGTGGCTATCGAGGAAACTTTCTTTATCTTTTGTTATCAAAGCTCGCCAAAAATCGCGAGCCCAACTGGAATAATTCTCTGAGCTTGTTAAGGCTTGCTTGGTGAGAATCAATTATGGTCCATCGGACGTGTGTGCATATAGCACATCGTCTGGTCCAGGGCGATTGTTGTTGGTGGTTGGAACAAGGTGAAAGGGAAACTAGTACATATTTGAATCTGAACCTGTTGGATTTGGGTGATCATGTGTGGATGAATTTTGGTTTATGTTGTGGGCTTGTTCGTCTAGTTTTTCTATGACAATTGGGGTGGTGCTTTCTGTAAGGATTGGACTTGTGATTTTCTCCATTCTAGGATTTAGAGATTTGGTTGAGAATCAGGTTTTAGTTTTGTGAGTGATTGGATATTTGGTTGGGATATGGTTTTAGATTAAAAAAAAAAAAAAAAAAAGGAAAGACACTAACCTAAGTATTGTTTGTTTGCAGGGACAAAAAAGGCTTAGTGAATTGAGAAGCGAAAGCTTGAATTTAGGTGAAGTGCTCTGATACCATGTCAGAGTTTGGAGGAAAAGACAAGAGAAGCAGATCAAAGCTGCTAGGCCAGAGAAGAACAAGTGAGAGAAAGCTTTTATGTATTTTTCAATATATAGTTAACTTGTACATTGAGCAATTTATACAAACTTGTAAAAGTAAAATAGGAAAACAATCCCTGTAATTCTTCAATCAATCACATGAATTAGGGTGATTGATTTGAAGGAATATTTACACAATAATTTCCTTCATTTCAGAAGTTGTGATCAAGGTATAGCTGTAGCATTCCATATCCTATTTTGTCAATGATCAAAATGGAGGTAATAGAACTTATCAAAATCTTCAAGAAGATGATGTACGTAACCCTATGTCAAATTACAGGAACAATGAAGATGATTTTGCTTATGCATAAACCTAATCTAATGATGAACCAACAGTTGCAAAATTGACTAAGTAGCATGCCAAAGATCATTTCAAGCTTACTCTTAAGGGGAAAATTAAATATATTGTCGATCAAACATTCGATGGTGTGGGAGAGTTTAGGAAGATGCTAAAACAATATTGCACTCAAAAGGGTGTTCAACTTGCCAAAATCAAGAATCAAAAGGACAAGTATTTGTGAGTGCTCTTATGAAGGATGTCTATAGAGAATATATGCTAGAATGTGCAATAACAACAACACCTTTAAGACTAGGTACTACCAACCAAAACATAGATGCAAGAAGATCAAAAATAATCTTGAAGCTTCACAAACATGGATTGATAAAGTATTGTTATAGTAGATTGAGAAGATCCAAAGCTGAAAATTGATTACATATGTTAAGTGAATTAAAAAGGGTGTATCAACTTATTTCATCTAGATAAAAAGTTTGAAGAGTAAGGAAATTAGCCCTTATTTGGATCCATGGTGACTACAAAGTTAGTTATGATCAATTGCATAAGTATAAGAATATTATTATGATATCAAATCCATAGTGTATAATTGATATCAAAAGTGATGCTACTCTCATTAAGGCTGACCCAAAATTTCAAAGCGTGTTCATTAACTTTGAAGCTTTAAAACTAGGATTCGGGATAGGTTGTAGGCCTTTGGTATGTTTGGATTTGTGTTATTTGAAATGCTCATTTGGAGGGGTCTTGTTATCAGCTATAGGAATCGATACCAACAATGAAATTTTTCCATAGGATTATGCTATTTGTGAGTCTAAGTGGACAGGGACTTGGAAATGGTTTCTAGAATTATTGGTTGATCAAATTGGGGGAAGGGATGGCATAAAGATGCCCATGGTAATTATGAGTGATAGTCAAAAGGGTCTTGTAAATGCTTTGGTTGAGGTGTAAGGCATATATATGGAAATTTCATAACCAAAGTCGATCCCTTCTCTAGTACTAAGGAAATTGTTCTGCAATGCAAGTAAGAATACTAATATCAATATGTCCAATTTGAATATGAAATAGATTAAGAAGATTGAACCACTAGCTTTCAAGTGGTTAAGTCATATACCTCTAATATTGAAGTGATCCACTCATGCTTTTGACAGCAGAATGAAATCTGATCATGTGACCAATAACATAGCTAAGTCTTTCAATGTATGGATCAATCAACTCCAAGCTTGGGCATGTTAGAAGAAACCAAGAGAAGGATAATGATAAGTCTCAATGATAAGTACAAAATATCATTTGTTGAATATTTGTTGTTTTAAATTGTTAGTTTGAATTTGTAAGGTAATTTTTGTGTAAAGCAATTGAACTGTTGTAGGTTTGATTACTGTCATAAATAGGACAGTAATATCCCACCTATTATATGGAGAAATTGAAGAAAGAATGAGGAAACGGGAGGTCTAGCAAAACCATTTGGTGTGGGGGAAAGGATTTTCAAGTCGTAGAAAAGAGGAACGTGTTTCTGTTGATTATATCCTAGTTAGTAAATTCGCATATAAAACGCGAATTGGAGTATTTTATAACCCCTGCCGTATAATACGCGTATTTTATACCATCGCCGTATAATTCGCGAATTATTATTGAATCTCGTATCATTGTCGTATTTTTGAATTTTTGAATTTTTTTTTTTTTTTTACTAATGGGTGTTCACCCTTTACTCTTGCTACAAGTACAACTTGCCCTTGGTCTTTTAAGATTTATTTTATTTGTTTGAAGCTCTAGTTCAACTTTGAATTTTGGTTTTTTTTATGTGTTTGATTTAAGACTATAATTGAATCTTGATTATATATTATGTTTGAGTCTGGAGACTATAATTTGAATCTCAGTTATATATTGTGTTATATTATTAGGTCTAATGATTATTATTTAATTGAATACTTTGTATTTAAAATGTTATATTGATTTTAACCAGGTGATCCATAAATAAGTGCTAAAATCAGGATTGATACTGCCATATTTTTCGAAACGTATTATTGACAATGTGTCGTATTAAACCCGTATATACCCGTACCGTATTTTTCCCGTATCCAAATTTTATGGCCAAATTTTTACAAACGTATTTTTCACCATTTGCCGTATCATACCCGTAAAATTCTCGTACCCTTTTTTTACCGTACCCGTATTTACTAACTAGGGATTATATATTACTAAGTATCATTAGCTTATGTTATATTTACTTCTTTTCTTTTTGAAAGCTTTACATATTGTTTCCTAGGAAAGGAAAATCACTATATAAATGCATCAAATGAATTACATGAGCATTATAGTCATGCATAGTGTTAGTGTATGCCCTAAAAACCAAACGTGTTGTCGTTTCCAAGATATTAAATCTTGTAAATATTTTATTAATAAAAGAAAGTGTTCTTATTTCACATGTCAATTTACTGGTTCATTTATATTTATATATATTGCATGTGAAATGTCCGAATGAAACAGATCTTCAGAAGATCAAATCATCGAAGCATTCCCTATGTAAGTAGTGTTAATTGTGCAATAATATTGCATAGTAGGCATGTTGAATGCCTCCATTGACTATAATGTGATGATATTAGGTTGGGTTATTATGAAATTCATATCATTATGGCATTAGCATGGATAAACGGTTAGTGAAATGTTTATCTAATATGACCAATTACAATGAATCACATGAACATTTAGAATATGATCAATGATACATTGTAGAATGGTACTAGTGTACCACTAATTCTTACACCTGAGACATCACGGTTGGATTCGACATAGGATGCATATGATGTATAAACACGAGACTAGTCATGTCTTGTACGAGAAGCCGATTTGGTCATATGTTATTCATGTGCGAGGACACTAGTCGAATGTCAATAAACATTGGGAAAAGGAAATCTCTGGCCAAAGTGTATGAAATTGTCATATGAAAAATAGTTTCATGATGACACATTCCATTGTATTGATTGCCGTTTCAATTAAAGATTAAGTTAAGGGTTTTGACATACCATGAACCCATTCTTAATCGGGATTGGACGACATAGAGATTTTACTACACGGTACGTATGATCAAAAAAGGTTCATCGGAGTTTAACTTCATTGTGTTTGGGGGGTTATGGACCATTGCTAGATGCCTACCATGATTGCTGGGAGTTTTGATCATAAGGAGTTATGACAAAACATATCAGAATACGATAATGGGCCCACAGCTAGGTTACAGTGAACCTAATTGGTCACACATAAAAATCAAATACGAGAATATAGAATAATATATATCTTTAAAGGTTAGCGATCTTCTGATGTAAAAGTATGCATCCGAATTTATGTATTGGTAAGAAATGATTACTCATGGAAAACTTGTAGTTACCAAGGGTAATATGGTAATTGGTCATTATTGGATTAGATTCAATATTGGGCTAGATTCAATATTGAGCTAATATATGTAATTATTGGATTGGATTAAATAATGGACTCAATATTGGGCTAGATTCAATATTGAGCTAATATATACAATTATTGGATTGGATTCAATAATGGTTATGTAAATTGGGATTATTTATATGCCTTGATTATAAATTTGTTTAAATCAAGGATTTAATATTAAGGAGTTAATATTAAATTGAAATTGTTTCAAGGACTTAGGATCAATAATGATTTAATATTAAATAGAAATTGTTTCAAGGGCTTGAAAATAATATTGAATTTGCATTAAAGGGTTAATATAGTGTTCAAATTATTTCAAGGACTTGAGAACAATTTCAAAAAATTTCAAAATGGTCCAAGTATATAAATGCAATTATAATTCCATTTGACCTAATGTTGACAAAATTGAAGAAGCTCTCTCAACTTTTCTCTCTTCTTTCTTTGGTGTGGATTACACTTGAAGGATTCTTCATCTTTCTTGAAGATCCTGGGCTCATTTTCAAGTTGCAAAGATTGCAAAGCATAAAAGGTAATATTTTCACCCTAATTTTGTTTTAATTACATGTTATATTGAACCTTACTTCATGTCAACATATATTTCACCCCTAATAAGCATGTAATCTTTCAATGGTATCAGAGCGTGATGATAGATCTATGCTTATATATTCAATTTTTGGTGAAAAATTGAATGAAATTTGTTAAAGAACAAAAGGGGTAAAATCGAAAATTTTGCATATATGTGTTATTGTGTATTTTTTATGCCTTTGATCATGGATATGTGATGTTCATGGTGGATAACATGTATATATGAAATTTTATGTTTTGGAAACAAATATTTCATGTTAGATTAGGGTATGTACTTGTATGTTGAATTTTATGCATTTTTTATGATAAACATGATCTTAGATAATAGTTTTTCTTAATTAGTACATGTACAAGCTAGATCTACATTTTTATGTAAAACATTTGATGATTATGGCATGGATTGAGTTCAGCCAATTCTTATTATGTGTATCATGTTTATTGAATGCGAGATTCATGGTTATAATACGTGATATTATGGACTAATGATACATGTAATTGAATTGTATTGTGAATACAATTTTTTATGGTGTTTTATGAATTTTGGCCATGACTTTTCATGATGAATAAGACATGTTTTAATGTTGATTAGTGCATGTCTTAATGGTGATTCATGCATAAATTATTTGTGTAGAAAGCATGATTAATGGTGATTAATACATATGTTTTCTATATGGATTATATTTGAAAAATCATGTGACAATTGAATGCATAGATCATGCATATCATTTGTAAAATTCGGCCATGACATGAATATAATGGTGTTTGATTTATATGATGTTCAAATGATGCAAGGTTGACAATTAGGTATGGCATGTTAGTTTATGAATATGCTCTTTTTATAATGGGTGTGTTTTGGTTGTATTAATATTTGTTTATATGATAGATAAATGTTAATTAGGATTTGATCTTTAATGTTAGAATTAGGTAAATAGTTTGCCTAATTAGGATGTAAAACATTCTTTAATCGAAAGTTAAACCTTAAAATCTTCCTTAGGAATAATATTAAATCCATGTCTTCAATTATGGGCCAATTAATTCTTTGGCATAAAATTAGATATCCCAAGATTTCTATTATGTGAGGGATGCTAATTTTTATGACATGGAAATTAGTTGTCTTAGTTCTTAGATAGAAATTTTCATTATACCCAAGATTTCTATTATGTGAGGGTATAATGGGAATTCTATTTAAGAAATCATAATGGGTCGGATTTAACTAGTCTAAGGTACCAAGATTTCTATTGTGTGAGGTATTTGAAACTAGAGGCAAGGAAATTGAATCATGCCTTATATATTGATAAAAAAATGAAATAGTTTCCTACTTATTAAATTTAATTGGATGATAATAAAAGAACTTGGTTGTTCTTTGGAATTTTTTATTTAACAATTTAATTGATGGATTTTTTTAGATTTATTAGGGTTCTTCGTTTATTTCAAAAATAGCTTTCGATTAATAGAAAAAAAAAAAAAGATGATTTTAAAACATAAAATTGGCTTTTAATTGAATATAAAATAAGATTCCACTATTACTCATTGAAAAAATGGGGACTACAATAAAATATATTCAGAAATGACCCTTAAAGTATGAGATAGAAAGAGAAAAAAAAAACTTTTTATGTTGTTACGCCGTCTTGCATTGTGTGCTACAACTTTTGACGGTGGCCCTCAGGGTTGCTGGATCAGGGTTATTTTCTTGGAGACGAGGTGGGGTTTTGGTTGTCTTCTGCTTTGCTTTGTTTTCTTTTCTACTACTGTTAAGAAACCATAGAAGGATGTAGTGGATGGGTTAGGGGCAAAATCACAACTCCTTGGAGTGTGAGAAAACAAGTGGGTGTGTAGCATTCCCATACGGCATCTGGTGAGGGTAAAGGTCCTATGGATTTGAGTGACAATGTTCTTAAGGTGGGTGTTGTGAATGAAAATGTGGAGGTGTTTGAGAAAATAGGGGAAATGGGTATGGCTCAAAGGGGTTGTGCAGCCTCTAGTGTTAGTGTTTGTTATGAGGTTGCGATGGGAGAAAGAGAGATGATTTCGAATGTGAATGCTATTGATGCCATCAGAAGTCAATCTAGGATTGTGGTGGACTCGCCAGTTTCTGAGGGTACCTTATGAAGAGGCAAACATCATCTTAATAATGTAGTATATATGGATGCTGGTGAAGGTAGTAATCGGGACCGCTCCCATAGCCCTCCCCTGAGGAAGTGTGTTGTTGTTGGGGGTTTTCCTCAAGTGACAATGTCTGGTGTGACTCTGGTTGGAGCCAAGACAGATGTTTTCTTGATTTCCTCTAGTGAACTGGTCAAGAGGGCTGGTGGTCAGGTGGATATCAGGCATGGCCTAGGAAGTTCTGGGTGGTTGGATGAGGGTGTTCCAATGATTTTTAGGGAGTCTTCTTCTTGTGGCCCTAGAAAGCTTGCTAGGGTGAATAGGTTTTATGTGCTCGTGGGGGATAATGGTTTCAACAATCTTATGCCTCAGTCTTCTAGGTTAAATGGCCTTAAGAGTGATGAGCAATCTGGTATCGTTTTAAAGTAGAATGTTTCATCTTGTCCTACAGCGTTGAAACATGATAGTTTTATGGTTTGTGCGGTTCCTAAAGATTTGTCTGGATATTCTAATAAGGGGGATGCTGAAGTATCAAAAGTGGGGTTGATTCAAAAACAATCTTGGGCTCAGGTGGTAGAGGAAGGTCATTTGAAGGTCAAATCGAAGTTGAGTTTTTCTCAGCCTTCTTATGATCAGGATGGGATTGCCATGGCTGCCCTATACTTTTAGTTGTTCTTGAATGTAGAGAAAAATGGGAAACTTGTTTGGTCGGTTCTTTCATCGACAAAAAACCTTCATTCCATAATGTGCAACACTTCCCTATGAAAATGTGGTAGAAGTATGGTATAAAGGAAGTAATAATCGTTGATAATGGATTTTTTTTCTTTAAATTTAAGATGAAGAGGATGGCCCTTGGTTATTCCAGAACAAGTCGATCTTGCTTCAAAAATGGCATCTTGACATGGAGCTAAGTAAAGTCTCTCTTAAGTCGGTACTACTCTGGGTTAAATTCTTTGATGTACCTCTTCAATTATAGAGTCTAGTGGGGATGAGTTATTTAGCGAGCATAGTAAGTAGACCTTTAGTTCTCGATAAGATTACTGTCGAAACTTGTCAAGACTGGTTAGGTCACATCGGTTTTGCTAGGATTCTTATTGAAGTTGACGTTACATGAAAGTTGTCGGAAATGGTTAGAATCAGATGCCTACATGTGAGAATTGGGAGCACTTTAAAGGTTTGTGTTGACTACCAATTGACACCCTCCTAGTGTGGGAGATGGCAAGTGTTTCGGCATTCGGATGCTAACTGCATGTTCCTTCCAAAGGTCACTAGTAAGAGCCCCGTAGAGGAATCGTCAAAGGCTTCTCTAGATGATAAGGAAGGGTTTCCTAAGGTTACCCAGAAAGGGAAAGGCAAGACAGATTCTAGTTCCAACCCCAAAATGGTTGTTGCTCCGGTAAATTGTGTCGTTGTTTCGAGTACTCCTAAAGATCATTCGAGGATTTCTAATGGTACTTCATCCCCCTCTGCAAAGGCCAAAAAGGTTGGAAGCCATAAAAAATATTGTTATGTCTGGCAAAGCAAGTGGAAAAAAGGATTTCGAATGGGTATTACTTTTCAATGCCTAGCTTCTAAACAAGGTGATAAGGGCGAGAAATCGATGGATGATCTAAGTCAGCCTTGTTTGATTGAAAAAGGGAATGAAAGTTGATTCTGAATTGAGCTTGAATGGGTCGAATGGGGATTCTGACTCAATTCCGATGGTTGATTTTGTGAAGAAATGAGGTTCTTGTGAGAGGTATCCAGGAGAGGGATGTGCTAGCCCTTCAACTCCTCCCCTTATCCATGATTAGTATCATTTCTTGGAACATCAGAGGCCTTAACTAGCCCCCTGGTGCTCATCAAAAATAAGAACCTTGTGTTATGTGCTGTGTTGGAAACTCCAGTAGTGAGAATGAATGTCAAGTGTGTTTTGATGGCATTTTTCATAGATGGGAGTGGGTTTGTAATAGTGAGTATGGTGATAGGGTCGTCTCATTGTTATTGGATATGACCCTTCGGTATATAGTGTTAATATGTATGGGGTGACGGATCAGGTTATCCATTGTTCCATTAGGGAGATTGTTGACGAGGATAGTTTCTACTCCTCTTTTGTTTATGCTGAGAACAAGTACTTGAAAAGGCATGAGTTATGGGATTGTTTAAGGTCACAAGTTTTTGGTGGGGGATAGCCCTTGGATCATTCTAGGAGATTTTAACGTTACTCTTAATATTAGTGAGAGCTTGGGGGCTCCTCTATTGTTTCCCTAAGCATGTATGATTTTAGGGAGTGTATTGGTGACCTAGAGGTTGAGGATCTAAGTCATGGGGTATTTTGTTTACTTGGAGTAGGAAACCTCATGGCAATAATAGTGTCCTTAAAAAGCTCGATAGGGTGATAAGCAATTCTTCTTTTGTGACAGGATTTCTTAGGGTGAGTAGTGAGTACCTTTTTCTGGCCTCAAGGTTTAAGTGACCATAGCCTCTCGATTACCTCATTCTCTAAGATGTACTCCTTAAAGGCCCAACCGTTTAAATTTTTTTAACTATTTGGTGTATAAGACTGAGTTTAGGGGTGGTGTTCAACAGGCTTAGGCTAGTCGTGTTAAGGGGGTCCTTATGTTCTCTGTTATTAGAAAATTGAAATCCCTCAAGCCTTTTTTCAGAAATTTCAATAGAAAGCAAGGTCACCTTAATAGAAAAGTGGAAATTTTTAGGAGGTTGGTCGACTTGTTACAATTGGTCCTTGACCGTGACCCTCATAATCATGAGCTTCAGGATCATGAGGTTTTGTTTTCTTTAGCTTTTAGAGAGGCCTTCTTGGTAGAAGAAAGACTCATTAAGCAGAAATCTAAAGTGCATTGGTTGGGTGTGGGTGATCAAAACTAAGCTTTTTTTCAAAAGCCCCTAAAGTCCCCTTTGAGAGTTGGAAGAATTGTTAGAATTTCCTTTGATTCGGGGGATGTGATTGAAAATAAGGATTTGGCTTACGCTTACGTGACTTATTACCAGAGTCTTCTGGGTTCTGCGCCCGCAGCATCCCCCCCCCCCGCCCCCCCCGCCGCCCCCCCCCCCCCCGCCTCTCGCCTCCCACCCCCCCCGCTCCG
>WYDK02000031.1:58218-82490 GCA_009867345.2 Toxicodendron radicans | reverse complement strand
TATAAAGCTTGTTCAACAATATATGATATATGTAGAGGAAGAGAGCGAGGTTTCTATCCACCTACAATATAATTGTCCCTTTTTCAGATATTATTTATCTTGATATATAATATTTATGATTGAATATATTTTTATAGACATGAACACATTTACACGACTTAACTAAGTGTGTTTAGCTGGCGCAATTGAGGTACAGGTTTGCAAGATGTACATGCTTGCACGAACACATTAGGTGTCTTTCACTCTTGCTTAATTAATTCGCACTCAAATTCAATCAAATTAAATTCATGCATCAGATTTAATTTGCCGACACCCACAAACAGGCGTATAACATATAGTGGAAAGCTTGGAAAAAAAAAAAAAAAGTTAAATCAACTTTTTATCATATATATATATACACACAAACGGTAATTAACAACCTGAGGTCCTATTTGTAAAACATTGTCTACTTTAGATACACGATGTTTTGCTTTTGGATTTTACAACCCAAAACGCATCTATAACTAAATTAATTAGCTCATAGTCCCACTTATGAGGGTATGTTGATTAAAGGATAAACACACAACAACTAATGAACTCCAAGGACACGATCAAACCCATTCCACACTAAGTTTTTAATCAACTTAGATTAATTGATTCATAAACTTTCATTTGGTATCAAAGCGGGAACTGAAAAGTTCTTTAGTGATTCTGGTTGATTGTGTTGTTGTGACATTTTTGTCGAGTGATCTGATCTAATCTGAATTTGTGATATGTTGTTTATCTTGTTTTGTATCCACATATTTGTTATTGTCTGCACATCTGCTATCAGCTAAGATGAGTTTTTTCAATGAAGGAGGTTTTACTCATAGACCACCCATATTAAAAGGACCAAACTATCCATATTAGAAACCTATGATGCATGCCTTCTTAAAATTAATGGATGAAAAAGTTTGGATCTCAGTTGTTGATGGATGGACAGCCTCTGTTGTTCTTGAAAATAACGAGTCGAAACTTAAACCTATTAACACCTGGACTAAAGATGAACTTGAACTTGCTAACTTTAACTCTAGAGCTATTCATACTATTTTCAATGTTGTTTCTGTGAATCAAATGAAAATCATTGCAAACTGTGAAATTGCTAAAGATGCATGGGATAAGCTTCAAGTTAAAAATAAAGGAAATGACGTGGTTAAAAAAACTAGGCTTAAGACTTGTCACTTATTTTCAAATCTGGTTATGTATAATGATGAAACCATTATTGATTTTCATAGTCAAATTTGTGATGTTTCTAATGAATGTTATGTCTTGGGTAAAGTCTATTATAAGGCTAAACTTGTGATAAGAGCTTGAAAATACCCGTTTTACTTAATGATTTTTGGGGATTAATTGTGGGAAATTAGGTTTAATTTATGCAATTAACTTGATTATTTTATAATTGTCTTTTATGGAATCACTGGTATGTTTAAGAGTTTTCAGGGTTTAAATGCTTAAAGATGGTATTCAGATGAAGAATTATGTTGGCGATGGAATTAGTGACGAGTACAAATGAACGGATATAGAATCAAAGTTGAATTGAAGAAGTTATGGAGTTAAGAAGTTGAAGAGACTATTCTATATTATGCTCTAGTTTGAATAAGCTTCAGCAATTTGATGATAACTCGAGCTGTAGATCTTGGATTGAAACAATTATTGGACCGTTGTAAACCTGATTCAAAGGGATACATTTTATAATCTTACAATTTTTCCATATTCCATCTTTATTTGGCTTAATAATCACCATCTTTGGAGTGCTGAGGAATGATCAAGGTTTGAATTAAAGAGACAAAATTTCAGTATTCATGTCACCGCACTGTGCCCCAGCACAGCAAAAACAAAACCATCAATTTCAAGACATTATTCCACGGCATACCCAAGATTTATGGGATTTTTTAGTTGTGTTTTAGTCTGTATTTTATAATGTACTTAGGGATTTTTTAGTGCTAAACTAATTAGGAAAGTGGGAAAAGATACCTTAACCCTTTGGGGATATAAATAGAAGTCTTTAGTTGTGTTTTAAAGGGATTAAGAAGTATATGTAGAGAACTAATGGCTGGGGAGACAAAGGCAATAGATTTTTTGGAGCTTTTAGGGAGTTATCATAGAGAAGTTCTTCTTGTTTCTTCTTGAACTCGTGATTTATATTTTAAATAAAAAAAATGATTGTCTCTTTCATATTTTCTATGAACTAACTTTATTTTCTAGGGCTTAGATGTAGCTCAATCTCTTGATTATGTATTGAATAACTTGTGTTAATTGTTATTAAGATTTCTTCCGAAGTTTTATTATTGAGTCTAATGCTTTTGATTCTTAAGGGCCTGAGAATTGAATGAATTCATGGACTAAGTTGAGATCGCGAGATGATGCTTAGTTGGTCTAAGGTAGTAAAACTATAGGTTGAGCAAACACTAGAGATATGTTACCATGACTTGTAAAGTTTAGGTAAACTCCAATGAGCATAATGATCTCTAATTGCTTAAATCTTATGAACGATAATTCGGGTTAGAAATTAGGAGTTAATTTGATAATTGTTCAAGAGAAAATTATTGGAAATTTTAGGAGTTTGACTTTTAGGAATAGCTTAATGAAATTAGCATAAGTTATCAATACATATGAAAAGAGTTGGTGTGAAATCTCTGCCCTGGGTTAGTCATCTTGAATTAAAACCAAAGAACTCTTGAGTTTGTCTTCTTGTTAGTTTTGTTTTGATTAAAATTCAATTGTTTATTTTAATTTAGGTTTTTCTTGATAAAAGTGGGGTTAATCAAATAATAATAGGATAGTTTGTTTTGGTAATTGATAGTAGTAATTCCCTTGGGTACAATACCTTTTTCTTACACGTTATTACTTGCACGATTTCGTACGCTTGCGAAAATCACACAAAGTTTTTGGCCTTATTGCCTTGGAATTACTTATTTTATCAATATCGATACGAGGTATTTAGTTGCTAATTTGATTTGTTTTTTTTTTTTATTCTAATTTTTTGTTTTAATTTTTCATGCGTTTAAGTCCTAAAGTGTTTACGTTCTAAAGGTGTAGAACTTGGTCCTTACGATTCTAAAATCGAGATAACAATAAGGAAGTTAAGAAAAGTAAGGAAACAAGCAAGCACTCAAGAAGCAGTTTCAATGGCTGATCGTGTAGGAATTCAAAACCAAGGGAGAAACAGGTAATGCAGCTAAGGGCAATGTTGTTACTCAGAGAGCATTGAAGGACTACTCTAGTCCTACTATTGAAGAGAGTGTGTCTAACATAAGGAGACCACCAGTACAAGTTAACAACTTTGAAATCAAACTAGCCATCATTAAGATGATCCAACAATCGATCCAATTTGGAGGTTTGCTGAGTGACGATCCAAATCTACATATAGCAAGCTTCTTAGAACTCTGCGATACCTTCAAACACAATGGAGACTCAATGATGCAATTAGGTTTAAGCTTTTCCCATTCTCTCTTAGGGATAAAGCTGAGGATTGGTTGATCTCACAACCATCTAGAGGAATCACTATTTGGGAAGAACTAGTAAATGTATTCCTTGCTATGTATTTTCCACCTATCAAGTCTACAAAGATGAGAAGTGACATTACAAACTTTTAACAACAAGATATGGAGTCACTTTATGAAGCATGGGAAAGGTAAAATGATCTTTTAAGAAAATGTCTTCATCATGGGTTGCCGATATGGTTACAAGTACAAACATTTTACAACGGATTGATTCCAAATATACAAGTGATGGTTGATGCTTCAAGTGGAGGATCATTGAATAATAAGACCCTGAAGAAGCATATAATTTGATTGAGATGATGGCAAACAACAACTACATGACATCCTCAAAGAGAAATATGCCAATGAGAGCAATTGAAGTACATGAAGTTTATGGCTACACTGCGTTATCCGCTCAACTTACCGCCAACCAAAAACAATTAAGAGGAGTTGCTTTAAAGGTAAATGCTATTGAATCTCCTTTACTAACTTGTGAATTTTGCATAGGGAACCATGCATCTAGATATTTTCAAGTGGGGGATCCATTTGCCCAACCTAAGCAAGCTAACTATGTCAACAATTTTCAACAGGCGGTAAGGGAATTTGTACTCTAACATATACACTCCAACATGGCGCAATCATCCAATTTTGTGGAGCAATAACAAAGAGCACAATCCACCACCAAGTTTCCAACCTCAAGAAAAGAGATCCAACATGGAGAATGTGCTTACAAAAGTTATGGAGGAATCGGGTTAGAGATTTGACAAGAATAAAGCTCAACTTCAAAAATATCATTCTTGTTGCAAAATCAATCCACTTCCATAAGACAGCTTGAGACTCAAATGAGACAAATACATAATATTTTATCGGGAAGAGTTCAAGGTTCATTACCCTATGATATAGAGAAGAATCTGAAGGAGAGAGTCAATGTTATCATATTGAGAAGCGGTAAGGAGTTGAAGGAATCGAACAACGAAGAAGAAAAATGACAAAATCTTGAAGTGAAAAATCGAGTAGCAGTGACCATGCCACGACACAGAGAATGATAGAAGCAAGAATGTCGCGGCATAAGGGCAGAATCTGACAAAAATCCCCATGTTGCGACGAATGATGAAACGACCCTTCCTTATCTTCACAAAGTGTAGAAACAAAAAGTAGACAAGCAATTTGCTAGGTTCATGGACATGCATAGAAATTTACACATTAACATTCATTTTGTAGACATGTTGGAGCAAATGTCAAAGTACGTGAAGTTTCTAAAGGAGATTCTCACCAAGAAGAGGAGGTTTGAAGAACATGAGACATTGATGCTTACGGAAGAGGGTAGTGTGTTGCTATTGAAGAAACTACCACAAAAGTTCAGAGATCCAAGGAGTTTTGCAATTCCTTGCACAGTAAGTAATGTTCATTTTGATAAGGTTTTATGTGATCTAAGTGCTAGTGTAAATTTCATGCCCTTTTCAATTTATAAGAAACTAGGCCTAAAATATAGTAAAACCAACCACTATTCATCTTCAATTAGCAGATGGGTCTATAAAATATCTTAGGGGAGTAGTAGAGAATGTCTTAATAAAAGTAGACAAATTGATTTTCCTGGTAGATTTTATAGTGCTAGACATGGAAAAAGACTGGGAAGTTCCTCTAATTTTAGGAAGGCCTCTTCTTGCTACTAGTAAGACCTTAATAGATGTACACCAAGGGAAACTAATCTTAAGGGTTGAGGATGAGCAAGTGGAGTTTAAAGTGTTTGATGCTATTAAATATCCATCCGAGTTAGATTCTTGCTTTGAGATTAGTATCCTTGATGACAAAGTAGCGAAAGCCTTGGGAGAAAACTAGTCTAGTCCACCCCTAGAAAATTGTTTAGTCAACTCTAGGACAATGCAGGTTGAATTTGAAAGGGTAGATGAAAAACGATTGAACCCTTATGTGTATGATGGAATTAAGATAGAAGAGATTGGATTTTCCTAGATGATCCAGATTGAAGAAGTGAGAAAGTCAAGCTTACGACTTTAATAAAGTGTTTATTGGGAGGCAACCCAAGGTTTTTTTTTAATTTGTTTTTTACTTTAGTTTTTGTTTTCTTATGTGTTTTTTTTTTTTCTTTTTCATGGAGGTTATTTTTATTTTTTTATTTTTGCATTCTCGTTTAGTTTAAATAATATTGATATTGTGTTTGTTTCTCTTGGATTAATATTGAAATAATACTTCTTTTTCATGGAGGTTATGAGAAATTTTTTTTGTTTTATTTGAATTTTGTTTGGTTCTTGGATTAATTTGTACATCGATGATAGTACTATGATTGCAACAATATGTAACACGTAGAGGACGTTAAATTTTGCCTTTACTTATGGATGATTGTGAATGTTAATTACGTCTAGTTTGAGACCCTAGCAGTTTGTGGTATGAAAGTTGGTTAGGGAGAAGAAAAACGAAGGGATTAAATGTTATGAGTGTGAAGGATATGCTCACATCCAATTTGAATGTGCTAACACTTTGAAGAAAAAAGACAAAGCAATGGCAGCTACACTAAGTAAGAGCGATGACGAAGCAAATGAGAGTGAGGAAGATGAGTCTGTTGAAAATGAAAATTTCTTGGCCTTCACCATGAATCAATATGATAATAAGAGTGTTTCTTCAGATGATTCAAATGATGTGTATGTTGAACAACAAAAGGCTTATGTCGAGATGTATGAATCATGGTTAAAGGCAATTAAGAGGATCAAATCTCTTGAAACTGAAAAATCATCTTTGGTAGAAGATAAGAAGATTTTGTCCAACAAATTGAAATTTTTGACTTCCGATCTTACTAACAAAGAAATGTTGTTGGAACAAAATTTTATTGAACTTTCTAATGATAAATCAGTTGTTGAAAGATTGATTGTAGGTTCATACAAATTAGATGAAGTGTTTAGTCAAGGAAAGACGTTTGGAGATAAAACTAGGTAGGGATTCACTTCAGGTGCTGGCACATCCTCGTCCGATGTTCCCACATTTGTCAAAGCTATTGAATGTGTTGAATCTGTTGGCTTTGAGGAATAAGATGAAAGGATTGAATTGCACAGTAATTAACCATACCATTGATAAGAAATAGTGTGAACCTCAGATATATCCTTGATTATTTTATATTTGTTTAGCTAAATAATTACTCTCATTATTTTACTCAAAATTAATAGCCCTCACTATTAATCTCGCGAAGGCTCGTTGGACTTGCTAGTGGGTCGAGATCCCATTAATCCCATCACAAACCTTCACTAAGGCGATCAAGCTAGAATAAGTTAATTAGGTATGCCAACAAACTTAATTTACATCAGCTACTAGCACCAACTATTAATCCTCAAATGATAATTAGTTCAACAAACCAATTACACAATTTGATGGTGCCAACCATCAGCCTCAAGTGTAATTCTCGGATTAGGAGAGTGGACATTACATGCATCACGTGCATTATGTAAGTGCACTTCTCTTACTATGTCTCTAATGCACTTATCAACCTTCGCTGAGGCTAATAAGCAAAATGTTTTGGTTAAGTCAGACCCATCACTATTAAGGAAAACTCCAATGACAATTAACATCCCACTGGTAGAAGCATACCCTTCCCTGATATGAATAAGATAACAATGAACAGTGGTTTGATTAAATACATGGTGATGGAAGGCTTCGGGTTATAAAGTTTGACTTAATATCCATGAGGGACTTAAATTTAGGTCTCACCAATTTTATCTTATTTAACATGTTGTCGTGATAACATACACCCTTAGCATGCAACTAAGCGGTAAAAGTAAATGGGTTGATACATGACCTAACTAAAACCGTTTTCCCTGAGCCTAGAGGAAATCGTAGGTCAACCTAAGGGTCTAGTAAAATTAATCTTGTGTCTCAAGTATGATCGCTTCATCCTCGCCTCATCTGCAAGTACATTAAAAATTACAACATTAATAATTTACAGCAAAATTAAAATCTACACTAATTTTACATCAGTAAATTTAGAAACCTCGAGTTACATTCGAGGGGAGTAATATGAGAAGAGAATGTATATCAAGAAAGAGGAGAAAGGCATAGCACGCAAGCTATATTTAATGAAATTAAATTACAACCATACATACCCAAAAATTAATATAGACATACACCATAGGTAAAGGCTCATGTACCGGGCACCATGCAAGTGCAACTAAGATCATGCATATATTCAAAACAAACAATTTTGAATTGTGTGGAAGTAATTAATAAAATTACCCCTTAGTTGTAGAAATGATATTGTTTTGTAATAAATAAACAATTTGTACATTTGTCCGTTGCGCAAAGCGCAATTTGGACAGCAGGTCTCTCACTGCGGCAAACGCTAGACGGAGAGTTTGTCACCACAGTGAAGTCGGTGAGGTTATAGTTTGTCGCGGCAATGACGAGAAGTTCGCTTGCCGCGGTGATCCTCTATTACAGCAGCACGTGCCGCAAGATTGTAAACGTTCCTTGATCCTTACATTTTTGGGTCTGGACAGGGGCATCAATCTCTTTTCCACTCCACAACATAATGACATTTGCATTTTCCCGAGGATTTACAACTGTTTGGGAGGGTAGTTTCCCAGAACCTTGTGCCTCAAGCTTGCTCACTAATGTTGCGAACTAACTAATCTGGTCTCCAAATTTTGAATGTTGTTTCTCATCTCATCTGAAACTGTTGCGTATTGTTAGCCAATTCCTTAACAATCTCATCAATTGACATATTTTGGGCCTGATTTGCTTGTTGCCTCGTTTGGAATGGAAGCTGATAGCGATTTTGAGCAGGTTGGTTCTCGTGGCTCAAATTTGGGTGATCTCTCCAGCCCGGGTTGTAGGAATTAGAATATGGATCATATTTTCACTAAGATTGCCCTAAAAAACCACCAATCATGTTGGTTTGCCGGACTCGCTCTTCTTCTTGCAAGCTTGGACACATATCCGTCGCATGATTAGCAATCGAACAAGTTCCACACATCTTAACAACTTGCACATTATTTACTGTCATTTGCCTCATCAAAGAAGTTAATTCTGAAAGTTGACGTTCAATGTTGGAAGTATGAATATCGTTGACTTTCTTTGGTGTACATCCTCGTCCCAAACTGTTGAGAATTGGCTGCCATGTTGGAAATCAAATTCTTAGCAGCTTTTAGTGTCTTGTCAACCAACGCTCCTTCACTGACAACATCCACCATACTTCTACCCATTGGTAATAAACCCTCATAAAAATATTGGATTAGTAGCTAATCAGGTATCTGATGGTGTGGACAGCAACATGAGCAATAACTGTACACATGACTAGCATTAATTTGTTTCATATCTAACAACTTGTCGTTAACAACAAAACCAAAAACACAATAACACAAATACTGACACAAACACAATAGACAACATGTAATGACAGCATGCATTCACAATAATCATTCACATGAAGATACAATGATTTGAATGTAAAAAAAAATCTCCTTCCACAAACTAAACCGAAGCAAATGAAACCCCAAATCAACATTTATTCAACCAAATGAAACATGCTCGAGATGTTATGGAGGTTGACAGAAGAAGAAGAAGAGATGACAATCGACCGTGAAGACTAGCGTCCAGGAAGAAGAAGTATGCGGCTGCTCGTCGAAGAAGAGAAGGGAAATTCTGGGTTATGGTTTTTAAAGGGGACTTTATATATGAGTAGTTCTCTGTTAAATAAGGGTCATTTTTGTCCAAATAATTAATTAATGAGGTTAAAGAAGTCATTCAACAAGTTGGATTAATTGTTATTTGACATCGATAGGAGAGCATTTGTGGTCGGAATTTTTATTAAGTAAAAGTAAAATTGGAAGAAAAATAATATTATCACGGTAATCTTAAAATACCACCCTCTGGGTCGGTAATCACATAACCCCCTATATCACAATATTACCTGAGTAATAAAAGTTTGTTGAACCAAACAATATGATCAGATTAAAAAGATAGATTACTGGAGTAATCTTCCAAGGGCTCTAACCAAATGCAGCCTAAATGTAATGATTATTTTGGAAACATATGAAATTTATTTAGATATTTAAATAATGTTAAAAAAATTTAATAAATTTAAAATAAAAGTTAATAAGAAAATTTTGGTGGTGTCAATGGCATCACTCACATTATTATTGTTTTTTAAGAAAAAAGAAAAATGTACGGAACATCCAAGAATTCACTCTTATTTCGTCGTTGCTGACGTGGACTTCGACAACGCAAAAACCCGCTTTGAAGGCACTGTTTGTCACGCACTCTTATTACATAAAAAATTCTGTGTTCTCTGCTTAATTGATAATTACACCGTTGGTTTACTTACGGAGTCAGAGAGATCTTTCGAAACTTTCCATTTCCAATTCTCAAACCTATTGAAGCCCTTAAATTTTTAAGTCTCCAACTTACATTCATAATTTAACCAGGTAGGTTTTCAATCTCTTAAATTTCACTTAATTCTCTGTTTAATTTCTGAGAAACTCTTAGAAAATTTTAGTTGGTAATCAGAATTATTCATAATGCACGAATTTGTCTTATTTCAACTCCGATCACTATATCTGCGTCTTTATAGTCGTTTGAACTTGAGGCTGTGTAGTCTAACGATTTCAGCTCATATTGATTATTTTACTCTTGGGCTAATATAGATTTAGTCATTTGAATTGCTCTAGGTGGATTCATTTTGATGCCGAAAATAAAAGCTTCAATTTCGAGGAATTTGGAGGTGGTTTCTGTGATTTTTACATTGAATTTTTGAAAATGGATATTTATATGTGATTTTGAGAGTTAATCTTCTGGGGATTTTACTTTGAATCAGTGAAAATGAGTGTGCTGGGGTTTGATATTGGAAATGAGAATTGTGTGATTGCAGTTGTGAAGCAACGTGGGGTTGATGTTTTGTTGAATGATGAATCAAAGCGTGAGACGCCAGCTGTGGTGTCTTTTAGTGAGAAGCAGAGATTAACAGGCCCAGCTGGAGCTGCTTCTGCTTTGATGAACCCAAGATCAACAATTTCTCAGGTTAAGAGATTAATTGGTAGGAAATTCAGGGAAGTTAATGTTCAAAAGGACCTTCAACTTTTACCTTTTGAAACTTGTGAAAGTCATGATGGCGGAATTTTGGTTAGGTTGGAGTACTTGGGGGAAACTCATATGTTTACTCCAGTTCAAATATTAGGAATGTTGCTTTCAAATTTGAAGCAAATAGCTGAGAAGAATATAAATATGCCCGCTTCAGATTGTGTGATTGGTATTCCATGTTACTTTACGGATCAGCAGAGACGTGCTTATTTGGATGCAGCGACAATTGCTGGGTTGAAGCCATTGAGATTGATGCATGACTGTACTGCCACTGCCCTTGGATATGGTATTTACAAGACTGATTTTCCCAATGCGGATCCAACTTATGTTGTTTTTGTAGACATTGGTCATTGTGACACTCAGGTTTGCGTTGCGTCGTTTGAGAGTGGGCAAATGAGGATACTTTCTCATGCTTTTGACAGGAGCTTGGGAGGGAGGGACTTTGATGAGGTCTTGTTAAGTTATTTCGCGGCACAGTTCAAGGAACAGTATAACATAGATGTTTATACAAATATCAAGGCAGTTACCCGGCTGAGGGCGTACTGTGAGAAAATGAAGAAGGTCTTGAGTGCAAATGCTGGGGCACCATTAAATATTGAGTGCTTGATGAATGAGAAAGATGTTAATGGCTTTATTAAGAGGGAAGAGTTTGAGAAGCTATCTTCAGTTTTGCTGGAGAGGATTAGAATTCCATGTCAGAAGGCTTTGGCTGATTCTCATCTGTCCGTGGACAAAATCCATTCAGTTGAGCTTGTTGGTTCAGGTTCTCGGGTACCTGCTATTACTAGGATGGTAGCTTCTCTGTTCAACAGAGAGCCAAGCCGGACAATAAATGCTAGTGAGTGTGTGGCTCGTGGTTGTGCTCTTCAGTGTGCAATGCTGAGCCCCATATTTCGTGTTAGAGAGTTTGAGGTTTGTGTTTTTCTTTAGGGAAGCTCAGATTGTTTTTGGACAGTTTAGTGTTCTTCTCATTTTACGCCCATGATAATATATCTACATTTTTTTTTTGTTGCCTTTTTGTTGCAAGTTTTGCTTCTATTGCTTCTGCTTGAGCAGATACAGATAGGTTTTTTTGGTAATTGATTGCCAATTATGATGATCTAGGTATTCATTTACAAGAAGGGGTTGACAGTTTATTGTCAGTTATTTTTTCCCTTTTTTCTATTAGAAAATAATTAAGAACTTGATCTTCAGTAGATAAATAGTTGTCACTAAATCCATTCACCTTTTTGTTCTACGTAAGTGCATGTGAGTATTAAGTGTTTAGTTCTATAAAAACCAGTTGGCTTTAATGTGATGCAATATTCTTTTCAGTAAAGTAAATATGTTGTGACTTGTGAAGGTGCTTGCTGCAACAAGTTATTTTATATCATTAGGCTGCAGCAATAACAAATTTTGTTTTCCAAACGGAAGAATTATAAATCTCCAAAATAATAGATAGGAATATCGCAAATAGGGCCATTGCGACACCCATCAAAGGAGTAGTTCCCCATCCAAGAGCTACTTTACCATATTCCGAATTCAATGGTTTCAATAAATCCCCTACAGCAGTTCGTCTTGGACCAGATCTTGAACTACCCTCAACAGTTTGTGCAACCATAAATCCTATTTTGTATTCATTGAGATTTGTTGAATTTGTATACCATTCCGTTGTAAATAAATAATCTTATCATAGATCCATTGTGGTCTTGAAATATATAAGAATGGAAACAGCAACCCTAGTCGCCATCTCTATATCTGGTTTACTTGTAAGTTTTATTGGGTACGCCTTATATACTGCTTTTGGGCAACCCTCTCAACAACTAAGGGATCCATTCTGCCTTGTTTATGTCTATATGCAAGCATTTGTATGAATTATGTCGCATGCGTAGTGTTAATCTTTATCAAGACTTAATGTTACCTAATCTTATCATTTTCAGGTTGAAGATTCATTTCCTTTCTCCATTGGATTCTCATCTGACAAAGGTCCAATTTGCACGCTGTCAAATGCCATGCTTTTCCGCAAAGGCCAGCCATTTCCCAGTGTTAAGATTCTTACTTTGCATAGGGCTAATGACTTCCATATAGATGCCTTCTATGCAGATCAACATGAATTACCAGCTGACGTATCTCCTCAAATCAGTAGTTGTATGGTATGGTTTTGTTCATACATGCTTCTTGTCCTAGATAAATGCAGATCATGTAGATTTATTTCTAAATGCATGTTGATTTAACTTATGCATTGTTGTGGTTTGGACATACAATTTCTTTTGTGCCTTCATAGTGCTCAGCATTTGGTTCAGAATATACCCATGATGTTGATTTTGTAGTACACCTTTTTCTTGAAATTTTATTTTTATAAAAAACCAAGCTAATACAATTTTACACCCATCTCTCTCTCTCTCTCTCTCTCTCTCTCTCTCTCTCTCTCTCTCTCTCTGATGTGTATTATCAAATATCATACATTCATGTATTTATATACATTAAATCTTCCATTCTATTAATGTTAGGAAGTAATGTGGAACCATATAAACATCGACATTAGAAACACATGAAATAAAATTATATTACACAAAAAATAAAATAATTTAATGTGATTCTGCTCCAAATAACATGGTATCAAACATGCAACATAACAGAGGTAAGAAAGTATTCCTCCTTTCATCACTCAACCCAAGTGTTTAGACCACTCTTCTCACATCTAGATAGAGATCATTGCTTATGTAATCCTTTATTCTCCCATATCCTATATATGATTCTCATCCCTATATTTATGGTTACATTAAGATATCTTTTATTCCTAATAGTAGTAGCACTTCTATTCTCAGTAAGACCGTATTCCTATTCCTTGTAAAGTGTTAAACTTCCTAGGAAACTACCAAAAAAAAAAAGGGTACCAAAAGAACTCAACAAATTTTACATATTTAATACGATTTTTTTCTTGTATGACTGGTGTACATTGGACTTCCTGCAACAACCCGCTTGCAAACTTGGTTAATTGGTTTGACTATTATGAAGATGCTCTAGATTATTGCAAGCGAAGAGATAGGAAAGTAAAGTATGTCTAATAAAAGTATGGGAGGATACCGATTAGGTATTCTTTTGAGTCATATTGTCTTTATGTGTAGTTTGTTTGCAGCATATTGTTATCCAAGATCAAGGTAGATTGTTTGATACTAGAAAATGCGAGTGGCAATATATGTTCTCATCTCATAGCTTTTTTTAGTAAATTTATGAAAATGTTGAAGTTTATTCTATCTATAATGTTTAAGGATCAATGTACAAGAAAACTGTTATCATGTGCATAATAATGCTCTGTGACTGGAGCTAATTTCTATATTTCTATTGTTGTTGGGATATGTTGGAATCCCACATTGGAAGGGAAATGGGTGGGCATGTGGGTTATAAAGGCTTGGGCATCCTCTCTTGGCAAGCCGGTTTTCCAAGGAGAGTTCTACCTAAGCCCAATAAGATCCATTACCCAGCCCAATTGTGTAAGATATTGAAGTGGGTTCCTAAAGCGTGGTGGTGTGTTAGGATCCCACATTGGAAGGGAAATGGGTGGGCATGTGGGTTATAAAGGCTTGGACACCCTCCCTTGGCTAGCCGGTTTTCCAAGGAGAGTTCTACCCAAGCCCAATAAAACCCACTACCCAGACCAATTGTGTGAGTTATTGAATGGGTTCCCATTATTGGTATCAAAGCTGACCCCACCTTCCGAGCCCATTCAGTAGAGCCCTGAGGGGTCGAAAAAGAGAGTTGCTGACAGGCTTTTAGGCGAAGTAAGACCCGAAGGGAGGGCAGTAAGGCCGATGAGGGCGGACACTCTCTGGAAAGAAGACCAACGAGGGCGTTCGGTCTCGAAGCGTAGGGGAATGTTGGAATCCCACATTGGAAGGAAAATGGGTGGGCATGTGGGTTATAAAGGCTTGGACATCCTCCCTTGGCAAGCCGGTTTTCCAAGGAGAGTTCTACCCAAGCCCACTAAGACTCACTATCCAGTCCAATTATGTGAGTTATTGAATGGGTTCCCATTAGGATATGCTTTAGTTTGTAGGTATAGCTAACTTTAAGCGGCAGAAGGAAAAAAAAAACGAAGGGCTTTTGTATGTTTCCGAGTCACTGATTAAGGGCATGAAATGTGTTACCATGCCTTGTCTAGAGTTGGCCTTTGTATTTCAGTTGTATTTTTCTGCTTTGGCTTTCTGACTTTTAGTTTCAAATTTGGTTTTATATTATTGAGTTTATTATTTAATGTTCCTGTAGATCGGGCCTTTCCAAACTTTCCATTCCGAAACAGCAAAAGTAAAGGTCAAAGTACAGCTCAATCTTCATGGGGTGGTGAATATACAGTCAGTATCTGTAAGTATATAATCTTATAAATTGGTTCTGTCAGACTATTTACTGTGGTTATTTTCTGGTCATTGAACCATTTTTGTTTTCTTTTTTTGTCTTTTTGGATTCTAAAAGTAATTAGACTAATTTGTTCTTAATATTTTCTAATGGATTCAGTTAATAGAAGAATACTTGGATGACGTTGTGATAAGGAGAGATGCTCATTCACCTTCAGAAGTAGAGGTCAAACTTGACGATATACCTGCTGTAGCAAGTGATATTGAAGTCTGTAATCTTTCACATTATGCACCTTAAGTTACCTTATTATAAGTGTTGCATCTCAACACATATTTACTTTTACATCCATGTCAAAGCAAACTAATAAAAAAAAAAAAAATGATAAAGGGGGGACAGAAAAGAATATCAGGAAATGTTTGCCTTAACTACAATTGTCTCACCTAAGAATGCTTTTCCATATTATGTTCTGGATCAGTTAATCACTTGTATCTTATGTTGTTAAGAACTGATTTTATTTTCACACAGAATTATGCGTTAAGTTGGCAGGTTTAGATGATGGATTTAATTTCCTTATGCAGATAGATAAAGTGAGAAATGGCAAGGTCATCAAAAGGCTTGAAATTCCAATTAATCAGAGCATCTATGGTGGAATAAAAAAGAGTGAGCTTTCAGAAGCTATTGAGAAAGAAAATCAGTTGGCACAACAGGATTTGAAGATGGAGCGAACCAAAGATAAGAAAAATGCCCTGGAGTCCTATGTCTATGAGATGCGTGATAAGGTACATTTCACTTTTGATTGCTAAATTATGCTCCCAATAGTAAAAGCTACCAGGACAGAGTAGAATAACACAATTATGCAAGCAGATTCTAAGTATGTACCAGAGTTTTGCTTCTGAGGCAGAGAGGGAAGAAATCTCTAGAAATCTTCAAGAGACTGAGGACTGGCTTTATGAGGATGGAGTTGATGAATCGGAACATGTTTATATTGAGAAACTACAGGATCTTAAAAAGGTGATTATGACTAACTTTGGGAAGTCACTTGGATAAATTCTTAACCAAAACAACTTACTAATTTGAAAATTTTAATAGTTTGTTGATCCTATTGAAAATCGATACAAAGAGGAAGAGGCCAGAGCACAAGCTACTAGGGATCTCCTGAAGTGTACATTGGATTACAGGAAGGTTGTAGGATCACTTCCATCCAGTGTGAGAGATGCGGTAAGATCCTTGTCATGTACTTGGGTCGTTGTTACAGGGATGGTGATGATTTGTAAATCAATCTAGTATTATGCCTTCTCTCGTTTTCAGGTCATTGATGAGTGCAATAAAGCAGAGCAGTGGCTGCAAGAGAAAACCAGACAGCAAGACTTGTTACCAAAGGATGCTGATCCAATATTATGGTCAAGTGAAATCATGAGAAAATCAGAGGCACTTGACTTGTAATGTTTATCTATCACTAACCTCTTCTAAGATATTTTATCATACAAGTATTCACAAATATATATCCATACTGGCTGTTCAAAGAGCAGAGTTCTTTCTATTTTGAATGTCAAGTTTAACATAATAAACTCTGATTTATGGCACTCAGATCCTATTTTTAAATCTGATTATGTAAGACAGAAAATCCCTATATGCGACCATTTATAGGCATAGCCAAAGAGGTATTTGTCTTTTTAAAATACACCATGTACCAATCCAAGCTCGGAATAAACCTTTGGATATGATATGCTTGGTAGGATCATCCATCCATACCTTATGATGTTTAAGGATGCTGTATCTGTTCTTCGCATACACATGTGAAGGGTTTTACCTATATTAACCACTTGTCAACTCTATGCTTCATAGGTTCCCATGGTCTTCTTAAAACTTTTGTAACCGGAGTATGTGAATCGATGTAAGCTGTGTGCCCTGGAAATGTAGAGCAGGTGCTATAAGATTATTATATAACTTCTGAAGTTTTAAAGTTCAGTTTAGTATCAGGTTTTTACCAATGTAGCACCATGATATTCAATCTTTTAATCCGGCTCTACTATTTCCTATTGAATATCAATTGTAATTTTAAAACCATATTGTAGATTGGCCATCTCTTTGTTCTTTTTTATTTCTGATTTCAAATTTATATTATGCTCTTTTTTTTTTTTTTTTCTGGTTAGCTTAGATTATATGAATTGTATTTCAGGACTTGCAAATACATGATGAGATCCAACCCATCTCCCTCAGAAAGAGAAGATGCAAAAGACTTGGACGGGAGAAAAACTTCAGAAGACATGCAGTTAGATTGATGTGGCCTTACATAGATTTGTGACACTAAAGACCAAGGGCAAAAACAAACCTCGGCGGAAATTTGTTTGAATTACATAGATTTACACTGACCCATTCAAAATTTTGTCATTCTTGTTCAAGAGTATAATATAATGGCAGACTTTTAGTAGCAGTGTGATCAACTTTCCACAAGGTGAGCTCCAATTTTCATTTATTTCTGAACCAGTCTTCACTACATTGTCTGATGGTTATTCGTACAACGACAATGATCAGAAATCACCATTGTGTTCCTGTAATTTTTGGCTCATTTCTTTGATTTCCAACCTAAAATTTTGTTTGTTATTGTGTTGTGATTTACTTGATCTGTATAGACAATTAGAAAGATGTTAAACACTATTCTTTTCAATGATTGCTGTTAGTAAATGAAAAAATAATTTTGTGTGATGTTCTCTCTCTTTTCATGTCGGTACTTGAGTAAAAGTTTATAATATATTGCTTGATATGAATCCATAGTTCTTGCATTATATTTCTTCAAAATGTCACTTTATAAGGAATAAGGTTATTTAATTATAAATAGAATTTCTTATATTCGATTCGAGTAAGAGAGTTGCTATCTTTTCATTAGATTAAAGGTTTAGCAGTATTTATAAAAGGGAGAAGCACCATGTGCAAGGTATTGTAATGTGATGAATTTCTAGGTTCTTTAATTGTAGAGAAGCACCATGTGAAAGCTCCTATGATTTCCTGTCACACTCTTGTTACTGGCCCATTTTACAATGAAAGCTCAAGCCCAGTCCCACTTAAGAACACAGTATATAAGCTTTTGGTGGCCTAAGAATTACTTCAGAATAGTAAGGGCTTAAAATCGTATTCCCCATTGGGTTTTCAGTCCACCCCACAATTATCTTTTACTACTAAAATACACCCAAAATGTTAACAAACATTTTATGAAATCTGTTAGTTTACAAGAATCTTTCCCGGGTGTGTTTGTTTTTACCAGTTTAACTCTTAAATCTAATTAGAACTAGAGTCACGAGTTTTTTTTTTTTTTTTTTTTTTTGGCAAATACTCACTTATTTTTAGATTTTCACCTAATAGAATATCCTAACTGAATTCTGAAATTTGAAAACTTTTTATAAAGAGTAATGCTAGTCTTACTCATTTCTCTTATTCTTTTACGTGGCAGTTTACATAGTAGATGTCACCTCATCTGTCACGTCATCCAATTTGTAAACCCCATTTTTTTTTAATTTTGAGTGATACAATGTGACAGATAAAGTGACGTCTGTCACGTAGGCTACCACGTAAAGGAGTAAGAAGTGGGAGTAAGACTAGCCGTTAGCATTATTCTTTTATAAAAACATAAACACAATTACCTAAAATAGCCTTATATCATAATTAATTTAAATTTAAATAAAAATGATAAAAGGAGAATTTTAATTTATTTTATTTTAAATACTTTTAAACAAAATTATTAGTTAATTAAATGTAGTTGCCGATAGCCAAAAACTGGTGGTGGCTACCAAATTCTGGTGGTTGGGAATTTTTTTGTTGAGATTTGGTAACAAAGGTGGCATGAATGTAATCATATTCTGACACTATTTATTTCTACATTTTTTTTTATTTTACCAATAAATGTGGTATTTGGCTGGATTTGACGAAGAAAATTTGGATAGCAACACTTTCTTTGTCAGATCATGGCCAAATGCCACATTTCTATCGGCAATAATGTTACGGATAACGATCTAAATAGTTGACTAATAATATCGCCGAAGATTCTTTGCGGTCCAAGCTCGTAAAACTGTCTTATCATTTACGTGCTCCAAGTGAAAAGGCCCTAGCACAAGCTTTTCTGATATTCGGAACGGTTCTTACCAGTCTGGTTTGAGTGTTTTGTCATTACTACCCTTAGCACACATAATCATTCTTCTTAAAACAAGATCTCCTACCTCGAACTCACAACTCTTAACTTTTGAGTTGAAGTATTATCGATTTCGCTGCTAGTAGGTCACCACCCTTAATTGGGCCTTATTCCGGAGTTCCTCATCTAGATCGAGTCGTAGTCGCATCAACTCGTCATTCACTTATTCGTTGAACATTTCTCTTTGAAAAGATTCAATCCCGACTTCCACTGGCACCATGGCTTTGCATTCGTATGCTAGGGGAAAAGAGAGTCTCTTCTGTAGTTGAGTGAGTAGTTGTTCTATACGACCACAACACTTCAGCTAAGTCATCTGCCCAAGTTCCCTTTAATGCGTCGAGCTTGGTTTTCTGCGTGTGCTTAATCACTTTGTTTACCATCTCAACATGTTCATTCGCTTATGGTCTATACATAGCAGAGTAGCTTTTCTTGATCCCAAGCTGGCTACAAAACTTTTGAAACTCCTCGCAGTCGAACTGTTTTCCGTTGTCAGTGATGATTGTATGAGGAATCCTGAATCGACAAACTATGTTTTTATATACGAAGTCAATTAGTCAACCTCTTCATCATGATTGTTGCCAATGGTTTAGCTTCTATCCACTTGATGAAATAGTCTACTACGACCACTGCAAACTTAACTCCCCCATTTCCCTGGGGTAAAGGACCAATAAGATCAATTCCCCATATAGCAAACGGCCACGGGCTGGTTAACGTCGTTAACTCTCGTGGGGGAGCCTTTGGAATATCTGCAAACCTTTGACACTTGTCGCATCTACGAACAAACTTTGTTGCGTCTTCATGAACTATAGGCCAATAATACCTCTAACGCAATATTTTATAAGCAAGAGATCCCCCCGGAATGGTTGCTGCATATCCCTTCGTGTATTTCCCGCAGAATGTATTCTGCATCCTCGCTATCGACGCATCTCAGCAATGGAGCATCAAAACCCCACTTATACAACTTGTCATTTATCTAGGTATAACGAGCCGTTTTTGTGCAGAGAGTGCGAACTTCTAACTTTTTTTTGCTGGCAGTGTCCCATCTTGGAAATAGGCAATTATGGCATCCATCCACGCATGTCGTTGGTCCAAATGCATAGCCGCTGATTTCGGTTAGCTATGCTAGGGTTTGGCAAAAACTCCAGCAGGTATTTGCTCGAGAAATTTCCCTTTTATCTACCAGGCCAGGTGAACTAAAGCATCCGTGGCTATATTCTGCTGAATGGTAAACCCTTGCAACGATGTAAGCTCAGATTTAACCTTGTACAGATAAGCCACCATTTTGTCTCTTTTTGTTTGGTACTCTCCAAAAACTTGCAGCACCACGAGCTGGGAGTCGCTAAAGATTTTTACTGCTTTGGCACGCATCTCCTTGATAAGTCAAATTCCAGCCAGCATCGCTTCATATTCGACCTCATTATTTGAAGCATTGGTACTGAATTTTACTACGACCTAAATCTCTTCGCCTTCTGGACTTTCGAGCAGGAGTCCAACACCCGAGCTCTTCTCATTTGACGATCAATCAGCATAAAGTACCCACTCCGTCAATTCTCTCAATTTTTTTTTGTCAACCTCCTCTGGTGTTTGAGAATTGTTTTCCTTGGGTGTATATGAAAATTCCACCACGAAGTCTGCCAAAACTTGTCCTTTAATGGTTGTCCTCGGAATTGAGTTAGTTCAACGGCCCATTGAACCAATCTTCCCGATAATTCTGGTTTTTGTAAAACTTTGCGAAGTGGGTAATTTGCTAGCACGTGGATCATATGAGATTGAAAATAAGGTCGCAACTTCATAGAAGTGACGAGGAGAGCTAACGCCAACTTTTCCATTTCCGGGTACCTGGTTTCCACATCAATCAGCTTCTTACTTATGTAGTACACTAGCCACAACACTCTCCCCTCCTTTTTTACTAAGGCTGCACTAACTCCATATGGAGAGGCTACTAAGTACAAGAGGTGAGACTCGCCCTCAATCGACTTCGATAAAAATAGGGGTTTAGCGAGGTGTTTCTTTAACTCTTGAAAAGCTTGCTCACATTCATTGGTCCACTTGAACTCCATATTACCTTTTAATATTTCGGAAAAAGGGAAGCATATGTTGAAAGTTTGAGAGATAAATCAACTCAGAGTAGTGACCCGCCCCGTTAAGCTTTGAATCTACTTGAGTCTCTCCGGTTCATATTCATAAGTGCTTGAATCTTTTCTAGGTTGGCTTCAACACCTCACCGGTTCACCATAAATCCCAAACATTTCCCCAAACCAACGCCAAAAGCACACTTTAGAGGGTTCAACTTCATTCAATACTTCCTTAAAATGTCAAACATTTCTTTCAAGTGCTCGATGTAATCTTCTGTTCGTTCTAATATTACGAACACATCATCAATGTAGACTTTCATTGTATTTCCTTTTAATTCAGCGAACATCTTATTCACCAGGCGTTGGTACGTCGCCCCTATGTTCTTAAGACCAAAAGGTATCACCTTGTAATAGTAAATTTTGCGATCCATGATAAATGAGGTGTGCTCTTCGTCAGGCTGATACATCAGAATTTGGTTGTACCCAAAATAGGCATCTATGAAACTGAGAAGAGCGTTCCCCGCTGACGCATTTACTAGCTGGTCTATTCTGGGTAGAGGGAAACTATCATTTGGGCAAGCTTTATTCAAATAAGTAACGTCTATATAGGTTCTCCACTCCTGTTAGACTTTTTAACTAATACCGGATTCGCAAGCCATTCAGGATACTTCACCTCCCCGATGAACTTGATCTCTAAGAGCTTGTCAACTTCATCCTTAAGCGCTCTCGATCGTTCAACATCCACTGACCTTCTTTTATGTCTAATAGGTCGAGCTTCTGGGTTCACGTTTAACTTGTAGCGCGTCACCTCGGGACTAATTCCCACCATGTTGGTGTGAACCCAGGCAAAGACTTCCAAATTACCTTTTCAGGATATCGACCAGTTTCTTGGCTAACTTTGTTTAGAGGTTGTTCCCAATTTTTTGTTTGCAAATAGGCTCATGCTCGCTTATTGGGACCTCGTCCAACTCCTCGACTGGTCCTGTAGGTGAATCTTCTTTGTGAAGGCGGGGGTTGATGTTGTCTTCAACAGGTCCGGGTCGCAATTCACTTTTCTCATTGGCCATCATTTGTGGACGCATCCATTTCATTGCCATGGCGATGACCTTATTATAACATTCCATTGAATCGGCTGGCGACCCTCTGACAATTCCAACCTTGCTTGGCGTAGGGAATTTTATTGCTAGGCGGCGAATTGATGTGATTGCTCCCTAATCGTCCAGTAATGATCTGCCTAATAAAACATTGTACACAATCTGGCAGTCTACTACTACAAAATCTATGATCAGTTTCTTTGTATGCTTATCCTCACCTATTGTGATCGAAAGCGTAATCAAGCCTTTTGGGTACAAATGGCCCCCTGTAAAGCCATCCAAGGGAGTTGGAGATGACTTTAAATCTCTTTCGGTGAATCTCATTTCTCAAAATGTCAGGAGATAAATGATGTTTACTGCTCTCCCGTTATCAACCATAACCTTATACACCTCTCTATTTGCGATGTAGGCTTTGATCACCAATGCATCTCGTTGGAGGTGAGGCATGAACTCTATTTCTTCTTCTGAAAAATCGATAAACAAACTCTTTGTCTTCGATTTCTTTGATAGCCTAATTTCTGGATTCAACACTAGAGGCATTGAATTTGTTTTAGCCTCTCTAACATATCTTTCGCGAGCTCTTATTAACTAACCTGTGATACTTGGTCCCCCAAAAATCATTTTCACCCGATTTATTCCATGGTTGGAAGACTCTGGCTCTTAATTATTGCCTTTATTCTCTTCTTCTCAAGACTCTGACTTTTTCACGAACTCTTTCAAGCAACCTCTTCTAATGAGATCCTTAATGGCATTTTTAAGAACGCGACATTCGTTGGTATTATGCCTCATGTCTCTGTGATACCTACAGTATTTTTGTTAGTCTCTTCATGATTTTTGCCCTATTAATGGCTCTGGTTCCGGTAACCATCTTGCTTCATTTGACGTCGTATAGATCTCTTTGAGCATAGCCACCAATGGGGTGCATTCATGATATCGAGGAAACAACTATCCATCTCTTCTTAGCTCGGTTCGCTATCTTCTGTGGTGACGACGTCTCTTACTATTTGCTCGCTCAGAATGACTCATTTTCCTTTCCACCACTTTGTCATTATTAGCCTGAGTTACAACATAGGTTGTGGGCCCTCTTTCTAGTGCCAAAATGTTGTTACGAAAATCGCAACAACCAGAGAAATCCGATTGACCTTGACGGAATTGGATTGGATGGACAAACAATTATTAAGCAAGAACACCAAAGATATTTTTAAAGAGGTTCAGCTTGTTAATTATCAAGCTTACGTCTTCTGTTATCTTATTAATGTATGAGAACAATAACACGACATTTCACTCTCTCGTTGTAGAAGTATGTAAAACTTACCCCTCCTTGTTGATTAATTAGAGAGGATATTTATAGTACATGCCTTGTTAGAGAGTTGTATTAATAGGAATCAAAATACTAAGTTACATCAAACTAAACTCCTTATTGAAGATGAGTTGGAATTGAATTGAATCTCAGCACGGATTGAGTTAATCTAGACATCCCCATCATTTTTCCCCTTTCGAGAATCTAGGAGTGTCACTTTATCTTTATCATAGAATTAGATAACTATGACGAGGTCGCGTATCATTACTTTCAGAGCTCTGCTGGCACACTGCGAGCTTACTCTTTCTGGCGAGCCAAGCTGATTCACTTCACACAACAAAAAACATTTTATTTTCAGAAACATTATTATCCTTAGAAAAGAAAAAGTATACAAAATAGTTACCCAAAAATCATCAATCTTGTGATTTAGGTATATGGTACATGGGATTTATGTATAATATTAGGTTTTTCGACATTTTAGTAACTTAAAAATATAAAAGTATTGGTTGATGGTTGCTTTCATTGATTTTTTTTTACTGCATAAAAAAATAGAAGATTTAGGGGCCGTTTGGTTCATATAATGTTTTATTACCTGGTAATAAGATTACCGGAAAGATAGATTACCTTAGTATAGGAATATTGTATTACTCGAAATGTGTTTGGTTGGGAGTGGGTATGTTATATTTATATGTTTGGTTTGAAGGGTAAATT
>WYDK02000031.1:3643-15550 GCA_009867345.2 Toxicodendron radicans | reverse complement strand
GGAAATGACTATTCAGCTATGGCGATGAAGGTGTTATGTATCAAAAAGAGAAATATGATGACTCAGGATAAGGGAAAGGTGGTGCAAGGATGTGAATGATGTTTTTTTGGAATGAGTGATTATGAATCGGGGAAATAATAAGGGAATAATTTAAGGATCTCATATGAATGAAAGCCGAAAACCTTTTCAGCTTTATGTATTTGTATTTTCCACCCACTGAACTTTCTAGCTTACTCTTGTAGTGTTTTCCCCTTCAGGTTTGCATTCAAGGTACGCGAGGCACAGGCGGCATGCTTTCGGCCAGAGTTCAGACGCATGTTCATCAACATATTGTTTGTACATATAGTGCACGTTGATATAGTCTTATGTAAATTATTTTATAATAAAGAATATATTTTGAATTTATAAACGATTTTATAAAAATCTCACCCTCATTTTGGGGACTCGAGCGTCTTGGTCCACCCGGATCCAATGGGGCCAGGGTTACCCAAATTGGGGCGTGACATTTTATCTTTTATTTTTCAACATTTTATCTTTCATCTTTCATCTTTCATCTTTCATCTTTCAACCATCTACAAAATATTGAATATATATAATTATATATATCCAGAAAGCATTAATTATATATATATATATATATTATTAATAATAATAAAATAATAAAATAATTTAAACTAATAACATGAAGACTTACAGCAATTATAGAATTTGTGAAATCATAACTGTGACTGAAATAGCAATTGCTAGAGGATTATATTATATATATAGATAGGCGAGCTTTGAGTGTGCAAGAAACCAAAGGAGTGAGAGAGCTAGTTATCAATCAACCCACATGGCGATGAGTAAATTTAGAGCACTAATTTCTCCGTCCAACTTCAAGTCTCCCTTAATATCTCCTCCCTTTCAATCTTCTCCAATCCGCAGATTCTCTTCGTCCCAGTTTGAGGTAAAGTTTTTCTTCTTGGCTTTAAAACTTTTAATTCTTAAACCATAATTTACGCGTCATTTCAACTATAAAATCACACTTGGTCATCATCTTCACTGCAAATTTTTATCTGGGTTGTCATATTTTTATGGGTTTGTTTCATTTTTTAATTATTTTTTAAAATTGTTTCTTTTAGCACTCATAGTCAATTTTTATACTTATAATTTTTTTTTAGTTCTGTGTGAAGTATGTTTCATGCTAAATCAGTGGAGAGTGTTCTTTCGAGTTTGAATTTGTGAAATAATTTCACTTGATTACTATGTTGCTTTATTTACTATCATAAGTTGTATGTTACTATAGCAATGTCACCAGAATAATTTTTTGTATAATTTTTTATTTTGTTTCTATTTCACGTGTATGTTATTAAAATGATGTAAAACATTTTCACTTTTCTGTAATTTTATTTCAATCAATGTTATTGTCATAGATACTTTCCAAAAAAAATATGATGCAACTTGTTATCAAATAACACTGAGATACTGATTTTTTTTGTCACGGTAACCGTATCGGGATTTGCTTTTAGCATAGCGAAATTTCTATTGTTGTACATCTTATGTGAGTTCTATTGGAAAAATAGCTTATGGGAATGAATATAGAATGTATGTAAGAAACTAAGAAAATGTTGAAGTTGATTTTGTTGTGTTATTGTCTGTAAGCCAAGTCTTGAGTTTATATTTGTAAGATGGTCGTGTTTGTATTGGGATATGCAAGTTGTAATGTTGAGATGAAATTCTGCTGTACCAAACACAATTGGGTGAGTCAGCAGCCGATTGAGTGATAACTTTTTTGTACCATTATTGTATCTCATTGTATATTCACTTTCCAATAGTATAAGAAGATATGTTTTTTCTTGGGAATTTTTGGATATGGAGTAGTTACTTTATGTTTATATTTGCACATCTATGTAAATGTAAATATATGGGTATAGGGTGCAGTCTAGAATTGGAAAAGGTGTCAGTAATCGTTAAAATTGTATCTAGCTCTATGCATTCATGGTCAACCTAAATTAGTTATGCTTTTTGTTTAAACTATGAAATGGGTGTGTGTGTGTATTCATTTTTATTTATAGTAAATCATGCCTATTATCACAGGTGTTCAAGAGGAGGATGTGCCGTTTTGTATATTCATTTGTTTATAGCTGTCCTTATATTAATCGGCATGAGTTTCTATTGAAATAATGCCGTTCATCTCATTCTTCTGTGTTCTTTCAGGGTTAATTAGTGAAAATTTGTGCCATTTTTTTCTGGTTATTATTTTTTCATACTGTCTTTTTTGTCCCTGAATTTGTTAAATTTTTCTGTTTTTGGACATATTACAGAGTATTGGATTCATAGGGCTGGGAAATATGGGATTCAGAATGGCGCAAAATCTAATGAAGGCTGGATACAAACTGACTGTTCATGACATGTAATGCATTTAAACCCTCTTTCTTGCACTTATGGCGCTTTGGTTTCCTTGAATTGCTACTATCCGAAGAATTTTTTTTTTAGTTTTATAATCTTATAGTAAATAATATGTTGGCTACATATACATATATAGTATTTGTAATTAGAGGTACTTGAGTTTATTTGTTTCATAATCTTATCGAAGACATATTTGCTATATGAATTCAAATGTTTAATATGTATATGTAAAGAGAACATCATTTCTTTTGGAAAAAAAGTCTTATTTGTTTCTACTATAAATTTGATCTGTTTGTTCATAGAAAATATACCATATACAACTTTATTTTGAACCGAATTGGCAAGTCTGACATCAATTCAGAAACTATAATGTCGTGAAGACATTCTCTGACATGGGCGCCCTTACAAAAGAAACACCTTCTGAAGTTGCAGAAGCAAATGATGTTGTAATTACAATGTTGCCTTCATCATCTCATGTGAGTATTAGAATACCAGTTGGCTTTTCCTCTTATCATCATGTTAGCAACTTTTTGGATATTAATGTGAATTATACTTGTTTAATTTTAAAGGTTGTAATTATTTATGTCTCCCCGTTAGTGTTTAAAGAAGTGGCCCTTATGTAAGGGAATCCAGTTGACAATGAGGTGGAAATATAGAGAAAGTGCATTTTGTTGAACTTAAGCATGGAGTTCGGTTAATGTTGTTTAGTAATTACTGATTGTTTAACACTTTATGGCCTTAAAACTCATGTTGTCTGCACTTTGTGGCCTAAAGGTCATGTTGTCCTAGCATGTAGATATTTGCATTGTCTTTTCCTCATTTCCGAGTATAAAAAATGGGGATTGCTGATTATGCATTTAGTATGAAATTTTGATCTAATCTTTGAAGGTATTGGATGTTTACAATGGACCAAATGGCTTGCTTAAAGGAGGGAATTTCCTAAGACCACGATTATTGATAGACTCGTCTACTATTGATCCCCAAACTTCAAGAAAGATATCTGCTGCAGTATCTAATTGTACTCTAAAAGATAAGAAAGGTACTAATGAGTGAATTTAACAACTGAACTGTGCTTTTACCAGAGTTTTAGCCTCTAATTGTTCCTGTTTACTCTGACGTTACATTCATAAAGTCCCTATTTTTCAGTATTACTAATAAGTTAATTTTCAAGTTAATTCATATATACATGGGTAGCTACTATGTGCAGTTTGATAAAATAATATTATTTATCGTATATGCTAAATGTATAATGAAGTTGAGAGGGATATTTATTTATCACTTTATATGGATTTCTGTTCAGGAAAAACCAGGTTCTTCAATTGATGACACAGGTGACGTGCACCTTTTGATTGTTGACATTATTATCTTATATTTAATAAATGAACTGAATAAGAATCGTTTTGTTTAAGGGAATTTCTTGTAAAAACAAAAAATTGTCACTGTTGGGTGATTCTGTATTTTTCATTGACTGAATTCAGAAAATTTGAGATAGTGACGTGGTCACGTGGTCAGTGGAAAGTTAGCATCCTTGTTGAAATGAATTATTTATTTAAGAAAAAGAAGAAAAAAAAAAAAGCTGATGGTATTTTTTTATATATTACTATTAGAGTCATTATCACCATTATTACGAACAAGCCAAATAGACAGCCAGCAGTCTTTGATCAGAACCAGCAGATTATTGAGCCAGTCTTCACAGAATTTTACTTTTCTTACTTCCTTCTGTTGGATATAATAATTTTCTCTTCCCCTCTGAAAATTTTACACATACCTATGTATAGATTCATGGGAGAACCCTGTCATGTTGGATGCTCCTGTCTCCGGAGGTGTTCTTGCTGCAGAAGCGGGTACACTTACTTTCATGGTATGATCCTCTTCTCCCCAATCCCAAAAATAAATCTTCAATTTCCTTTGGTCTGATTATGGGTCCTTTGATAAAACTTTTAAGTTTTGCTTTTTTGAAACTGTCTGTGGTTGCTTCTGTGGTTTTGAAGAGTAATTTGCTTCAGTTATACGATCTTGATATGATTGATGTATGACTAGGAATGGCATGTGAATATTGGTATTTATTTCTTTTATTTGTCAAGAATCTCTTATAGACTGTAGTAACTTATAGTAGGGTACATGGCTAAATTTTATGAGTTTGATTTAGCTATTTTTCTGCTAGTAGAAAAGCTGAATCCCTTTAATCCAGTTTTATATCTTGTATGGTTTTTGTTTGCTACTGAAGCGATTGGGTTTAGATTTAGCCAGCGCTAAATTTGTATCTTAACTCTATGATATCATTTTCTAGTTGTAACTTTATCTTTCAGATATAAGAATTCTTTTTGCAATTTTGCTGCTATTCTTATAGAGTTTCCATTTAGCATCACCTTTTGGTTATAGCATATTGAAGTTTGTATTATGGACGTTTGCATAGGTGGGCAAATGTATTTTACTGAGCTATGAAAGTTCTGTTGGGTACTTAGGTTGGCAGTTTGTGATATTTGACTAATGGACTAAAGATGCCATGTCATTTAGGTTGGTGGTTCTGAGGATGCCTATCTAGCTGCCAAACCTTTCTTCCTCTCAATGGGCAAAAACACAATTTATTGTGGTGGAGCAGGAAATGGCTCTGTAAGTTTCCATTAATACTTGAATCTAAATCCTTGAGGATGTTGCTTTTATATCTTTTCTTCTTTCCTTTTCTGTATTTTTTTTTCCTCTCATGGCGTAGGACTTATAATAGGCAGTGAATGAAAAATATCAAATAGGGGAGGCAACTTTGATTGTTTGAAACAAAACTTCTAATTGATCTGAGGTATTTGTATTATTTTAGTCTTTTCTTTCCTAGTTTCTGTTTGAGTGATTTTCCCTTGTGAACTGACCTGGTGGCTTCAGAGCCAACAGAAACTTGTCAGTCATTTCATTATAAATACAGACATTCCCTGTTTTGTTCTGTGATAGACTATCTCTTATGTTGTTTGTTTCTGGCTAAAACACACCTATATTTGGTTCCTTATCAAACATATCTTATGCTTCTTTTATCTTATTTAAAGTACTCCATTGACTTGGTATTTAAGATGTGTAGAAGCATCATCCTGTCCTTGCATTTCTTGGTTCCTTATCAAGCATGTCTTATGCTGCTTTTATCTTGTTAATTTGCTCCATTGACTTGGTATTTGATAGGAAACTCCAATTATGCTACCACAATCAATGCAATAAAAGCAATAAAAAACACAAGCTGTTAACACTGAAAATACTTCTATTGTATATTGAATGAAAATAAGCCAAGATTGACTCTGAAGACATGGAAAACAATGAAAGAGAACGACTCAAGAACAAGATATTCCCTAGCAGTTCGAGGAGCTAGGAGCCTCCTAGACTAATTCCTTTAGAAAAACCTTAACCCCTTTCGAAAGACACTATTCAATATATATTCTCTCCTATGTATCCACCCTAATGGACCTTAATCTCACAATGGCTTACACTCTGCCACGTAAGGAACCTTTTAACTAACTAACTCTCAGACCCAACAATCTGAATAATTTTATCTACTCCCCTTTTTGCTGTTTTCCTTTTTTGCCCCTCTTTATCTTGTAAACATGAATGATTGGGGTTCTATCAGTATTTAAGATGTATACAAGCATCTATCCCTTCCTTATGGTTTGGTGTTCTTGTGACAATTGGCCAATGTTTGAAACGCTGGTGGAGAGAATATTATCTTGACTATCCAATTGACATCCATTGAAATGAGCCAGACCTAATCAAAGTCTAATGGGTACAAGACTACTATCTTGACCACTGTGCTTAGATTCTAAATCCTAAGTACCCTTGATGGAGTTTTAGATTTGGAATCGCTTACTTCTTGTTTTGTCTTCTATTTAGTGGATTACAGGTCCACCTCTTCGTAAATTATTATTTTAATAAAAATTTTTATTGTATCATTAAGAAAAAGTTCTTAGATCTTCTAGATATGGATCTGAGTCAAACCTGGATCTACTTTCAGATCCTGCAAATGCTAATCAATACTTATCCATCTTTTTGGTTGGTAATTGTGTATTGTGCAAAAGCAATATATACTAAAAAATATTTGTTAGGTTCCTAAGTGCTAGCTATCACACCTGTCTTGGACGCATAAGAAAAATGCAAAATATAGTAACAATGATTTTAGAACATAGTGAGAATTTGTGCTTCATCTATGTGGATTTATTTCTAAGCAACTAGCTTCTTTGACATGATTTTGTTATTAGGCAGCAAAGCTTTGCAACAATTTGGCAATGGCTGTGAGCATGCTTGGGGTGTCAGAAGCCCTTGCTCTTGGTCAGTCACTGGGAATAACTGCCAGTACATTGACAAAGATATTTAATTCTTCTAGTGCTCGCTGTTGGAGTAGGTAAACTACACTTCTCCAGGTTTTTCCTCTTTATTGAGATTTGGTAACTTATTTTTTTAATTGAAGCAATAGTTCAACTGCTAGCCCTTGAAAGCTGAAACAGTTCAAGTTCTGGCTGAAAAGAAAATAAACTGAAGAAGAATTCTCTTCCTGGGCGGTTTAAAATCTTAAAAGAGTGCAGTAAATGTCTTGAAATATTGTGAACTTGCTAAGCTTTTCACATTTTTACTAAATATGTTGAAGGAGGCTGAATTGATCAGTTTTTCATTGTCAGTTGGTCAGTATTTCACGCCAACGGAGCTCTCGTATTATTTTCCAGTGATAACACTTGAGGCCATTTTTCTGTTTACTTGGGAAGAAAAACTTGAGA
This sequence comes from Toxicodendron radicans, assembly GCA_009867345.2. Classification (NCBI taxonomy): domain Eukaryota; kingdom Viridiplantae; phylum Streptophyta; class Magnoliopsida; order Sapindales; family Anacardiaceae; genus Toxicodendron; species Toxicodendron radicans. The sequence goes on along the minus strand of WYDK02000031.1, from coordinate 8,420 downwards.
AACAATGCTATCCATTTTTACTATTTAGAGGGATAACAATGATGTATGAAAAATTATTTACAAAAACACATGAAACTAGCATGTAAAGAGCTGCATACTATAATATAGAAAGGCAAAAGTAGTTATTCTTCTATTGGGGGTGATTTATTAAACACTAGCAAATATTTGGGGAAAGTTCTTTTTTAAAGGTCTACTAATTTTATCAACATCCATAAAATGACAGTGATAGTTATAATCCAGTTCCAGGAGTGATGGAAGGGGTGCCCTCTTCAAGGAATTATGGTGGTGGATTTGCATCTAAGCTCATGGTACTTTGGCTTGCTTTATATTTTTCTTATATATAAAGTTTGTTTATAATCAATGCTTCGCTAGGTTGCTTAATTTATCACTATGGATAGCAATCTTATTTTTAATTCGGAATGATGTCTCTGTTAACGGGATAGTTTTCTGCAATCAACATTTAGCCTCTGTTTACTGTATTCTTTAGCCCATACTTAACTAGATTGCTCAATCATACACACATTTATCTTCTGTTTTTGAAATCCTGTAGATTAATTATTAATTCTTAATGCAGGCCAAGGACTTAAACCTTGCTTCTGCATCAGCAAAAGATATTGGTCGTGAATGTCCATTAACATCCAAAGCTCAAGAGATGTACGTACCTTTGCTGATAGAGTTAACATCTAGAACTTGATTAGATTCACAAATGCATTTTCGTGAGCAATGAACATGATGTCGAAAAGCTAAATCACAAGCAAACTAGTGCTGGAATACTGGTTCATTTGTACTATTCCAGCACAGTTTGTTCTCAAACTAAACGAAAAGCTAAAATCTAATAACATCATTTCTGTTAGTTGATGGACAAAGCAAATTTGAATTGTAAACTAGATATCAATTTATATAGCTCGTGGAGAACCATAGTGGCAGACTGTAGTTGGAAAATGAAACAATCCAATGGATCTAAATATTATGATATCCTTTTGGCTGAATTATACTAGATTTATTTCAGTGTTTGCAGTGTCTTTAGCTCTTTGCCTAGCTGATAAATTCCATGTAAAATTAATGGCCATAATGCATAGTGATACAAACCTTGGACGTTTTGAGCCTGCAGTTGCCTGATATTTTTAGCTGAGAGCCTGGGACAGCCTACTGTTTTAACCATTTTACATCTTGATAGAACTGTTTTTCATTAATATTTTGCTGTCATTTAAAGGACGTTGTTATAAAGTTACGTTTGGAAATTCCGAGCAAAGATTAGGAAGTTTGATCTGCATTAATCTCTAGGACAGGAACTTGGATATACTATTCTATATCATATTTTTCACTTTCATATACTAATGCCAGTTCTGCTTTGTGCAGATACACAAAACTTTGTGACGACGGTCATGGATCTGAGGACTTCTCGTGTGTTTTTCGCCATTATTATTCTGGCAAGGATGAGGTTTAACTTCATCATTCAAGGATCTTTCTTTTAGAATAAAATGTTGGAAGAATCTGAGCTTCATCTTGAAAATAATGATTCTCTTGTATATCAAATTGGGTTTTCAATAAGCTCTCCTGAGTTGCCATTGCACTGCAAAAAAAGGGTAACATATAATATCTATTTTAAAAGGATTAATTTCATAGTTTTAAAAATTCTTTCCCAAGTTAATAGAATAATAGTAATTATCTTTAATAATTATTCACTAACATATCATTTGTTATCTTTATATAGAAGTAACGATGAATTATTTTAATGATAATGGTAATTGAAAAGTCTACAATTCAAATGACATGTCTGAACTCATAATAAAAACATGAATGAACTCTTTATGTTCCAATAAGTTAACATTGATTGATTTTAATAACTATACATTGTTATAAAATTACAATTGGCTTAATCTTTCCGTTAGACAATTGGCTTCGAGCTTGTTTATTTTACTTATTTTTTAATTGATTAACAATTTTTTGATTAAAATCCATTACATTCAAACAAAATGTGGGCATATCTTTTATCATTAACGTTGCATTGCACAATATATTATTGTTGTTAAGGAATGCATGAATTGTTATTAGAATAGACACATGTTCATTGAGAAACAAACTTATTCAATAGAAAAATTAGGAAATACAATAGCTTTTTGAAACAATATACTTGATTGTGTCATTGGATGTCCTTTCTCCTTCTCTTGTTGACTTTTCATTAACGTTTTATTTATTTATTTTAGAAACGATATCCATGGTAGCTTCTATGATTTAAATCAATGCATCACTGACCGATTTGAAAATTTCTCTTGAAGTATATATAGTCTCTAAGTTGGTGCAAAGATGTGATATAATCTCTTTTAATTCCATTGATATGTTAGATATTGCAGAATCAACAGGGTTAAAAAACAATGAAATTTTGTAAATTTATGAAAGTGTTACAAATACACAGTTTTTTGTACTTGTATAGAAATAAACATAATAATTGAAACAACCGTGTCTTTTCATGCTTTCTAATTTTCACTTCCTCTTGTTTTTGGGCTAGCAGATTCTCCATTGCATCATGTTGTTAATGATATCAAGGACCGAGTGCATAACCTCATTTTGTTTCTGTGTTGCCATACATAAGTTGTTGACGTTGTTGGTTATATCTAATACTATCTTTTTCAGTATTTTTGTTTTGTGAGCCATTTCGAAATCAAGTGTTTGCTTTGAAAAAGAAATAATGAAAGTTTAGAAATTTGAAATAACAATACAAATAGAGAACTTGTTATCCTCATATAGAAATAAACATGGATGATTTAAATGAAAATAGTAATCGAAAAGCCAAAAATTCAACATACATGTCATAATAAATAATTGTATTGATTGAAAAATGTTAACAAAACATTGTTTTGATAACACGATTTATAATAGAATAGTAAACGAACAACCGATGCTCCAATAAATTAATTTTATTGATTTTTATTTTAAAATTCTGATGAGTTATGCTTATCATTCGTTAGTATAAGATACTTAATAATTAAGATTATAAATTGTTCGGCAACAAGCATTATTATTCACTTATTTACATGATTATATCAAAACAATTTAACAATCAACTACTCGGTTTCGAATACAAATATACTCGGCTTGATTCCATTTGAAAACATTAATCTTTTCCTTGAAAACAACAACCTAATACTTATGACAAATTTTCTACTGACTGTTCACTGAAAACCAAGAAACAAGGAAAATCAAAATGTGTGTGATGATAAAATGAATGGATTGACAACGAGTCTACAATTATCCAAATTCAATGCATAATATATTAAATTAAAGCTCTTTCTGTATAGTTTCCAGAGATTCAAATCGCTTATCAATTGAATTTTTACTGAGCAAGTTATGTCCAATTTACTACTAATTGTTTAAGAGAAACCGAAATGTGTGTGATGATAAAATGAATAGTTCGACATCAAGTCTACAATTATCCAAATTCATCATATAATATATTTGATAGTAAATAATGGAATCACACATATTCATTTTTCATCAATTCCAAGATCATATATAAACAATCATTATTGCAATCACATTAATATAAATTAACGAATTACAATAAATGAAGCCACAACATAAATACCTTATTTCCAGCAAAAACGATCGAGAGAGTGTTCCAAAAGTGTCGTTCACAATTTTATGTATTTAGATCAAATGCAATCCAGAAGTGTTTTACTTAATAAAAAACACTTATATATAAATTTGTGTGTGGAGGCAACTGTTGTAGTTATTTAGTGATAACTGTCTTGTGCAGTTATAACAACATGTATTTGGGTGGGTCCCATCATGGGTGTTCCACCCATATCTAATATCTCCCACTCACACATGGTGGGACTATTACTCTATGTGCTTCTTTAAGGTTCATACTTTAGTAAATATACCGTGTGATCATGCATACATTGAGAGTATATTAGTTATATATTTGTTAGGAATATAGAACTTTTTGAATAATGAAACTTGGATTGTATGTTGTATGCAATACCCTAGATTACTTATCACATCTTTCTCTAACAATCTCATTTATAATAAATATCTGATGCATTCATAATTATGTTTTGTCTTTCCATAAAAGTAAAATATAATTGGTCGACTTATGAATACATATGATTATAGTGTGATGATCCAAATAATTTAATCTTCATTTTTTCTCGATTCTTGTAACTTTTATTTAGTTTGCTTTTCCAGAAATGTCCCAACAAATTGAATTTAACTTAATCTTTTGGCAACACTCTAAGGTAACAATTATAAAAAAAAAATTCTTCAAGAAACATAATAGAGTAATAAGGGTATTCTATGAGATTTTATTATTATAATCTCAGAGTCTCACACAATGATAAAGTTGAGATCTTAACTTTTATTACCCTTGTGGTCAACAATTTTGTACATGTGGTATGAATCATATGCTACTACATTTTCTTCTTTCCCATGGAGTGCATGCCTTTTCTTTCTTACAAATGCTGTACATATTTTATTTCAGACATACCTAATATCTAACTTGAGTTCACTCTACATACTTTTAATCTATTAGAACTCTAACCTGGCAATTAGACAGCTAAAATAATAAACTTGATAATTTATCACTTATGGTCATACTTCATTATGACAACATTTTAATTCTTTGTTTAGACGACGTTAAATATTTTAAGCTTGACTTTCTATTATCACCTAGATAATAAGCTTAAAATTGTCTTATCTCTATTCCCACAAAGTAATGGAGGCGATTGCCTGTGTGAGAAGACCAATCTTATATATATATATGTGTGTGTGTGTGTGT
>WYDK02000030.1:84852-100890 GCA_009867345.2 Toxicodendron radicans | reverse complement strand
TCCAAATGCATTATTGTGGCAAATTATGTTTTAACGGCTAAGTTATGATAAGAATGACTCCTATCTTAAAACTTGTTGGAGTCCATATAGTTAAAAACATTTAACTACATTTGACAGATTAAGAGAGACAGAATTACAAGGCTCGTTGTGTTGCCGCTTTATCCACAGTTCTCTATCTCTACAACTGGGTCAAGCATTCGTGTTCTCGAGAGAATATTTCGGTGCTGCTTTTTTTTTTTTTTTTTTCAGTATATTCTCTAATTTCTTGTCTGCAGTAAATCAATTTTGTACATTGTAAACCATTTATGAGTGAGAATAATATGTCAGGGAAGATGCATATCTATCAAGGATGCCTGTTTCTATCATACGGTCCTGGTATCAACGAGAAGGTTACATTAAGTCTATGGCTGACTTGATTCAGAAAGAGTTGGAGAAATTCTCAAACCCTGACGAGGTGCTTTTAATTACTGGAGTCTCTTCTTCTATATGGTTCTTTTGAAGCACAAAATCAGTATATATATATTAAAATTTGACTTGCCTTGGTTATGGTCATTTGACGAGATTAGCTCTCTACAACTTGTCTTTGACTTCTGTATGTGGAACTACAGGTAATGATATTCTTCAGTGCCCACGGGGTACCAGTCAGTTATGTTAAGAATGCTGGTGATCCATACAAAGATCAGATGGAGGAGTGCATCTACCTAATCATGCAGAACTTGAAAGACAGAGGAGTTGGCAATGATCATACTCTGGCATACCAGGTTCAACTGTGAAACCCAATTTCATAAGTTTTTAGCTTCCATCTTTCTTGTCTTCCCTTAATTATGAGGACTGTCTGCTGCTGCTTTCTACCAACTTTCTCCATTTTTTCCCCTTCTTTTCTTTTGTAGAGTCGAGTCGGGCCGGTACAATGGCTGAAGCCCTACACGGATGAAGTTCTTGTTGAGCTAGGCCAGAAAGGTGTTAAGAGTCTCTTGGCCGTTCCAGTCAGGTACATGAGCAGTTAATAAAATAGCAATTTTGTGTGTTGATATGAGCACTAAATTTGTAATCTACAGAGTTAAATTAATTGTAGTCTTTACCCTGCAGCTTTGTGAGTGAACACATAGAAACACTCGAAGAAATTGACATGGAGTACAGGGAGTTGGCTCTTGAATCCGGCATTCAAAACTGGGGACGTGTACCTACCCTTAACTGCACCTCTTCCTTCATCACGGATCTGGCAGATGCAGTACTAGAAGCCTTACCTGCAGCAACCGCCATATCTTCCTCAAGGAAGATCTCCGATGAAGACGACAATGACTTCGTGAGATATGCTATCAAAATATTCTTCGGTTCTATCTTAGCATTCGTTCTGCTGTTGTCACCAAAAATGATTCATGCATTCAAGAATAATCTCCTTTAAAGGCGATTAAGATTAGTATGACACTGGATTTTTAAAGGAGTAGAATAATAGCTGAGTTTCATATGAGCTTGTGATTTCAGCGAATAAAAAGTTCGAACGCGGTAACGTAGTTTGATCAAAATACCGAGACATACCAAAGATTTTGTTTGTTATACATGAAGATGGGGAATACTTTTTTTTTTTTTTTTTTTTTTTTTTGTAATTAGGAATGGATCTGAACAACACAGTTCTTAATTTAGTTTGATGTGTTAATTAATACAGGCACATTTGTGCTTCTTGTTTTTCTTTTAACCTATCTTTACAGATCTTTTTAAGATTATTTATTGGGTAACATTATGGAATCAATATGTTATAATTAAAATTTAATAATTAAAAGGAAGGTTAACGATAATTTTCATTCCAAACTATAGAGGGGTTTTGTAAAAGTTTACTGAAAGTGAGGGGATAATTTGTAATATTTTAAAATTAGTATAGCCTAAGTGATAGTTTACCTTTTGTTTTCTTGCAAAAACACCCCCACAGATGTCTTTCCTTTTATAAACTACATAAACAGCCGTCTCCACCAACTCTCTTTCTCCTCTAACTTAAAATAAACCCCTAGCCGATATCATTTACAGTGACTCAGTGACTCGGTTACACTGACTCAGTTACATAGTTTTCGTCGTCGCTTTTTGATGCTATTTACATCATGGGAATCCCGCAATTTTACAAATGGCTGTCGAGTAGTTATCCCCAGTGCGTGCGGAAGGCCAAGGAAGATCGTCCCCTTATAATCAACAGCGTTAGGCGCCCGGTGAATACCACGAGCCCTAACCCTAACGGCTTCGAGTTCGACAATCTCTATCTCGACATGAACGGCATTATTCATCCCTGTTTCCATCCTGAAGATATGGTACTTTCCTGAAAATGCAAACTTTTGATGATATTTATTATAAATTTATACTTTGTAGAGCAGTGTTAGTGATACATATATTGGAAAAGAAAAAAAATGGATTTTCTGATGAATGTGAATTATTGGGAGAACTAATTTATTTTTACTCAATAATGTTAGGTTTGTATAACTTATGAAGAAGTTATTGGGATAATTTGTTTTATTAGCATCTGGCGTCGTGGTAAGGTTACATATATACAAAATTTGATTATATTATGCAAAATTTCGGTTCTGGAGCAGGGTTGGTAATACATGAGGAAGTTTGGATTATTGGCGGAATATGCGAGTTATTGGAAAAACTACTTAATTTTTACGCTATAATGTTAGCTTCAGATAATATATGAGTAACACTTGAAGTTTTGGGGTATTTTATTTTATTAATGGTTTGGGTTTATAGATGTTAGGGTATACTGCTTTTATAGATTTTGGATTTCTAATCTAGTATACTTTCTGTTTCTTATAATTTTTTTAATCTGATAGAGCTTCTGTTTCATATAAGATAAATATTATGGAATTTATGGAATGATTGTTTTTTGAATTGTCATTGAGCTCAAGAGAATGGTATACTTAGGAAAAGGAAACAGGAATGCTAGGAATACTCTGGTTTTAACTCTCTTTCTCACCTTCTCAGTCTCTACTTAACACATGTAGAAGAGATGAAAGATGCATATCTTTTCTCCATTGTTCTGTAAGGGGAGAGAGCATGAGAAATAGAGTGGAAAAGAGAGTGTTTTTAGCACTTTTCTGAGTGAAAATTGTTTTAAAGGTTTACCAGCATTATTGACCCTTACGAAAATTTTGATGAAGCTACAACTGCATTGACCCTTGTGAAAGTTATTGTCAGTAAGCTCTGAGAAGTTTCTGAGTTATCGAACCTTACAAAATTGTCTTAGAGCTTGCATATATTGTCATAAAGCTTGGAGCTTCTAAACCAGGCGGGCTGTTTGTATTTACATGAACTTTCATGGTTGTATTTTTCATTTTAATTTAATGGAAATCGATTATTTTTTGTTGGAGTAGTTATGTGAACATTGTGTTGTTAATTCTTTGTCTAATTTTAGTACTAGAGAAACTATGTAGAGATGATTAATTTTGCTCTCTTGAATTTAAAGAAAAAAATCTATAGGCTGTGTTGAAATTGTACATTTTGCTTATCCTATTCCACATGATTTTTTTATCCTTTTTCTTTTCTCCCTCTATCTTTTGCAGCCAGCTCCGATGACATATGAGGAGGTATTTGAGGCAGTTTTCAAGTACATTGATAAGATCTTCTCCATAATTAGGCCTCGGAAGCTTCTTTTCTTGGCAATTGGTAATGGCACTCTATTGATTACTGTAAAGTTATTTTAAAGGAAAACTTTAAATGTCCCTGAGTGTGTTTATGTTTTTTTTATACGTGGTAACAAAGCATAAGCGAAGTGTAGTGTTTTTTTATTTATTATTTTTTTAAAGATATGAAAGGTGTTTTAGTTCTTGTTCTTGGGTAGCATATAATTGGATGGGAGGTTCATGGGAAATAATCTAGCTCATCCATTAGTCTTGGGGGTGATATTTCATCAGCTTCTTCTAGTGCATTGAAATACTAACTCTTCAAGAAATTGATCTTTTGCTTACATTAATTTATAATAATGATACCTGAAAAAGCACAAAGGTTTCATTTATGCCAGTAATTATTGAAGAGGACATAACTCAATGCTCCCTTGTTATTATTCTTTTTACATCAACTGGATTCATCTTTATGGTTTCTTCATCCTTTTCATTTTTTTTGTGATCGCTCTGACAAATAAGGAAACTGGGTAGATGTTACATCCACTTAGTTTTTGTATCTTCTATATTATTTGAAAAGAAAAAGAATTTCGTGCAAGAATAAAAAGGAGGTAAAGAGAAAAAACAGAAGAGGAGAAACAAAAAAGAAAAAAAAAAAACTAAAGCAGCAGGCCGAAGGTCACTTTGTATTTGGAGAAAATGTTTCCTGAATTGAGAGAAATACCTCTAAAGATGTTTATCACTTTCTGTTCCCTCTCTTTAGAATGGAATTAAAAACAAGATATCTGTTCTGGGTATTGAATCTAAAACTATATAACAATTCTAACCAAATTCACATTAATAATAGTGGCTGGCTTGACATCATTCTTATTGCAAAAGGCTGTTTCGAACATGCAGGAAGTTGTATTTCTTAGGTTTTTCCTGTTTCTTATACATCTCTTTTGGTTGAAGTTTATTTTGTTCTCAAAGCCAGGCTTTGAGGGGATGCTGTTTTTTCTTTTATTAATTTCCTCTTTTTTGGGGGAGGGGGGTATGGCTAGGGAGGAATACAAGAATTTTTTAAAGAAAATAATGAGGATGAGGATGATTTTTCATTGAATAGATTTTAATTTATGCTTCTTTATGATCTTCAGTTTCAAAAACGTTTTTGGATACTCTTTTTTCTTCATTTTGAGAGATTGGAATTATGTATTGGTTTAAGTTTATGCTTCTTTGTGTGCTTTACTTCTTTTTTTTTTATTTGATATATTATATTCATTTGTGGAGTACTAGTTCCTCTATTTTGCATATTTTCTTACTATTAATATATTGACTTTTATGTTTACTATCCAAAAACAAAAAAATAAAAAAAAAATAAAAAAAAAAAGAAAGAAGGAAAAGAAAAAGAAAAGAAAAATGAAGTCATTTTGCATTGTTATTATTTTGGAGAAAGTGCTTTTGTTGTTCTGCTGAAACCAAAGTTTCCTTGAAAGAATTTGAAATTTACTTTTCCTAGAAGTCAAACAGAGTTTTAGGAGTAGTGAGGCTTGGAAGTTCCATACTATTTGGGAAATTTTGCATGTGATTTTATTCTTAAAATGTTTTTCTTATGCAGTGGCGTTATGATGTTGTGTCTTTTATTTTTCAGAATAACAATTGTTTTAAACTTCATTTTCATGTCACTATTATCCACTGCCAATCACGATAGACGCTGTTAAGCCTCCTCCTAAAAGTGAAATAATGATAATAGTAATAAGGGTGAAGAATTTAGGTTAGTGGGAGATCTTGGTTGCTTGAGAAGATGCTCTGAAATGTTTATTGCTGAAGATACTGCGTGATTTGTACATCTCTACCTTCAATTCAAGTTTTGGTATCAATCCTATGCAGATGGTGTGGCACCACGAGCTAAGATGAATCAACAGCGGTCAAGGCGTTTCAGAACTGCTAAAGAGGCAGCTGATGAGGTACTCATAACTTCTGTGAATGTTGTTGGTCCTGTTGAGGTTTCAAATCGATTTTTCTTTTAGAATAATAGTTTGATTATTCTCAGGCTTTAAGAGCAGAAGAGAATGCCTCTGAATCAGGAGTAGAAATATCATCTCTACCGGAGCAATCTAAGAAACTGGACCCAAATGTGATAACACCTGGTACTGAATTCATGGATTTATTATCATCAGCTCTTCATTATTACATACACTTGAGGATGAATGAAGATTTGGGGTGGAAGGGAATAAAGGTAAGGATGTTAGTTCTGGGCATGAATTTCATCTATCTCTCCCTCCCTTTTTCAGAATTAACTTGTATTGTGTAAATATGGATCTTTTAGGTTATTCTGTCTGATGCTTGTGTACCTGGTGAGGGGGAGCATAAAATCATGTCTTACATCCGCCTGCAGAGGAACTTGCCAGGTTATGATCCAAACACTCGGCATTGTCTATATGGATTGGTAAATGCTTCTGTGCATCTACGTTTTAAAAGAAGTTCCAATGCTAACTGTGACTGGTCTTTTAACCTTAGATAAATGTTATATGTTGTTTTAGGATGCTGATCTGATTTTGCTTGCATTGACTACCCATGAAGTCCATTTCACTATTTTGAGAGAGGTTTGTCTAATCATGCCTAATGGTTTAAAAAACTTGAACTGCTTTCACGCAGTCATATTATTGGAATAAGAAAAACGTGTTCATTTCATGTTTTCATTTGAAACTTGTCCCATGAAGTCCAGAGCAGGCGCTAAGAGGAAAGGTTCAAAGAACAAAAAAATTTATAGGAGGTGGCGGGAACAGTTGAGAAAGAAAGTTAAAGAGTCTGGCAATTTAGAAGAGTATATCCTGGGACAGAAATTTCAGGTAACCATCTATTTATTGTTCTTTTATATTGATTATTGAAATGGTTTCTCTCGCACAGAAATCCTGACTTTCTTCATTGATGATAAACTCAACCAAATGAAATACGCAAGCAATATAGTTATACTAAGTTTCTCTCTATTTGTTTGGGTTCCAAAGACTATGGTATGAGAGTGTAAAATCATCTATTGGATGTAATACAATGATCTTCTACTAATACATTGATTTCAAGTATATATCAGTTAGAATCTTACTTTTCGTGTTTGTGTATTTAAGGAAATGATATATATGACATTTTTGGAGTAGATACTCCTTTAAGTTTCTTCCTTGTGCCTGCAGTGGTGTATTATGAGCAAAATTGATGGGGAGAGAATTAACCATCTTTTTCTTTACTGTCCTTATGCTCTAAAGTTCTGTTGCCAATTTTTTAAATAAAGTGGAAGTGGGTTGGTCCAGATCTTGTGTTTCCCTATTCCTGGAGGATTTTTGTGCCTTTGGTGGAGGCAAAAACACTAAGGATATGGAGATAGTCAGTATTGGACGTATTTTGGGTGATTTGGATGTGAAAAAAAATCTTTGAGAACTTCATAGATGAAAACTTTACAGAAGATGAGATACTTATTTGGTGGGGTAAAATTCGTGTGCTTGCAATTTTATTGTTTTTTGTTACTAAAGAATTTCTGGATTATTCTTTTTTTTTTTGTCATTCTGGTAGATTGGTTGATGCGTTACACTAAGTTTGGGGGTTGAATCATTTATAGATAATATTCTGTAGAGAAACTTTTTCCACTAATTTGTAAATCTTCTGATGGACCACTAGTTTATTGTGCTATTTGCTAGCCTCTTCTTGTTAGAAATATAATAATTTTTCTTTCAAAAAAAAAAAAAAAAGCACGTTGAGTTAGGTTATGCTTCACAGGAACAAAACTGAAGTCTATGTCTTTCATCCTATTTAGAATGCAGGAGTTGCTTTATAATCTAAAATTTGGACATACCTGAATAAAGAATATTTTGACTTTTCTATTGGATTTTGTTTAGTGGTGTTCAAGCCCAACATTTTTTTCATAAACAAACTAGTTTGAAAATTAGTTGTGCAAAATATGACCTGGATAGAAGAAATGAGGATTGGGACTTAGTTGAGTTGATTATATTTTTCACCATTACACGTTCTAGTTTAAGTATCTAGGAATGTGTAAGATAAGTTGATAGTTATTTCAATAGTTTGTGATGAGACATAGTTTGATTGAGTATATTTCTATATATGGAAGTCTTTTTTGACTGAAGTAAAGATGCATCTTTATATTATCTTTATTTCAGTTAATAAATTGAAATCCATGAAAATTGATATTTAATCTGTACTTGAGAAACAGTAATTTAGTTGCATAGATTCATGTGAGTTAAAAAATATAATTGATGGGCACGAATTAAATGACAGGCAGCTGAGCGTATTATTCCATCTGTATCAAGATTGATTGGTCAAGATTAATGCTTTAGAATAAATCACCTCTAATGTTGTGGTTTCGGAAATTTGCGTTTTCCATTTAAACTAATGCAGTCTATTCTTGTGCTGCAAAGCCTTGATAATATCTTCTTTATTTTGGTAATAATTGTACTATATGCTTATATTCAATATTCTTCTCTGCTGTTTTGTGCGACAGTTTTTCAACATATGGACTCTGAGGGAGTATTTAGCACTTGACTTGAGAATACTGAATCAGAAGTTAACTGTGGAAGCAGACCTGGAGCATCTGATTGATGATTTTGTCTTCATGTGTCTGTTTGTAGGAAATGACTTCCTACCTGGAATACCTTCCCTGGACATATCTAAGGTTTAAATTACGAGATGCCTGTTTTAATTGCCTTATTTTTAGTAACATGAGGAATGATTATCCTTACCAGCTACACTTCTATTTCTAGTTGTCAATACCTATAATTATATGTACTGAACTGTGCCTACTAGCCTGTTAGGATCCCACATTGAGAGGAAAAAGGGGTGGGTATGTGGTTGATAAGTGGTTTGGGCACCTTCCCTTGGCAAGCCGGTTTTCCAAGGAGAGTTCTATGCAAGCCCACAAAAAGGATCACTGCCCAGCCCAATTCTTATTAAAGGCTCACTGCCCTACCCAATTTCTATCAATTTGAGTGGGTTCTTATCAAATGGTATTAGAGCCTAACCCCGCTCGAGCCCACGTTCCGGAGAGGGCGACCTGGGAAAGGGCTACTTGGGAAGGGACGACTTGGGAGAGTAAGCCACCTAGAGTGAAGCTGTCCAGAGTGGGCTAACGTGGACGTTGAGTCTTGAAGCGTGGGGGAATGTTGATCCCACATTGAGAGGGAAAAGGGGTGGGCATGTGGTTTATAAGTGGCTTGGGCACCCTCCCTTGACAAACCGGTTTTCCAAGGAGAGTTCTACCCAAGCCCACAAAAAGGACCACTGCCCAGCCCAATTTCTATCAATTTGGTAGTGGGTTCTTATCACAGTCACAGTTCTATTTTTACTTATCTGATACCTTTACGAAGGTATATGTTCTGATATTTAATATTTCATTCTGAAGAACAAAATGAAGTTTGTAAGCATGTTAAAATATAACTAATTTATTTTATCTGCTGGTTCTCTAATGTTCCTTCGCAAAGTGAAATCTGAGACGGATCTGTGTAATTGGTGGAGTACATTAATTTACAAAACACCATCTTGTTTTGTGTTTCTCTTCTGTGATTATTTCTGGGGGGCTTTGGATGTATGGTACCTGATTCCATGTGTGATTTATTATACCTGATTTATATATTTATTTATTTTTTGACAGGGGGCTATCAGTGAACTCCTAAGCATTTACATAAAGGGATTTGTTGAAAGGGGAGGTTACCTAACCGATTCATTTAAGGTAAATAACTTAGAATTTTGTGTATTATCATATGGTGTAGCTCCAATATCTTGGAACTCAGTCAACATACTTTTATTGGCAAAGTGCACGCATTTCTCGCTGAATTAAAACATGCCACTTAACAAATTCTTTATTCATTATTCTTCACTTTAACATGCTGAAACAAAACTTCAAGTTTTAGTTTTTGTTTCTTTTTGGGTAAGCAACAAAGAGTTCTATTGGATGAGATCATAAGATGTTCAAATAGGTTGTCTAGCTGTCCACTTGGGTACAAAAATAGAACCTGTAACCGACCTATGTATCTAGGTATAAAAACTGAAATACAGACTATTGACCTCTTTGGTCAATCAATATTTTTATCTCTACTTAACAATAGTGTATACCAACTATGCAAGTTTCTGGTTAATTTATTTATTTATTTAATTTTTTGTTTCAATCTGTTTTGAGTTTAGCTATGCTTTATTGCTTTCTGTTGACTTGTGGTGCAGTCTTTTCTCTCTGCCTTTGAACTTCTTCTCCCATTATTTTTTTAAAAAAAAAAAAAAATTGCTGCAACACCCTCAACCTCAACCTCAACCATGTTATTTTTTTTGTACTTTAGTTCTTGGCTTTGTTTATAGTGTTTAACTTCTCTTATTTTGTCCTTGATTGGTGCTACCTTTATCTTTCTAGAGCTATTTCTAGTTCAGTTCTGTTCTTTATTCTCATCCCTTGTTTGCATCTAAGCTTTTGGTTTAACCTTCTTATCTGATTTCAGATCTCTTGAAATTCAACACTATTCTAAATACTCATATTTTTGTAAGGTTTTACTATAATTCAAATGTTTCTTATTAAGAAAAGGAAAAAAACAAAGCAGCTGGGAATTGTTGAACTTGGTTGCAGAATTTACGGAAGGTGGCTTAAATGGAATAATTAGCTTATGGTTATATATATTATTGATTGCTTAAAGTATAGGAGAAATTGGATTTGATGAGTAAAAGGTTTTGCATTGAATTTGTTGGATTGGCCTAATAGAGCCCCCAACACTGCTTCAAGGCTTTGAAACCTAGTCTCTGAAGTTAAATTCAACATAGCTTCAATAATTGTTGCTGAGGAACCTAAGACTCAGAATTTACTGTTCATGGTTCTTTATTTGTTATAGCTAAGAAGTCTTGAAGTATTTAACCAGGAAATTATGGTGGATGGCGGTGGTAAGAGAACTAGGTTGACAGCTTTCTGAGCTTCTTCCATTGATTTTCTGGTTGATTTGGTATTTTTGTACATGAGGGAGAGAAAGGTGGAGGATGAGATGTGGAGGACGAGTTTGCAGGTCAGTAAGAGGTAGTTGTTGCTGTTATGAGGATGATCATATTGTTCAAGAGTGATAGAGAATCAAAGGAGATGAGAACTTTATAAGAAATGTCTGAGTTGTTTTATAACATGAGGTTATTTTCCTGAGATAGCTGCATCTTGTGGATAAAATATATTAATTTGAAAAAAAATTTTAATTATTTTTTTATAATCGGCTGTAAAGCGAGTATTTTTTTGTTTTATTCCACAGAACTCTTTATTTAAGGAGAGATATTTTGTTTGGATACAAAGAGTAGGTCCTTGATGAGTTTCTGAATGAGGGAAGCTGCTTCCCAGGTTATTGAAGATCCCTTAATTTTACAAAAATAATTGTTCATATGTTGAAGAATTATGTTATTCTATCATCCTCATGTCATTGTGTGTTTGGCTGCTTAATGGTCTCAAAGGCTCAAATTTTCTTTACTTGAATCTTTTGTAATGTTAAGCAAATATCTAATTTTTTGTGTATTTATTTTGTTTATTAAATGCTATTTATGTTTAATGTATAGGTAGATTTGAAACGTGTGAAGCACTTTCTTGAGGCTGTTAATCTTGAAATCATCTTCAATAAATTTGGCAGAACATGTGGTGGCAAAACACGTAGCAGCAAAAAACGTGGCATGGTATCTCTTTTTGACTAAATGTTGTCTTGGATATTCTACTATATGTAATGTTTCAAGATTTTGCTTTCATTTGAATACCGTAAACTGTTCTGTATACTTAGCGGGTTTGTTTTTTGTTATAAGTAATTATGCTGAGAAATTTGGGGCTAAAACTGAAGATTGCCCTGGGAGAACTAGGAGAGTTTGTGAGGGACTATGTTGTAATTATTGTTCTGTTAGCTTGGTAGTGTTCTCTAATTTCTTACTTTACTTTCTTGTTACTGAAGGAAAAAGCAGAAATGGATTTGAAGAGAAAATATTATACTCAGAAGTTTGAGGCTAAAAGTAACCATGACCGTGAGAGAATTCGGCAAGATGTGGTGAGGGACTATGTTGTAATTGTTGTTCTCTTAGCTTTATAGTGTGCATATATGCTGCTTTGCTGATCCCAAGTGAGTGGCTTAGTGGTAAAAGCCCTGGGTTAACTGAGAGGTTAAGGGTTCAAATCCCTTTGGACCCACCTACTCGAGATATTATCCCAATGGAAGGTGTGGAAATAGCCCCTGTTTAGAACTCAGTGTATATACATGGAAGGTTGAGGGAATTCTGTTTGTCAACAAAAGGGGGAAACGTTTTCTGTTTTTCTCTTCAATGCTCTTTCTACATTTTAATTTCATTAGTTCGAAGTATTGAGATCAATGTTGCTCATGTTTGAATCTGATTGGGAATATGATAGGAACCCACTTCAATATCTCAAATAATTGGGCTTAGCAATAGGTCTTATTGGGCTTGGGTAGAACTCATCTTGGAAAACCGGCTTGCCAAGGGAGGGTGCCCAAGCCCTTATAACCCACATGCCCATCCATTTTCCTTCAAATGTGGGATTTCTACATACTACCATGCTTTCACAACCGACGTCCGGCTTCTTTACCCCTTGGGTGACTTCGCGGATCCCCTTACCTCGGGCCTTGATGTCCTTTCTCGAGGTAGCAGCCCGGACCCAAGGTCAACCTGCCACGCAGACGCTGCCATGTAGGTGCAGAACCATGACTCTGATACCATTTGATAGGAACCCACTTCAATATCTCAAATAATTGGGTTGGACAATAGGTCTTATAGGGCTTGGGTAGAACTCACCTTGGAAAACCGGCTTGCCAAGAGAGGGTGCCCAAGCCCTTATAACTCACATGCCCATCCATTTTCCTTCCAATGTGGGATTTCCTAACAGAATATAAGCATTAGCTTTGTCTATGTTCTTGGCATGATCATCTTAAACTTATATATTTTCTAAGAGTGCTTTTATTTCTTGTTTTTCCTTCTGATTACATGAATAATATCATTTTTACTACTTACTCTTCTTCTGTGAGTCCCTTCTCGAGTTGGTTCCCTCTTAAAATTTAAATCATTCAGTAAACATTTTCGCTTGTGATTTCAGATATTCACTCCTATAATTCTTTCAGGTCTTTAAATATATAGAAGGGATTTGTTGGATCATGCATTATTACTACGAAGGAGTGTGCTCATGGCAGTGGTATGTGCTGCATTTTCCTCATTTATCATAAATTTAGTTACTCTTTTTTCTATACTTGGCTCATTTTCTATCATGGTGGTGGCTCTAGTTAGGTTGAGCCGTCTGTTCATGAACTTTGATTAATTTATTTAAAAATGGACAGAATGTGAAGTGTAATTAATTAATTTGATTGGATTTTTTAAATTTGTCACAAGAAATGAAAGTGAACAAAATGTTTCAAAATCAGTAAAATCAATTTTCATGTTATATGCCTATATGCTCATCATTTTGGGGCTTCACTGGCATAGCTCCTCGTTATGCAGGGGTTGAGTTATGTCCTTATTATGCTATCATTATACCACCAGTGTCGCATGTCCTATTATGCTGGCATACGTGTGGTCAAATTTTGAAACAGCTCCATTAGATGTTTCTCTGTGCATCGGAGATGTTAAGGTAGGGATACACCAATACTTTGGTCAATTTTCTAGTTCAAGCAAAGAACTCTTAGACTAATTATTTACCTAAAATAATAGTTTACTGTAAAGTTATTTTGAAAATAAATTTGATACTCAAATTTTGAAAACAATTTATTGTATTATGCCCTGCCGAAGTCCTTTTTAACCTCAAGTGAGATTGAGTACTGAAATATACTTGATGGCTGTGTGTTTGCACTGTTATTTTCTTATTATTATTTTAACACTAGTCTTCAGTCTTCATGAGTGCCAAACTGTTAATAGCAATTTACAACCCATAGCCTGTTTGCACTGCTGAATTTGCCAATTAGAGAACTGGAAAACTAACAATATGGTTGTACATTCATGGTAAATTATTTAGACAATAAATAGTGCTGAATTGTATTTATATATGTTGATACATGATGTAATTACCAATATAATGCCTATACTGGCAGTGTTGAATCATTGCTTTACAACATGAGAACCACAAGGAAGAAGAGAGAAGAGTCGTTATTTTGTGTTATATCTATTTTTTAGTAGTCTCGTGCTCTTCGACAAGTTCACACCATTAATATTAGAAAATTTGTGGCATATAATATTCCAAGCAGATGGTTTAAGAGGATTTGATTCCCTGACTTGGTTGAAACCAAGGTCTTAACCAGTTAGTCCAACACTGGGGAGTTGCAAGTTATCTATTTATCAATCCTGCCTTAAGATACTGATTATTGTGTTATCTGAAGTTCAAATTGTTGGATTTAATTGACCTTACCCGTCAAATACTTATTAAATAGCATTTTAGACTTTGTTCATGGAATAAATCAAGTTTACTAAATATTGCATGATGAGCATACAGGAAAGTCAAATGACCAAAAATTTTTCAAGCAAGCAAGCAGGTTTAGTATTCTTGAATATAGTTTTATCCTACTCAATAGGGCATGTATTGTATTGCATTCAGTTGATCTGGAGGCATGCTGACTCTTAGATCTCATTTGAGAATTCACGGCGACGCCACTGTCTTAGGATGATGTGATAATTTTCCTTTCCATGGAATTGGTTTTGGCTTTATTTAAACGTAGTATTTTCAGCATGGGATGATACAAAAAATTTGACAAGCTACCCACATAAACCAGGATTAGTGTGTCACAAAAAAGATTTGAATCTTTACAAAAAGAATGGCCAACTACATATCTAGAATCAAACAAAAACAAAGTTACCAATATAACAAGAAAAAAACTGAACGAAATTATACAATTTAACTAATAGCCTTCTAGTTTATATTTATGAAGAATGTAGAAGTATCTTGAAACTCTCTTTTCATTGATGCTTGATTTGGTGGTTTGAACAATGACATGGAGAAGGTTTCAGTGCCTTATGTGTATGTGCATTTATTATCTAGGAAAATTTTGCTTTCTAGAGTGGAGAAAACTGGTTCTTGATAATACAAGGAAATTTATACTTGAGTAGAACAATGTATGTACCATTTTTTCAAAATTGGTCATTATGGATATGTTATATTTGTTTCAAGTTTCATAACAATGACCTTACATCAATCTGTTTCACAGGATGCTGTGTTAAACTTGATCTTTAATCATCTTAATGTATTAATGTGCAGGTTTTACCCTTATCATTACGCACCGCGTGCTTCAGATTTTTATGATATTGATAAATTTGAAATTCACTTCTCACTTGGGAAACCCTTCAAGCCATTTGATCAACTAATGGGTGTATTGCCTGCTGCAAGGTTTCCAATATAACTTATCCATCTCTGTTCGTTATTTATTTATATACATGGATCTGACACAATCAGTGTGCATACAGTGCACATGCCCTTCCTTTGTTTTATAGGAAATTGATGACAGATGCATCTTCACCTATATTGGATTTTTATCCTGCAGGTATTATTTGAACTGACTTAAATTTCCTGACATTACTAGAAAATCATCTTCCTTTTTTTGTCTAATCATAAAATTTTTCAACAGATTTTGAGGTTGATAGGAATGGAAAACGGTTTGCTTGGCAGGTAGTGTTTGATTTTGTTTTAATGATCATGTGATTTCTGTACCCAAAAAAAAAAATGCTTTGTACTTATTCTGTGATTTTGCAAGATTGTTAATAATGTTTTTGTTGATCAAATATGTATAAATTAGTCTACTTAGGGGCCTGGGTTGGAGTTGCTTCAGGTTGGGGCCTTAAGCCTTTAGCGTCTAAGCTCATCCGGCTGGTTCCAAATTCAACACAAACCAGCTGGATTTACGATTCCAAGCTGAAACAACTTTGGGTTGGGTTATTGTGTTGGGTTAAGCCAAAATATCAGTTTTATTCTTATGGGAAGGTTGGGTTTATTGTATAATTTGGGCTTGGTACAACATTAAAATTTTGTTTTTATTTATGCCGAAGGGGTGGATTGAATTTTATGACACTTGGTTTCCACGGGTTCAGGGTTAAAATTCCACTGAGATAATCTATCCAGTATAATAATTTTCTTACTACCAATGGTTGTAAGGTTTGAAGTAGTTTCCAAATTTTCAAATTTGATGCACAGGCAAGAGAGGTTTAGGGATTTTCCTAATATCAAGAAAGAAAAAATTGTTTTCAATGAAAAGAGAAGATATTTATGAGTCAGGTTCTCTTAATTGCCTTGTAATTTTTAATCAACATGAGCAAGCCTGGCTGGTTCAGGTTGGGCAGTTCAGCAAAATGCCTCACCCTTACTCTTTTGATATAATCATGTGTAGAAATAAGAAAGGAAAAATAAAATATTTTGTAAGTAGCCAAAATTTTGGCTACTTTTTGTTGCATGTAAAAAATATTTACCTATTCTGCCAATTTTATA
>WYDK02000030.1:74541-84752 GCA_009867345.2 Toxicodendron radicans | reverse complement strand
GATGTACACTCAGCCTGGGATATAGAACTTGAACAACTCAAAGATTTAGACACGAGAGGTGGCCTCTCATGCAAGAAGAGAAATATGCGAAAAGAGACATGAATAACTCTTATTAATCCTATCCATTGCTGCATATTTCTTTTGCTATGATTAACAAGATTTTTGTTCTCCATGATATGCTTTGTTTTTTTTTTCTTTCTTTCTTCTTTTTTGCCACTTTTTCAACTTCATGAATGCTTTCTGATGAATGACAATCATGTTGAGTTTATGAATTTTCCCTGGTCATGCAGGGTATTTGCAAACTACCATTTATTGAGGAGTCTCGTCTTCTTGCAGAGATTGCGAAAGTGGAGCACACTCTAACAGTAATTCTTGGAACTAATTTATTTAGACTTTACTGAGGATGTGTTTGTGAAACATGTTTTATGCGTCATATGGTTTTAATTTTAAGAGATAATGATACAATATAGTTTTTCTATGGTATTTGATATACTAGAAAAGTGCCATAATCCTTATTGGAGTTAAAACATGGCACTGTCCCAGTCTATTGATGTTTTTTAACTTGTCAAATCCCAAAGTTGAGTCAAATGAAAGCATTTGAGGCATTCTTTTATGAACAAATTTATGCTTTGCTCCTTTAATGGACATGCTCTATTGGGAGTTTGACACTGGTGTGTCTATGTGACGTTGTTTCACATCACAGGTAACTTTTTAATTTAAAAATTACTAATGGTGTGTAATATCTTCAATCAGGATGAAGAGAGGAGGAGAAACAGTTTTGGTCGGGATGTTCTATTTGTTCATATTTCACATCCTTTAGGAGAGGGAATTAATTCTTTCTGTAAGAAAGTGAATGGTGATGTAAAATTGCTCGAGGGTGAAGTCATAGGGAAAATTGACCCAAAATTCAGGTGTGTAATTTTGACCATCATTATTCTTTCTTATCTTTTGGCACAAATTGAGGTTCATGATCTACCATGTGATGGGTTTCAACTGGAAGATAATTTATACCAAAGTTTTCTTAATTTGATGATGATGACTCTAACCAAAAGAATCAAAATTTCTACATTGCAAATGTTAGTTTGTGATGATGTAAATTTAATGTTTTTGGGTAAACTGATGCTGTATATCCAACAATTAATGCATTTACACTTTTGCATTGATCATTTTTGGAATCCCTTGGTTGCAACTATAGTTCTATCTACTGGAGTTCATGAAATAAATATTTGCTTCACAATTAGAGATGTCAAAATATTTTACGCTCACATAAAAGTATTTTCATGAATGTTCAGTGATGGAATGAACGGATTCATCTTCCTTTCTGATAAATCTGTTTGGCCTGTGGAGATACACTCACCAATTGAGGGTATGAAGATGATTGCAAAAAATGAAGTCCTGTAAGTTCTGTTCTATATTTATTTGCATTACATGTAACACAGTATGCATTAGTTGTCTGTGGCTCTTACATACCATTTATTTTTGCTTCTCCAGATCTGTTTTCTACAATAATCCTCCGTTTCACTCTCACATTCCAAGGCCACTGCCAGGAGTAATTTTGTTTGAGGAGGTAAATAATGTCATTTCTTCCCTCCGATTTTAACTGTGGACATATGAAAGAACACTTTTCTGCTAATTTATTTGATTGTGGATTTCTGTTAGTTGATTGATATTCTTCCATCTCTTCTCATTTTTTTTTTTTTTTGGTGATTTTCATGTTAGAAAATACTGATGGACATGAATGGTTTACAGGGATTAAGAAATATGAGAGGTGGTTTTGTAGCTGATAAGATTGTTGCTCCGAGGGAACATAATAAAGGGAATGGTAACCAAATATGTGCACATGGGCTGCAGGAAACTAAAATTGAGTTGAATGTAGATGGGTTGCAGGAAATAAGAGCCGAAGTAAAACCAAATTGGTTGCACCCGAGAATCATGGCTGATGTGAACACAAATGGATTGCAAGGAACAAAAACTGAAGTAAATGCAGATGGGTTGGAGGGAATAAGAACTGAAGTGAATGCTAATGTAGTGCAGGACGTAAAAACTGAAGTATCTAGAAAAAGGAATCGGAAAACTAAGAAACAGAATCTAATTGAAGGTGGTGCTGACCCGCGCAAGGGTGTTGTGAAATTTAATGGTAGTGCTCCTTGTGAACAGAATAAAGGGGATGGTAACAAAGCAGGTGCAACTGGGTTGCAGGGAACAATAACTGAAGTGAATGCAAACGTGTTTGAGGGAACGAAACCGGAAGTGAATGCAAGTGGGTTGCAGGGAACTCAAGCTGAAGTGAATGCAGATGTGTTGCTGGGATTAACAACTGAAGTAAGTGTTAATGGAGTTCAGGACGTAAAAACTGAAGTAGTATCTAGTAAAAGGAAACGAAAACCTAAGAAAAAGAAACTAGGTGAAGGTGGTGATGACTCCAATCAAGGTGTTGAAAAATTTGGGAGTGATGGTAATCAAGTTGGTGCAGCTAGGTTGCAAGGAACAATAACTGAAGTGTGTACGAATGTGTTTCAGGGAACAAAACCTGAAATGAATGCAAATGGGGTACAGGGAGGAAATATTGAAGTGAACGGGTTGCTGCAGGGAACAAAAGCTAAAGTGAATGCTGATGGGTTGCAGGGAATAAGAACTGAAGTGAATGCAAATGGAGTGCAGGTAACAAAAGCTGATGCGAATGCTGATGGTTTGCAGGGATTAAGAACTGAAGTGACTGCAAGTGGAGTGCAGGACGTAAAAACTGAAGTAATATCTAGAAAAAGGAAATGGAAGGCGAAGAAAAAGAAATTAGGTGAAGGTGGTGATGGCCCAGATAAGGGTGTTGAGAAATTTGAGAGTAGTGGTTCTAGTGAACAGAATAAAGGGGATGGTAACCAAGCAGGTTCAACTTGGTTGCAGGGGACATTAACTGAAGCATATACAAATGTGTTTAAGGTAACAAAACCTGAAGTGAACGCAGATGGTTTGAAGGGAGTAAAACTTGACATGATTCAGTTGCAGGGAAAGATAACTGAAGTGTATGAGGATGGGTTGCAGGGAACTAGAGCTGAAGTGAACACAAGTGGGGTGCAGGATGTAAAAACTGAAGTAGTATCTAGAAGGAAACGGAATACTAAGAAGAGGAAACCAGGTGAAGGTGGTGATGGCCCCAAAAAGGTTGATGACCCGCAGAAGGGCGTTGAGAAATTTGATAGTAACGCTACTAGTGACCAGAATAAAGTAGATGGTAACCAAGATGGTGCAGATAGGTTGCAGGAAACAATCACTGAAGTGAATGCAAATGTGTTTCAGGGAATCAAACCTAAAGTGAACACAGATGGGTTGCTGGGAATAAGAACTGAAGTGAATGCTAATGGATTGCAAGATGTAAAATCTGAAGTAATGTCTAGGAAAAGGAAACGGAAATCTAAGAAAATGGAACTAGGTGAGGGTGGTGATGCCCAACATAATGGCGTTGCGAAATTTGAGAATAACGCTCCTAGTGAACAGAACAAAAGGGATTGTAACCAAGGAGGAGGTGCAGGTGGGTTGCAGGGAACAATAACTGAAGGGAATGCAAATGCGTTTCTGGGAACTAAACCTGAAGTGAATGCAAATGGTCTGCAGGGATTACAGGTTGGAGTTAACAGGTTGCAGGGAACAGAAGTTGAAGTGAACGCAAATGGGTTGCAGGGTATAATAGCTGAAGTGAAACCTGGAAAAAGGAAACGAAAACCTAAGAAAAAGAAAACAAGTGAAGGTGGTGATTGCTCTCACAAGCATGTTGATAAATTGGAGAGTAGTTTGTTTGGGGAACGGAATGAGGGAGCTGGTAGACAAGCAAGTGCAGACGTGTTGCAGGGAACAAAAACTGAAGTGAATGCATATGGGTTGCAGGGAACAATAACTGAAGTGATCGCAAATGGGTTGCAGGGAAGCATAACTGAAGTGAATGCAAATGGGTTGCCAGGAATACAACCTAAAGTAAAATCTAGGAAAAGGAGATCTAAGAATTGGAAACTGAGTGAAGGTAGTGATGTGTCGCATAAGAGTGCTGGGAAATCAGAGAGCATCTTTCCTAGTGAACAGAATCAAGGGTATGATAACCAGGCAACTGCAGATGGATTACAGGGAACAGTAGCCGAAGTGAATGTGTCACTTCAGAGTGTTGAGAAATCAGAGCGTGGTTCTCTTGCTGAAAGGAATAAAGGGTATGGTAACCAGGCAACTGCAGAGGGATCACAGGGAACTAAAGCCGAAGTGAATGTGTCACTTCAAAGTGTTGAGAAATCAGAGCGTGGCTCTCTTGCCGAACTGATTCAAGGGTATGGTAACCAGGCAACTGCAGATGGATCACAGGGAACAAAAGGTGAAGAGAATGCAAATGGATTGCTGGGAGCTAAAACTGATGTGAGTGCAAACGAGTTTCAGGGCATAAAAACTGAAGCAAAGTCCAGTAAAAGAAAACCAAGAGCTAAGAAAAGGAAACTTAAGTTTGATTCTGCCCCAACTAACATTTTTGATAAATTGGAGAGTTATGTCCCCTTGCAACAGAGTGATGGTAATGGTGAAAAACATGCAGGTGCAGATGAATCAAAAGCAGCAAGAACTGAGTAAACCAGACCAAAAGTGACTTTATCCCAAATACAAACTGAGAGCCATACTCTTCAGGAGCAGAGTGAAGGTCATGATCATCATGCAGGAAAGAAAAAAAGAGGTTAAATCCAGGAAAAGGAAACGACATTTATAACAAGGGAAACATTGCAAAGTTGATGTTATAGATGACAATGCTGACAAGTTGATGTCTTCTGTCCTTATGAAACACGTATATGCAAATGACATTTAGCAGAGATCACCGGAAAGAAATTAACTGAAAGTGACGGCATGTCCTAGTTAACATTGTTGAAAAACTGGATTGCGGTGTTCTTAGTAAACAGAGTTATTGATGGTGTGAAGACTGCAAAAATGAGGAGAGAAGAAGATGATCATTTTTCAATATAACTGAATCCAGGTACTTAAGGAGCACATTTTGGTTTTTGGAGGCAAATTTTTGTGTTAAGAGTATAGCATTTGCTTTGTAATTTATTGTGACTTATAGTCCCAATTTTGAGCCTTTTGTTACTGGATCAACGTTTAGGTTTGTGCTCTTTATATCTTTTATTGAGATTGAGAAGAGAAAGTTATGATTTATATGAGCTTGTTTTCAGGACTACAAGTTATTCATTTATACAATGCTTTTTTTTTTTTCAAGTAAACCCTCAATAGGTTTCACGTTTTCTTTAAAGTCCCCTATAATATCATAAATGCGACCCTACCCTCATTCTGTTGGTATATTTTAGATAAGAGTAATACTAGGTGTACATCATTTTTACACATAATTTCTTTTATATCATTATGTGACAAAAGATGATTAAATGAAAATTTATTTTTAATTTAAAATTAACTAATCATCTTTTGTCACGTAATGATATAAGAAAAATGATTTGTAAAAATAATGTATACCTAATATTATTATTTAGAAAAAAATTTAAAATTTTTATGTGCCTTGTATAGTGCCACCCTGTTCTGAATTCTGAGTACATAATCTCTCGACTCACATTCAATGCCATGAGAGAAAATGTCAACTCTTGGCTCGCACCCTTGATACCTTGAGAGAAAAATCTCAACTTCAAGATCAAGAGTATATCTCTCCATTAATCAGCCACTTCTATAAAGTTTATGAAATTTCAAAACCAGTCCTCTGCTTTCATCTGTTTTGGATTTAAATGTATTACGAAAATTTCAATAAAGTTTATGAAATTTTTTTATCGAAATAATGTTCTTATTGAAATTTGAAAAGGCAACATCACATTTGTAACATGAAATGTTATAATAGTAACATCCATATCAACTGATTACTCTTGACCATATTTATAATTCTTCACTTTGTATTATGGTTTAATTGATCAAATTCATCATGCCTTGGCTTTTGGAAATCAGTAAAATTAATCATATCAAGGCAAATTATGGAATCAATAATCATTTCAAGAATCTATTCACTTCTCTTTTCTACTTGAATTGCTTATGCTGTAACTTGTAGTGTTTATGGAAGAAAAGAATTAAGTTTTTATGGATGGAATCAAGAAGCCTTGAGAGCAGAGGCAAAGGATGGAAGTATTCTAAGAGATGAATTACACAACATTCACTCCTCTTTCCTACATTCTATCCATCATTATTCAACCTCAATCTCTCAACAATCACAAACACACAGAATCAAGAACATGGAAATTGCTGCTTCAATTTTCGGTTCAATTGCCGAGACCATTTCCAACCTCCTGTTCGATGCAGCAGGCCGTCAGCTTGGTTACTTGTTTCACTACAGTGACAACATTGAAGCATTAAGAAACCAAGCTGAGAAACTCGAGGCTACCAGAGGCACCATAAAAGTGAAGATTGATGGTGCTGAAAGGAATCTTGAAATTATCTTTCCTGATGTCAGAAACTGGATATCAAAAGTTGATAATGTCTCTGCAGATGCTGAAAAGTTTTTAGAAGATGAAGTCAAAGCAAATAAGAGGTGCTTCAAAGGGTGGTGCATCGATCTCAGATCGCGCTACCGGTTCAGCAAGGCGGCAAAGAAGAAGATAGAAGTGATCATTCAGCTCCAAGAAGATGGAAAATTCCAAACTGTGTCTCAGCCTGCTCCTCCTCCTCCCAGTATTATACCTCCAGCTGTGGGAATTTCTGGAATTTTCGAATCCAGAGAATTAATCAAGAATGAAATTATGGAGGCCCTGAAAGATGACAAGGTCAGCGTAATCGGAATATGTGGGATGGGGGGTGTGGGTAAGACCACACTGGTGAAATTTGTATGATTCAGTTGTTATGGTGGTTGTGTCCCAGACCCCGAGTATCGTGAATATTCAAAGAGAAATTGCTTACAGGTTAGGTCTGACATCATTGTTGGATTATCCTGAATCAGCGAGAGCAAATTTCCTGTGGGAGAGAATTAAGAAGGAGAAACGAATCCTCCTAATATTAGATGATGTGTGGGCAATAATTAAATTGGAGGAGATTGGAATTCCTTTTGGAAATGACCATAAAGGTTGCAAGATTGTGCTCACCTCTCGAAGCAGAGATGTATGTGACGAAATGGATGCTCAAAAAATATTTACGGTTGCAACGTTATCAAAAGAAGAATCTTGGGTCCTTTTTAGGGAGAAAGCTGGAGCATCTGCTGACAACTGTGATTTAAATCCAATTGCCAGAGAGATAGCTGCTGAATGTGGTGGTTTACCGATTGCAGTTGTTACCATAGCAACAGCATTGAAGAACAAAAACAAGCACGTCTGGATTGACGTGGCACGACAACTCAAAACGTCTACCCCAACAGACATCCCGGGGTTGCAAGGAACTTTGATTTCATCTTTGGAGTTGAGCATCAAATATCTAGAGAGTGAGGAAGCAAAATCCTTATTCTTCTTCTGTAGCCTATTTCAAGAAGATTTCAAAATCCCAGTTAAAGTTTTAGTGAGATATGGAGCTGGTTTGAGGTGGTTCAAAAATGTTGAGACAATGGAGGATGTTAGCCACAGAGCACATGCTATTGTAAGTTTCCTTATCTCTTCTTTTCTCTTGATTCGGGAAGAAAATGATTTTCATGGTGAGGAGTATGTTAAAATGCATGATGTTGTACGTGATGTTGCACATATAACAGCACCTAAGTACAACCAAATATTCTTGGTGAAAGCTGGTGCTCGTTTGGAAGAGTGGCCAGAAAGAGATACATTGGAAAGTCTCACGTGTATCTCATTAATGTCAAATAATATTGAAGCGGTGCGTGATGGAATGGAATGCCCAAAGTTGCAGTCTTTACTATTGCAAAATAATCGCAAATTGGTTCTCCCTAACAATTTCTTTCAAGGCATGAAAAATCTTAGAGTTCTAGACTTGAGTCGAACTCAACTATTGCCACTGCCCGAGTCACTTTCTTTGCTTGGAAATCTTAGAACACTGTATCTTGATCATTGCGAGTTAGGTGATTTATCTATAATCGGACATCTAACAAACCTAGAAATTCTTAGTCTTTGTGATTCTAATATTGAGGAGATACCCATCTCTTTTAGCCAATTAATTTGTCTGAAGCTATTAGATTTGAACAACTGTGATGAGCTAACGCGAATAGCAGAAGGGGTTATATCTGCTCTTTGTAAGTTAGAGGAGCTATATATTTTGAAAACTTTTGATCCTTGGGATTTTGAAGAAGATGAGGGTGAAGAAGATGAGGGGGATTGGAGAAGCAATCTAGAGCTTGCTGAGTTACAATACTTGTCTAGACTAACTAGCTTGCAAATTTTTATCCCAAGCCAGGATCTTTTGCCTGATAATGACATGCTGTTCAAAAAGTTATCAAGTTTTACAATAATAATAGGTGCTCCAAAACTTTTCCATGTGAGGGTCTTTTTCTTTAGTACAATAAAATATTCAAGGAAAATTATGATCTCAGCTAATGAGGTTATGATTTCACGATTGCTTAATTGCCTTAAGAATTTGGTAATTGAAAAAACAGAATATCTATGTATTGTCGGTTTGGAAAATATGTTTCATGAACTTATAGATAGAGGTCTCAATGAGTTGAAAGGTTTAACAATACGTGATCAGAAAGTAACATATCTCCTAAATACATTGGAATGGGCATCGAACTTAACATTCCAAAAATTAGAGGAACTAGAGATCTGTGACCATCCCAACTTGGTTGAAATATGTCATGGTGAACCCTCAACCCAGTCCTTCGAGAAGCTAAAATCTTTGTTTGTGGTTAAGTGCAACAGGTTGTCAAACATTGTCCCAAGTCATTTGTTACAGAGGTTTCAAAATCTAGAATCTTTTGTGGTATGGAAATGTAAATCAGTGGTATATATATTTGATTGTGAAGAGATTAAGGTTGGAAATGGAGAAACAAAAGCTGCTCTCGTCATTAAAGTATCTAAATTTGGATGGTCTACGAGAGATGACGCATATATGGAAGGGTGACACTCAAT
Organism: Toxicodendron radicans; assembly: GCA_009867345.2. Taxonomy (NCBI): domain Eukaryota; kingdom Viridiplantae; phylum Streptophyta; class Magnoliopsida; order Sapindales; family Anacardiaceae; genus Toxicodendron; species Toxicodendron radicans. The sequence continues at coordinate 75,750 of WYDK02000030.1, read as the reverse complement.
ACATAAACCTCTGCAACTTGACTTCTATAGATATAAGGGAGTGCTCTAAATTGAGAAACCTCTTCACCCCATCCATAGTCAAAAGCCTGGTGAAGCTTAAAAGCCTTGAAATAGTTCAATGCTCAACACTACATGAAATAATCACAAATGAGGAAACATCAGCAATACAGAGGATTGTGTTTCCTAGTTTGTCCTCCTTGTACCTTAGAAGGCTAGATAACATTGCTTGTTTTAGCTCAGGCTCATATTCTATTGAATTTCCATCTTTGGAGTCTCTTCGGATTTATGAATGTCCAAATATGAAGATCTTTGGTTATGGAGAACAACTGACACCAAAGCTCAACAAAGTTATGATTAATAGTTATGAAGAAGAAGGACGATGGATGGGTGACCTTAACTCCACAGTGCAACAATTGTTCATAGAAGAGGTACGTGAATTGATTAATTGTTCATAATACATAATGTCTTCTTAAATTATGTTTATTAGTTGCACAAATACTTAATAAAGTTAAATCATGTTTAGTTGGTGAGTTACATAAATTATCTGAAAATCTGATTTGTTTTGCAGGAGGAAACAAGGAAACAGTTAGTCAACAATGTAAATGGTATGAATCATGTTTGAGTTGATTTTTCAATAAAAAAAAAAGGAAAATATTTGGTAAATGTCTCTTTTTGTTTTATAATTAAAATTAATTGTTTGTGCTTATAATTTTTTTCTGAATTACAAGAAGACAGAGGTGATGATGATGATGATGATGATGATGATAAAGAAGAAGAGGTAGCTAATTCATATATATACTTTCATAGTAATTTGAGTTGATGTTTCAATAAACAAGATACAGTTTTACATTGAAATTTCACTCTCAAAATATAATTATTTACTTATATTTATCATTTTGATAAGATTTTATGGTTGTAATTAATTGCTTCTTCAAATTTTGAAATCTAAATTAACATTACGCTGAATTCTTAAAAACAACACTTCTATTTTGTCTCATAATAAAAAATAAAAAAAGTACTTATAATAATAATAATAAAAGGAAAATATCAGGTAAATGTCTCTTTTTGTTTTTAAAAAAATAAATTAATTGTTTGTGCTTATTATTTTGTTTTAAAAGAATTAAATTAAATTAAAGAAAATATCTTTGAAATTATGTTTTTAACCTTTGAAAATGATTTTTGTCTTCTTAAATTATGTTTAGTTGCACA
>WYDK02000030.1:51175-64137 GCA_009867345.2 Toxicodendron radicans | reverse complement strand
TATTTTAAATATAATATTAAATACTAATATAATATTGTTTAAATAATAAGGGTATTATTATCCTTAAATTTTAATAGTTATAAATAAACTTGTACAAAATTAATATTACTTAGATAATCTTAAAATATCTAAGAAAAATGAGGTAATAAGATTACCTTCTATATTACTAACAGTACTTTACTATTATTAATGGAAGATTACCAAAATGTTTTATTATTTGTTAACCAAACAAGATAATAAAATAATAAAAAATGACATTACCTCAGTAATCTTTTAACACTCTCAACCAAACGCCACCACAGGATGTACAGAGCTAAACAAGAGGTCCGACAAAAATACAGGACCTAGGCAAGAAAACACCAGCAAACCACCGAACAGAACAGGAACGCCTATAAAAAATCACCAAACCAGACTTGAAACAAACGGCACCATCTACAAGCCACACAAAAACAACCCCAAGCAGCACAAAGCAGGCCCCACAGACCAGCGCCACTCAAAAAGCACGGACACCCAGCCCCACAACTGGCAAAACATGGACTCAAAAACAATACACTTCCAGACACAAACATTGCTTTGACGTGCACCCTCCACAACTGCAGCCCGAACACACCAATCACCCTACCACAAGAACTCAAGCAATGGTGTTGGATCCCCCCAAACAGCAATCGATTGGTAAACCCCATTCTTCCAGCACACTATGCACCCGAACAGAGTCCCTAAATTTCAGACTAAACAACCTAAGTCTGACTTCGGCAAAAATAATCTTCTTAATATCTTCCTCGGATCTTCTCTTGCCCTTAAAGATACGGAAGTTTCTTTCCTGCCAGATGAAATACTCGGCTGCTCCAAATAAAAGCCTGTTGACAACAGCCCTTATATCTTTACCCTTAAAAAACGCAGAGCACCCAGAGATGATATTATCCCACCCAAAATACGGAAGAGTGAAGCGGCCTTTTACCTGAACGTAACATCAATGCATCTATATAAGTTAAACGTAACATCAATTTACATTGAAAGTGGGAATTCCACACAGACGATTCAGCCATATACAAAATTATAGATAAGTATGGTTGATCCAAAAAATATTATCTCAATTCATCAATTGAGTTAATTTGACTAACGTAAAATCTTTAGTACACCTTCCAGCTATAGCAATGCCACCGATGTCATTAAATGATGCTTATCTTTGCCTAATTTGATGTTGAACCTAAAAGCTTCGGGAGGACCTGTGAAACAAGGTGCAAGTCAACTAAAATTTTTCTTTAATCATCATTCATGAGTCATTGCCTTCATCAACTGCACTCCTGAATCATCTTCATTCATTGGATCATCATCCTGTATAAAAATGAAAATAGTATAAGTAAACTAAGATGCAAAATTTTAATATAAAAATAATAACAAAATTTTAACATAAAGTAATAATAAAAAAAGAGTATACATGATAGATATAAATTTGAAATAAAAGTTATTCTTTACATAATGTTTCTAAAGGATATTGTGACAAATAGGCAAAGAAAAGCACTACATTACTCATTTTTGTTTCCTTGGATAAATGACAATGAGGCAAAGAAAAATACAAGAATTTGCAAGATAGTTTAATTTGACTTCTAGAGTCACAACTCTAAAGGAAAATAAGTTAAAAACACAAATGTATATTATACATTTGCGAAAAGTATCTCAAGAATGAAATCAATTAGACCTTCTGGAATAAATCTGTAATTGTGACCGAGTTTAGCTGATACACAGATTCCATCTACAATGTGGCCTACGATATTATCCAATGTTTCTTCTTGACAGCAACTTGTAGAAAGATATATCCTAGTCAAAGAAAAGATTTGTACAAAAGCTTATTTCCCAAGTCAGTGATGAAGGAGCAAAGATATCGAATAGATAGAATAGTAGGAATAGAGAGATTATCAAAATAAACTTCTTTGAATATCCACAGAAAGTGATACCAATGTGTAGGTGTTCCTTGCTTCAAACAGTAGCCAAGAAACAAGTTTTCAACTTTATGGAATAAATCTGTAGTTGTGACCGAGTCCAGCTGATATACAGATTCCATCTACAATGTGGTCTATGATATTATTCAGTGTTTCTTCTTGACAGCAACCCGTAGAAAGATATATCCTAGTCCAAGAAAAGATTTGTACAAAAGCTTATTTCCCAAGTCAGTGATGAAGGAGCAGAGATAACGAATAGATAGAATAGTAGGAATAGAGAAATTATAGAAATAAACTTCTTTGAATATCCACAGGAAGTGATACCAAGGCGTATGTGTTCCTTGCTTCAAACAGTAGCCAAGAAACAAGTTTTCAACTTTATTTTCTCAGTGATTGAGGATAATGAAGTCAACATTTAACTATAAAAAGATTCCCTAATCACATTCTAAAAAAGAAATAAGATGTTTCTGAAGACAAAGATGAAAAAAGGTAAACTAAATCTGTTGTACAATGAAGCAGATTTATTATCATATCAATATCTCACTTGTTTAATAGGAGATGGAAGAAAATTTAAACTGATGTTATTGGAGAATGCAAGCATAAAAGCATGCACAATTAAGTAATTGGAACAAACACAACCAAATTTTAATTGGTGTGTTTTGGCCAAAGAGGCAGGCAAATTATCCAGACTATTCCTCGGGGACTTTGAGAACTAACTTTTGTAGATGCTCTATCATTGGAAATTTAGCAAGCCCAGATTTGAAGAAGCTCCCTGTGGCTAAATGAGCTAAGAATCTGTGGCAATTTTTGACCATATTGGGCAATGTCATAAACCAGTTCTCTTGTCTTTCCCAAGGTAAGTCGGCTGCATTTCTCTGGATCAAGAACAAATCCCGAAAACAAGAAATCAATAAATCAGTAGCAGAATTTTGAACTTCAGACACCTATGAGCACATATTGTAAAGTTGAGCGTTCACTAAAAAAGGTTTGTTCAAAAGAATCCATGTAGGATCAAGGTGCTGAAGTTCAAAAATATTTTGAACTACAAACTTCATTAGTGAGTAGTGACTGATAGCATGCAAGAAACATAAAAAAGTGGCAACCAAAACCAGAGACTCATACTAAGATAAATAAGAGATAAAGATATTAATTGATTTATATATTTCTTTACATTAAAATCTGAATCACTCACTAGCGCTATATTCAAGCATGTCATTAGTCCCCTTTAATTTAACATTCTACAATCATGTGTACCCTGAAAACTTTATCATTTTTCATAATTCTACCCTTTATATTTTTGTCAGCTGTACTCTAGTCATTTTTTAAAGATTTTTACCCATAGCTCCTCGTTGCCACTGTCGAGACGTATGACCAAAATGAAGAAACCAGCGGCACAAAATTACTTGTTGGCTATAATTCAAACTTTATAAGCATGTCATTGCTCCCTTTCAACATCTTCTCCCCCACTACACTTAGTAGTCAATTCACAAACTTGCATCTACTTCTTCTTCTTTGTATCTTTCACAAAACTCTGAACAATCTGTAATAACAGAGAACAACATATTAAGAGTAAAAGCAGAAACTGTAGAGAATGTTGCTTTAAATTTGAGACTCTAAATGGATGATTCTTTATCAATTAAACAAGAAGATGGGGATTTTTCTCAACAACCACCTCAACACTTCAAAAACACAAATAATCAAGTTCAACTTTTAAGAACAAAATATACTAATTAATGTTACTAGCTCCTACGCCCATTATTCTGCTTTCAATTATGAATTGTAATATTGTAGCTTTCCTATATATATTTAATAGTCTATAATTGATTCACTTAGAGGATTTTAATTAAAGACAAAATCAATAATAAAAACCATTAAGGATTGACTAGTATTATTCAATGAAGGAGAACGAAAAAGTCCACGGAAAAAGTATATTGTTAAGTAAATTAATACTTACCATTTTGTAATTGTTGTGTGACTGTATCAAGGTTACTCTTTGAACAATCTTTATAGTTCAATTTTAGTAGCCTTGGCATGCTTAAGCCTCCTCCGGAAAACGTCTTCATCTTGGAGCATTCACGTATAGTTAATCTTTCCAAGTTTGGGAATTTTAAGGTGTAATTCCCAGAACAGAAGAATGTGAGACTTTTTAATTTATCTATGTACAAGTCCTCCAATTTCTCAAAAACAATTTCACCATTCTCTACATCTCCCTCATTTACTATTACTTCTATCATCATTTCACATTCTTCTACTTCCAACTTTACTAGTCGCACTAGACTCCTTGCTGTTGAGGATGACATTAAGTTTCTCAATCCATTACAATACTCTACCTTCAAAGTACTTAAATTTTCGAAAGATGCGGAAGATGGCAACAAAGTAGTTAAATTGTGACAGTGCTGCACTTCTAGACGATAAAGATTTTGAAGAACTGAGTTTAATCGGGAGTCTTGTTCCCAAATGCACTTTAAATTAAAAAGTCCCAACAATTTTAAAACTTTTAATTTTGTGAGTGTCCCAATGTGTTCCTCATCCTCTTTACATGAGAATATCTCTTCGTACAAACTCCCTTGAAGTTTGAGTTTTTCAAGACTGCTAAATTTCTGAAGGATTTGAATTGGAATGTTTGTTGATTCATCCTTTATCAATTGAAGAGTTTTTACTTTGCCAAAATTCTTTGGAAGTTCTCCTTGCCAAATCCGTGTGATATCCCCTTCACTCAATCTCATTACCGTCAAATTAGAGTCAACCTAAAGATCAATCATGTGAATCAAATTAGAATAAAAATAGTAGTTTTAGAAATTTCTAAGAAAAACATAGACGGACTTTCTTGTATCCTAGTAGTGAAGGTCAACATTAATTGTTTAAAAGATAAATTAATTTTAATTAATGCTAAAACCATAACATTAATGCAAAGATAAACAAATATTTAAACTAATTAATTGAATACATATACCTTTTTTTTGTGTGCTTCTTGTATGGTTGTATTAAGCTCACTCCCCCCATTCTCAAAATGCTCCTCCTCACTCTCATAATCAATTTTGTGTAACTTTGGTGTGCTTAAAATTCCTCTAGAGAAAGTCTTCATATTGAAGCAATCTCTTATAATTAACTCTTCCAAAGATGGGAAATTGAAAGAGTAATTCCCAGAGCAAAAGAAGGTTAGACTTTTTAAGTTTTCAAGTGACAATTTCTTCAAATTGTTAAAAACAATTTCGGTCGTTGTTGTTGTTGTTGCATCTCCTTCTCCCTCATTTTCTACTATTTCTATCAGCATTTCACAATCAAAGATGCTCATGTCTCTCAATTGCACCAAGCTTCTAGCCGTTGAAGGTGTTATTAACTTCATCAATCCATTGCATTCACTTACACTCAGAATTTTTAGATTCTGCAAAGAAGCTGAGGATGACACTAGACTCATCAATCTACGACACCAATTTAAATCTAGAATTTCAAGATTTGGAAGATCAGATAGGCTCCTGATTTGTTTTTGAGTCTGCCTCTCAGTATGTTTCTCTTCCATTCCATACGCGCATATTTCTTTGTATTCACACTCAGATAATTTGAGCTCTTTTAGATTTTCAAATCTATTAAGAAGTCCAAATGGAATATTTGCTGAATCATCATTATCGATCTCAAGAACTTTAGATTGACTCTGCCATATCCATGTGATCTCATTCTCATTCTCTAATTCCAATCTCTCCAAATTCGAGTTGATCTACAAATCCATCAAAACAAAATCCAGTTAGTTTTTTATATTCTTAAAACAAAATTTTTATTGTTGGCTTAAAAGTCATAGGAAAAGACAAACTATGGAGGCTTTTTCTTTTAAAAAAAAAAAGAATTCTAATTTACTGTTTTTGATAGTTAAACTACAATCTATGAAAAACTAGTAAATTATATTTTTGTTATTATTTTTAATTTCAAATCAATATTAAAATTATATTCAAAAGCTATTTTTTTTAAACTAATTAATCATACTTTTTAAATATTTTTTTATTTAAATGGTATATAAATTCTTCTAAGACATGATCCATTTTGTTGATAGCCGTCTTAAATTTTGACTCTAGACCGGCCCATCCTAACTATAAGTTGGACTTTGGACAAGGTTTTCTTTTATTAATTTTTTTTAATTTGATTAAAACTTGGGAAAGCATAATTTAACTTAATTTGCTTTTTCAATAAACAATGAAATAATTAAAGATTCATACCTTATCATTCAAGAAGACAGATTTTGGCTCTGAAAAAGGAAGTTCATCCTCCTCGTTATTTGCTTGGAAGCTTAGACATTTTGAAGTCATGAATTTGTCACAATGTTTCACCACCAACTCTTTTAACACTGGCCATTCAAAAGTATGATAGAAAGCTGTAAATTCTGGTAGATATTCAAGCTTCAATGAGGTTACATGCGGAAAGACAAAATTGTCATCTTCATTTGCTCCTTCTTTTGCAACAATCTCCTGTAGAACCTTACATTTATGTATCTTTAGGTATTGGAGTTGGTGGAGGCTTTTGGCAATGGAAGATGGAAATGCATATTTTATGTTTCCACAATCCAACAACATCAAGTGTGTCAAATTTTGATAGAAGGAATTTGGATGTTGGTTGTAGCAAATCTCTGTAGAATTGATATCCTTGAATGTCCATAACTTCAATTCAAGGGAAATGCCCTGCAATAAAAGTTAATAGTTGTTTCAATATAAAGTAATTAAAAAATAATAATTATTGTTTCTAATGGATTAGAAAAATGTCTATTTGTAACTCTTAATAATTTCTGAAAGGCCTAGGCCCAAATAATAATATAAAGTTGCATTCTCAGTTTTGCGTTAGGCTTTAAATAAGTAAATGTTAAAACTGAGTACTTGAATACATACCTGATTCTTGTACGCTCCTTGTATGGTTTTATTAAGATCATTCCCCTCATTTTCTAATTCCTTTATTTTCTCCCACATCCATTTAGTTTTATTCCAGCTCTCGTAATTGACTTTGTGTAACTTTGGTGTGCTTAAGATTCTTTGAGAGAAAGTCTTCATATTAGGGCATTCTCCTATAGTTAACTCTTCCAAAGATGGGAAATTGAAAGAGTAATTCCCAGAGCAGAAGCATATGAGACTTTCTAAGCCTCTAAGTGACAACTTCTTCAAATTATCAAAAGCGATTTCACTACTCGTTGTTGCATCTCCTTCACCCTCATTTTCTACTATTTCAATTAGCATTCCACAATTCTCTAGGCATATTTCTCTCAACTGCACCAAGCTTCTAGCCGTGGAAGGTGTTATTAACTTTATCAACCCACTACAATAACATAAACTCAAAACTTTAAGATATTGGAAAGAAGCTGACGATGGCCCTAGAGTGTTTTGCATTTGTTTCTCATCATTTTCACATGAGAATATTTCTTTGTATTTACACCAACTTACTAGAAGCTTTTCCACAATTTCAAATCTCTGAAGGAGTCCAAATGGAATATTTGCTAACTCATCATTCATGATCTCAAGAGTTTTAGATAGACCCTGCCATTGAATCCGTTTCAACTTATTTTTTAAATCCAATTTCTCCAAATCAGAGTTGATCTACAAATCCATTTAAACAAAATTTAATTAGCTTTAAATATTCTTAAAACAAAAGTTTAATTGTTGGCTCAGAATTCACAGGCCAAACACATTAGAAAAATAAAATCTAATTAACTGTTTTTGATAATTTAAACTACAACATATTTTAAAACTAGTAAATAACATTTTATTATTATTTTAAATTTCAAATAAACATTAAAATTACATTCAAAATCTATTCTTAAAACTACTGATTAAACATACTTTTTATAGATTTTTTTTAATTATTTAATTCTAATACCTTCAATTCTGACTTGATCTACAAATCAATCAAAACAAAATCCTGTTAGTTTGTTGTTTTCTTAAATCTAAATTTTTATGATTGGCTTAGAAGTGATAGGCCAAAGACAAAATCCTGTTAGTTTGTTGTTTTCTTAAATCCAGTTAGTTTGGACAAATTTCTTTTTTAATGTAATTAAAACGTGTGATTTTATAACCTATTACATTATAGGCATATAAAATTACATTTCATATCCTAATATAATTTGTTTCAAATTTGTCGGCTACCAGATCATGTTATTTGAAAATGTTTTTTGTATAATGAGATTTTTGACATTTTGTATGCCTTACTCTTTTTTGAGTTAATTTATACGTTTTTGGGCAGTTAAGTTTCTTCTTTTTTAGCGTGTATACAAAATAAGTGTCCATTTTTGTCATATTTTCTAACTTAAAAAAAAAAAAAAAGGTTCCTAGAAAAATTTAATTATTTTTTTTACTTTTTTTCTTACTTTTTTAGTAATCTGAATTTCCTTCAAACATATTTTTTTTATAAATATTATTGTAGGGAGAATCACAAAAAACAAAAGAAACTTTATTTTTTTATAACCCCAAAAAAGAGGATACGAGTTCTTGAAATAATAAAAAAATGACACTTAACCTTTAAAATCTATTTATATCAACTGTGAGAAGGACAGAGGATAATTTACCAATCAAAATAGTTTTAATTTACCATATGAAAAGTAAACATGTGGCAAGACTTGCATCTAATATTGGACTTTTAAAATAAAACATATATATTTATACTTATAGTTTAAGAAATCATTGTCCTCCAATGGATGATTTATAGTAAGCATTTATATTGGTTTTGTTTTTCCTTTTCAATAAAGAAGTAAACAAGAGACTCATACCTTATGCTCCAAGCAGAAGGATTTTGGCTCTGAAATATGATGTGAATTTTCTTGGAAGCTTAGATATTTTGAAGTGGATTTTTCACATTCCTCCACCACCAACTTTTTTAACATCGGCAATTCCCAAGTATCTATTGCACGACAAAAAGCTATAAGTTTTGGTAAATTTTCAAGCTTCAAAAAGCTAACTTGCGGAAAGGCAAGATTAACAACATCTTTTGCTCCTTCTTCCCCAACAATCTCCTCTAAAGTCGTACAATGGCTTATTTGAAGGTCTTCGAGAGTGAAAAGGCTTTTGGCTACGGAAAATGGAAATGCATATTTTATTTTTCTACATCCGTGCAAGTTCAAGCGTGTCAAAGAAGAAATGAATGTTGGAGGTTGATTGTCCCAAATCTTTCTAGAACTAGTAACTTTCAGTTCCAAGGCCATCAAATTAGAGAAAATAACCTGAAGTCAAAGATAATTGATGTTTCAATATTTACTCATATGAAAAATAAAAAAAATAATAATAATCGATTATTATGGATTTATTGTTGACATGTCATTAGTATTAACAACGTGTCTTTTCACGCTAATAATTTTCATCATGAAATCAAGCATGAATGATTGAAATCAATTTGACAAAAATTACAAAACATAATTATTGAAGAGAAGTACTTAGTGATGAAATTTAATAGAAAATTTAAATCACTAGAAAAAAAAAAACCTAAAAGAGAAGAAGAAATAATTAAATATCACAATTGTGTTAACAAATGAGAATAAGCATAAGAAGAAATAAGAATATATAATAGAGAAGTGCAAGAGAACCAAACCTTTTCGTTAAAAAGTGGCGTGAGATTGTTATCATCATTTGAAAATTCGGCCAACCGTAAGAGTTCAACATTCTTGAAAATTCGTAATTCTTCTAAAGAGACAATAGAATCATATTTAAATTCCAACATTCTTGAACATTCGTAATCGGGCCAACCGAAAGACGACCATAATTCATAGTCCATTCTTGCATATCGGGACCAATCTCCTATTGTTATTTTGCACCTTTTAAGCTCTTTGAAAAAGAAGTCTCTAGGCAACATCTTGTTATCTTCAATATTTATTTCTAAACTGGTTAGTTGAGACAAGTGCTTCAACTCCTTGAGTTCTTCAACCTTCCACTGAATACAACAACCCTTTATATACAATTCTTCTAGTTGGGATAGTTTTGATATCACATTTGGCGCAATAACTTCTAATTGCCCACAATTGCTTAAATCCAATAACCTTAGTTGAGTCAATCGACCCATTTCCGTAGGCAACTCCTCAATATTAGTATTTCGCAAACTAAGGACTTTTAGCTTCTTAAGCTTTCCGATAATAGCAACATCCTCAATGTTGCTATCATCTAAACACAATGTTTGAAGGTTTGTCAGAAGATCAAGTGATGACGGCAACAATGATTGTTGCATTCTAAATAAATTTAAAACTTTAAGCTTTGGCATCACCGTAAAAAACTCCTCAGGGATTTCGAAAGAAGAATCCTTGTTACTCATATCAAAAAATTCAAGTTCTGGACAATCTAATCCTTCAGTCCAAAGTTGAGTAATAATATTATTACCAACTAAAGAGATAATTGTGCATTTTCTAAATTTATCTTTATCCCTCCATTCGCTTTCAATGTCATTTCTCTCTGTAAATACATGGTGATCTGTATATCCACATGTTATAGAAACAATGCGAACAACATCATGCATAGAAAAACTTCCTTTTGTAGAACCATCAAGTAACAAGCAAGAGTCTTTAAGTTCCTTGACCACTAAATCTAGTCTATTCCGTGCTTGTTCTATTGTAAGGTTAGCTCCTTCAAGTATACCCAAACCAACAATATTCTTGAACAAGTCTGAAATGGAAGTATCGTTTTCCATTAGACTAGAAATTATGAAAGTTTTCTTGAGCTCATCATCTTCTAAATAATCGTAACTCAACTTAATCTTATAATATTCCTTTTCCAAAAGTCTTGGGAACTTTGTTGGGGAAGGCATTCTTAGTATGCGCAAGGCATCTTCCCATTGAGATTCTTGTCTCTTGTTCCTTAATGCTTTTGCTATGGTACAAATGACAATGGGCAAACCTCCACATTCTTTGCATACATCATTAGGTAAAGAATTCAATTCATGTGTTTGAATAACATTACCTACACAAGAAGCTAGGATTATACTAATTGCATTTTGTATTCACATGCTTTTGATTTAAAAACAAGACAAGTTCCAAAATAGAGGATTGAAGATGGAAAAATAGAAATTAAAAGGATCTAAGGTGTAACAAATTTTGTTGAAGGATTGATAAAATCCTTCAACAAAATGTTACTTAATGACAATTAATTGATAAGGACCTAATGGTTACTTTCTGATTTTACTAGACCAAATGTTACTTAGGCTAAACCTCAGGACGAGAATTATTTACCTCAAGAAAAAAGAAATACAGTTTTAGTTAAGAGTTTGGTTAGAAAGATGAGTTCAAATAAAATTAAAATAGCTTGTAATTCGACAATAACCCTAAGTTGGAATTTTTTCAGCATATGGAAATTAAACATAGAAATTTAATTTTTAGAATATTCAATTAGAGAATAAATAAAACTTATGTCAAAGGAATTAAAAAAATAAACAATTAAATCAGATTTCTTGTTTTTAATGTGATATTATAGAGATGCCCCTAAGCCACCACTACTATTCAATCAATCCAGTAATTATACAAATTTTTAACTTTTTATTTAATCACATCAAACCATAACCCAAATTTTATGTGTTATCAAATTAAAATGAGTTATAACAATTACCTGCCATTCTCTTGAATAGGTTCCAAGCTTCTTTTTCATTTAAAATGTCTATCCCCAAATTATATGTGGAACCCATCCTTTCTAGCACATCTACGTTTCTTGTTGTCATCAATATTTTGCTTCTTCCACGATCAGCTGCGGAAGGAATTCCAACCGTCTTCAAATCTAGCTCTTCCCAAATATTATCCACAATTAAAAGGATATTCTTCTCCATCATTCTAGAATATAACTTACTTGCTCTTTCACTCTCATCTTCCTCCTCATCTTCGCATTTGAGACCTAACTTCTTTGCAATTGTCGTTTGAATCTTTTTTGTATCCGGAGTTTCCGTTACCTGCAAGACAAAGTAAAATATGGCCAGTCAAGAATCAGAAAATAAAGAAAATACAATAAAAAATATAAAATCTTGAATTGAGAACTGGTTTTTTTTTAAAGGTATTCATCTACTAAAAGAATAAGGTAATAAGAAACCTTATATAGGAAGCAAACCTTTACATATAAATTGAACTAAAATATATAAAATTACAAATAAGGATGTTTTAATTAAAAACGAAGAAATAATAATTAATTGAACACATATTTCTCCTTGTTGGGAGATAAAAATACCCTTGGTGCTTAATGACATCAGCAGCCCAATAAAGAGAATGCACATCTAGCCAATTAGAAGCGAATATCAATTTAATTCATGCAAGCATGAAGTGTCATTCACTAAGCTATTACAAAGGGTGCAAAACGTGTTAAGCAAAGTCTTCAACTTCTCTCCATGTATCAAATGAAGCTACTCTCATATATAAGCAACAAGAAGAAAAGAAAAAAAGGACATTCTTGGTAAAAAGAAAAACTATAGATCCTTTCTCTGAAAATCTCTCTATAATCTAAACTGTAACTTTCACTGTAGATCTCAATTAGAGATCAGAGAGTACAAGCAAATTAGTAAAATATGAATGGACGTAGGATTTGCTTTTCAACATCCGAATCATTAAAAAAAAAAAAAAAAAACCTGTTTGTTTTGTCTATCTTTATTTCTTTATTTTCATTTTTGGGGTTTATTATTAAAGATCAAACCAGCAAATTTCACGTGTCTGCTTTAAGCAATATTTATGGGCTCGCTCGTTGGTGTAAAAACATGCATTAACACTCCTTAAATTAATTATAAATGGAAACATACATCTTTATATATAGAAGCCTAAAGTCAAATAAATTTCAGTCAAATAATATTATTCTTAGAATAATGATAAGTTTACATCATTTCTCTTATATGATTATGTCACGATAACGATAAAAATGTAAAGTCAACCGATCATCATAAAAACCGATCATCTTTTATGAGAAGATGATACAAAAGAAATGGCGTAAGAAAAATTACGTAACTGTGGCACTCCCCTGTTACTTATCAATCTAAATAATTAATAACATTCCTATTAGTGATAACAAAGTCAAAAATTACCTCTACAAAAACGATGTCGTTAAACAG
>WYDK02000030.1:28567-49919 GCA_009867345.2 Toxicodendron radicans | reverse complement strand
TTGGAATAACATTGTAGATTTTGGATGGCTTTGATACTTATAGAGTAGCCATCAAGGCATTTGATTTGATTGATTAGCCATCAAGGCTTTGGATTATAGAAAGCAACTACACAAAACTCCTAATCAGTGATTAGATAAAACTCATATCTAGAGCTCATTTAGAAACGAGATAATAAGCTCATATATTGGAAAGGAGATAATAAGTGCCTTCATAACTATAGGAGATGATAAGCTCCTTGTGGTATTAACAGGAGAAGACTAAGAAAAAGCTCATATACTATAGCTCCTTTATACTTTATGTTAAGTTGTCATCCCACTTAAAAGCTTAAGCTTTTAGGTGGGATGACAACTTAACATGGTATCAGAGTCAAAGGTCTCAAGTTCGAATCCCCACATACAAATTGAATAAAGAAAAATTGAAAAAAAAAAAAAATCCAAGTTTGATTTGAGAGGGCCTATTGGTCTAATATATATATTAAGTTCTCACCTACTAGCTTAAGCTTTTAAGTGGAATGATAACTTAACATGATACCATTTTATAGGAACTAGGCTAGACAGTGGGCCTTTTGTGGGTTTGTGTAGAACTCACCCTAGAAAATTGACTTGACAGGAGAGGGTGCCCAAGCCACTTACCCCTTGGGTGACTACGTGGATCCCCCTCTCCTTAGGCCTCTTTGCCCTTCTTCTTCGGAGTAGTAGCCATAGCCCAAGGTCAGCCTACTATGATCAGTCTACCACACAAGCACAACCGCGTAGGCACAGGATAATGCTCTGATACCATGTTAAGTTGTCATCCCACCTAAAAACTTAAGATAGTAGGTGAGAGTTTAACATATATATTAGACCAATAGGCGCTCTCACATCAAACTTGGATTTTTTTTCATTTTTTCTTTATCTAGTTTGTATGTGGGGATTCAAACTTAAGACCTTTGACTCTAATACCATGTTAAGTTGTCATCCCACCTAAAAGTTTAAGCTGGTAGGTGAGGGCTCAACATATATTAGACCAATAAGCCCCCTCACATCAAACTTGGATTTTTTATTTTTCATTTTCTTCATCCAGATTGTATGTGGGGATTCAAACTTGAGACTTTTGGCTCTGATACCATGTTAAGTTGCCATCCCACCTAAAAGCTTAAGCTTTTAGGTGGGATGGCAATGTAACTCTTAACCTGTTCAAGGAGAACATTAAAATTTTCTATTTTCTGTTCTATAAATCAACAATTGGTATTTGAGCTATAAAAGCAACATGGAGAACATATAAGATTTTGAAAAATTACAAATCAGCTAAAGGACAAAACATGTGAAAATCATCATCAATCTTTACTTGAGAAAAATTGCTATTGGGGGATGAACCAGCTTTCACATGAAGTCTTTTACGGTGACTGATATTATTATCCTATATGTTTATGGTGATATCCATATGTAGCAAATATGTAAGTTAATCTCCAAAATTTCAGTTTCCAGAGGGGACTCAAAACCCCAAAACCTAACATTTTAGTCACTTGAAAATGAAATATTGTTGGACTATTTACATGTATAAGCATTCCAGTATAAAATTTTTAATATGCCATAAAATGTGAAAGTTCAAGCATATGTGAATCAGACTAGTGAATTATGACGGCATCAACTACAGAAAAATACACGTGTTTTACCATGCCTAACCATGGATTCATTTTGAACAATTAGTTGTAGCATTTGTCAATAAGAATTGCTTTCACTTTGGCACAGTTTAAATAGGTCATTTCTTTAGCAAAAAATACATTGTATGGGAAACAAAGGAAGTAGAAGACAAGAAAGTTTTATACCTCAATAGTATTATACTCATGGGGAATCAACAAGGCCAAAACAAAACATGGCAGAATCAGGAAATAATGTCTAAGGTATCTTCATCCTTGTTATATGTTTGCTTCACAACTTTATGGTACCGCATATACCAAAAAATAGCAATTGAAGTTCCAAGAAAGACTAGCTTCATTACAGAGTTGTAGAATGAGATGTACCTTGTGAACAGATCAAGGTAACGAGTGACGAAGATTATCACATAGAGTTCTTGAGTTTTAAGTGAAATTCCTGGGGCAAATAAAAGATAAGTTAGCACACAAATAGTAAGGACCCTCATAGAGAACTATATAGCACAGATACTTTCAAATCTATGAATTAATTAACAGATTTACAAAAAATTTAAAAGATGGCAACATTTAAGAACATTGAATTTAGAGAACATGTCAAGCCAAAAATCTGTCTGTTCCCAGTCTGAAGCTAACAAAGTCCTCAAACACTAATCCTTGAACCACTTCCAAGAAAATAAAAAACAAAAAAAGTGGGAATATGGATAATTTGAGGTTACAAGATTTTAGTTGCAGGTTGAACATTACAGATTATCTAAGAAAATCTTATTCCCTACGGATACAAAATTACTTCAAATAAGTATAAGCAAAAATGTAAATTACACAGTAAACAGAACCAGAATAACAATAGCTTTGAAATTGAGAACCGATTTTATGGTTCAAATACTGCAAATGCACAAGATCAGCAACCTTCGAACAAGCATTAAATTCTACGAACAACAAAAGCTTTTATGAACAGGTACTTAAAAGAGTTTGGAAACTAAGTTTTATAGCCAATAACTGCATACAGTGAACTAACAAGCTCTTAAATCAGGTGATCAAAGAGCCCAAAATGTAACCACAAACTCATCTTTAATCAAATTTAGGATGCCATTTCGATCACAATGGTAAAACAACAAATTTCTAGCTTTATGCACTACAAAGTGGCGGTAACCAAAATGAAAAACAACCAAATAACAGAAGGCTTTGAAAAGGAAAAAGACTACATGAGAAAGACGGGCTTTGAACACACATTGAGTCCCTGCCGAGTATCTCTCCTCTTGTTGGCTCATAACTTACTAAAAATCCAACAAAACAACAGTTTTAACAGTGTATATAAACATTTTATTTACATATCAATACACTTTCAAATTATACTAGCACAAATTGAAATACCATTTAAACTTGTTGGATAATATACTTTTAACAACTTAATTAATCTCATAAAATATAATTAATCTAATAAGCATTAATCAATACCTATCGAACACATCTGAATGCTTTGAAAACCATAAATTTCACTCAAAAGAAACAACCATACCTTGTCTCTGTACGCATAAATGTATTCAGTAGCAATTCAATGTATTTGCACTTCATAATCCTTGCTGTACCTCTCCTAAATCCATACAAAGCATTGCCAAGGAAACACAAGAATCACATTTTCAAACAACATTTCAAGCAAAACACGTTTTAAAACTACAGCTTAATATAGATTCTCACCCAAAATTCCTGAGATCACATTGTATCCACCTGTCGCCTAGAGCCCAGTCAAAAAAACGACGCCGATTTTCAACTTCTGATCCGCTTGAAGCGTATCGACATCATTTGACACCAATTTCGCCGATAGTCGGCGAACATATACAATCTCATCTGTGAAATTAAAAAAATAGCAAATATTAACACACACATTCTATTAATTTTAATGATAAGTATTTGAGACGACGAAAATGACCTAGACTGGCGGCGGTTCAGCAGGCGGGACCGTCGACGGAGAACGGGAAGGGAGAGGACATGCGTGGTTGATACGGCTCGTTTGAATTCACTTTAAACTGAAGCTACACAGCCAGATACTAGAGAGGACTTGACAGGAGCGATATCGCTGTCAGCCACAAAGGAAGGAGACTCCTAAGTCCTAACTCTGTAGCGCCTGCTATCACCATCCTGCCTTCTCTTCATTTAAATTTGCATAACTGGATAATATCACAAAAGTCCCTCATATGCTTACATCCTTTCAATTTTCTCCTGGCAGAATACCAAAGTAATCCTTATATCTATAATTAATATCATATTTAACCTTATAATTTCTCAAAATACAATATTTAATCAAATTATATTATTATGCTTAATTAAAGGGATAATATATTATTATTAATAGACATATGGTTAGGATTAATGTATTTAATTTTAATCCTTCCTGGAAAAAGTAATATTAATGGTGTCAGTCTTCAACACTTAAGGAGATTAACATGCAATGTTTGATGCGGTTTGTAATTTATTTGTTCTTACATACCGTGTTCATGATTTGCACTACCATTAGGTTGATGGATGTATGAAACACAATGGTTTGCGATTATGATTATGTAAGTAGAAAAATAGTGGACTGAATTCATAATAATAGATATTGTTGAGTTAGCTTGAGCATTTTTAAGATTGATAGGGATGGGATCAGGTGAAGTCTCTGGATGTTAATGGAAATTTGTCTATTTAGCTGAAAGAATTGAAGTAGTTTTCTAAGAATGCTGTATTATGTTTAAAGGGATGATGGTAGCATATCAGCACAAGGCCAAGCGTCGACAAGCTGTGATCTGCCAAATGCTGCTACAAGCAGCGCTAGTCCAAGCCGGTATAAACCTAGCAGCCAAAGTCTCGGTGGCGACTGCTTTAATTTATTATTATTACTTTTAATTTTTGGATTAATTCTTTGATGTGGGATTGTTTTTAATTTTCTCATAGAGTTTTTCTGGATGCTGGCCATGATTACCCAGAAAGCATGATAATATTGAGCCGCTCTCAGCTTGTTTCCTAAATTAAGGATTTTTAATGGCATTTTGGAAGCATAAGAATTGCGGAAATGGAAATCATTGGATAAAAAATTTACAGACCTCTTGTATATAAGATTTAATTTTCTTTTTACCATCCAAGTTCTTACAGAGATATTATCTGTTTGATGCTTTTGTGGATGCCCTGTTTTAAATCAATTCAATCTTCAGCTATCTGGGCGTGAGAATCTTATTAGAAATGGTTCATTTATGTTGTGCTTGATAGTTTTAAGTACTCTTTTCATAGGATCCTGAAGCATGAGATTCAAGAGTCATGAAAGTTTAATGCAATTGAAAGTTCTCTATTTAGTGCAGATTTGGTTCGAATTATTTATTTTATGGGAAAAATTTAAACTCTATGATCTCTCCTGTTAGCTATGAATTCATCAGGATAATTGTTATTTGGCACAAATTTTGCATCATCTTAAGATGTTTTGTTTACCATAAGATTTTCTCTGCCCATTCTTTGCTAGATAGCTACTGGAAAAGCATGAGATTATAGTTATTATGTTTAACAAAATAGTGGGTTCATCAATATTCGTTTATAATGGATTTGTAAATGAGACCTTTATCTGGATGGGGTTCCTTTCAGAATTGGCCTCAAATAGTCTAAGCAAACAAAAGGCAATTGAAAAGAGCCCCCATAAAAAGACAATAAATTAAAGGAATTAAAAAAGTGAAAAAGAATTAGATTTGAGACGAATATGAATAATGGCCCTTTAATCATCTCACTTTAATTAGTGTGAAGGAGTTGCTGCAAAGTGATGCCTTAACCCATACAAGAAAATGAAATTGAACTTAAGATTTGAGATGTTTTTTATTTCTGAAAGTTCATTTCCAGGATTCTCAGCTCATGAAGATGAACTTCGTAAACTACAGAGTTCCAACTCAGGTTTCTCAGATCCACAGTAAATTACTACTTTCTGAGCAATAATATCAATACTTCCCCTGTCACCTGTTGAACAAAACAGAAGCTAAACGTAGCACACGATGTCGATTGATAAATTATTTGAAAATAAATAAGCATATATGGTTAGTAATCTATTCTGGAAAAGTAATGGGGCCAGTCTTCAACACTCAGTAGGCTTCACAAACTTGCAGTTTCTTGTCAAGATTACCTGAGAGAGCCTCAAAAGGGTAGTCTTCCTGCAACCTGGGGAATCAAGCAGAAAAGTTATCCTGAAATAATTCAAGAGGAGACAATGAGGTAAATAGAAATACAGGAATTAGCAAGAAAGTATTATTTGACTTCTAGAATCACACTCTAAAGGAAAATGAGTTAAAAATAGAATTGTATATTATACAATTGACAAACGTATCCCAAGGAATGAAATCAATAAGACCTTCTGGAGTGATGTGACTCCATAGTTGTGACAGAGTCCAACAGGTTTACAGATTACATCTACGTTGTAGTCTCCAATATCTTTCAGTGTTTGCTACTTGACAGCAACCTGTAGAAAGACATATCCCAATCAAAAGAAGATTTGTACAAAATGCTTATTTCCCAAGTCATAGTGGAGGAGGAGCAGAGATAAAGAATAGATAGAATAGTAGGAATAGAGAAAATATCAAAATCAAAACTTCATGGAAAGTGATACCTGTGTATGTGTTCCTTGCTTCAAACAGTAGCCAAGAAACAAGCTTTCAACTTGATTTTCTTAGTGATTGAGGATAATGAAGTCAACATTTAAATAGAGCAACATATCCTAATGACATTTAAAAATGAAATGAGATGTTTTTGCAGACAAAGATAAACTAAATATGTAACATATCCTAATGACATTTAAAAATGAAATGAGATGTTTTTGCAGACAAAGATAAACTAAATATGTTGTATAATGAAGCAAATATCATATAAGCAACTCAACTGTTTAACAGGAGATGGAAGAAAATTAAATTGATGTTATTGGAGAATGAAAGTCGCACAATAACTAATTGAAAAAAATACAACAAAATTTCAGTTGTTGGTTTTTGGCCAAAGTGGCAGGAAAATTATCCATGCTATCGCTCAAAGACTTCTGAAGAACTATCTTTAGTAGAGCCTATCATTTGAAGTTCAGCATAACCTCTGTTAGTTTTCAAGAAGCTTCCTGTGGTTGAATGAGCTAAGAATCTCTGTGGCATTTTTTGGCCATACTGGGCAATGTCATAAACCAGTTCTGTTGTCTCTCCCAAGGTAAGTCGGCTGCATTTGTCAGGATCAAGTTCAAATCCTAAAAATAACAAATCAATATATTATTTGACAAAGTTTGACTTGAGACACCTATGAGCACATATAATAAAGTGGAGCATTGACTAAATAAGGTTTGTTCAAAAGAATCCATGTAGGACCAAGGTGATAAAGTTCAAAAATCTCTATAACTACAACTAGTGACTGATGGCACGCAAGAAACATAAAAAAGTAGCAACCAAACCCCTAGAGACTTATACTAAGATGATTAAGAGGTAAGCATAGTAATTGATTTACATATTCTTCTGAATCATGCACTTGCAGGTTGCAGCATATTCAAGCACGCCATTGGTTCGTTTTAAAATTCTCACAATCATGTGTACCCTGAAGTAATGATTTTCTCACTTCTATCCTTCCTATTTTTATCTATTGTACTCCATTAATTTTTAAACAATTTTTAGCCATAGCTCCTTATTGCCACTGTTGAGACTTATGAACAAAATGAAGAAACCAGCAGCACAAAATTACTTGTTGACAATAATCCAAAATTTATAATCATGCCATTGCTCCCCTTCAACATCTTCACCCCCCACTACACTTAGTAGTCAATTCACAAACTTGCAGTTTCTTAATAACCAAAAACTCTGCTTTGCTAGTCATTGTCAGCCTCACCCAGTCATAAATCCATACAGTAGTCAATTCCAATAGTTAATGAAGATCCTTAAACTTTAATGTTACATACCCTAAAGAGTTAAAGGGTTTCACTTTTACAACCACTACACATCAAAGCACCAAAAAATGCAAAACCCAAACCAACAAAAAAACTTTAAACAATTGTATGTTGTATACAAATATAAGATCACCATCTAACATGCATTTGCATTTCTAGCTTTTTGAACCACAAAGGCATTGACCAAAATGAAAAACAACAACAACAACAAAAAGAAAAGGCTTTAAAAAGGAACAAGACTACAAGAGAAAGACAGGCTTTAAACATACATTGAGTCCCTGCCTGAAAGCCTCTCCTCTGCTTGGCTCATAATTGCCTAAACCCAAAAACCCAACAAAAACAAGACTTTTATAAGTTAAGGTATCCATCATTACATCAACAAGTCTTATATATATGAATAGTCTTACAACAAAGTCCATCCAAATCATCCAATCATTAACTGAATAGTTTCACGAGTTTCCATCATATAACCTTAACACGCAAGTTAAGCATTACTTCTACTTAGCCAAACCTATCGCACACATGCTTAAAATTCTACAGTTATCAATTTCAATGAAACCACCGGCTACATACTCTAATAATTGGTATAAGTATTTTTATAGCAAACTATTAGAACTTATAATATATTCGAAAGCAAATTACTAAAAATATAAACAATTTATTTCTATATCAATACACTATCAAATTATACCTGCACAAGTTGAAATATAATTTAAACAGTAACAGATTTCTTTCCGGATAAATATATTCAGGAGCCATTCAATGTATTTGCACTTCATGATCCTTGCTGAACCTCTCCTAAATCGAATACTACTTTTCGCACGATCTTGCAAGTAATCTAGCAACGAAACACAAAAATCACATTTTCAAACAACATTTCAAGCAAATCACGTTTTAAAACTACAGCTTCATATATGATCACATTATGCTCACCTGTCGCCTAGAGCCCAGACATATACGACAGCGATTTTCAACTTCTAATATGCTTGAAGCGTAGCCGACATCATTTGGCACTAATTTCGCCAATCGTTGCTAACAGATTTGGGAACAGTCTTGGCAATCTCATCTGTGAAATTAAAAAATGATGAGAACCTCCCCCCGTAACTCTCCTTTTCTCACACTCAATCCAGAGCACAACAATACAATTCGTAATAATCACCCAGATTCACCGCACTAACTATTAAGAATAGCAATCAAACAAACAAATTCAGTGCAACAAACTGGCATAAAAATGAAGAAAGTTATCCATTGCAATATTCCCAGAACAAACAAACAACTGAAACAATCGAACAAAAGATGAAAAAAGACACGCTGGTCTTTGAGGGCTAGCACCTCCCAGGACAAGACTCCAATACAATATTCAGGCTCTCGCACTACTGCCTGTTTTCTCCTTTTTATCTGACACCCAAAATCCTAACTAATTACATAGCCACCTGTCTCAAAGCGTTTTACCCTTTTTGCTCCTTCTTTGTCTTACGTGTGTACCTTTTGGACATGCCGGTTCCATAAAAAAAATTAACAAATATTAATACATATGTTCTATTAGTTTTAATGATAAGTATTTGAAACGATGAAAATGACCTAAATTGCCGGCGGTTGAACTGGCCGGACCATCGACGATTTTGAAAGGGTTACGGTGAACAGCAGAGAGAAGACGCGCGTGGTCGATACGACTCGATTGAAAGAGGACTTGAGTGTAGCTGGATATCGTCGTTAGCCACCAAGAAAAGAGACACCTAACTCTGTTGCAGAGCACCTGATATCACCATCGTTACATTTTCTTTATGTACATTTATGTGATTAGATAATATCACTAAAGTCCCTCATATGCTTAAATCATTTTAATTTTGTCCTGACAGATTATTAAATAGTCCCTTAAATGTTTAATTAATATCATATTAATGTATACCCCGAAATCTATAATCAATTGAATTTGTGAAGGCAACTTATATGTATTCTTTTGAATTATGTTTAAAAAGAAATGTCAACTCATATGATACCACATACTTACCACATGACTTTACTGGTTGTTGATGAACTACAACTCTTGGCCTTCGATCTCTTGAAAATCTTTTACAGAACTCTGAACAATCTGAAATCATAAAGAACAACACATTAATAGTAATAATAAAAATAGTAGAAAATGCTTCAAAAACAACTTCAATATATGCTTCAAAAACACGTATAAATTAACTTTTAAGGAACATAAATTATAATATTGTAGCTTCTCTATATATATTTAATAGTCTATAATTGATTCAATTAGAGGATTTTAATTATAGACAAAATCAATAATAAAGACCATCGAGGATTGACTAGTATTAATTCAATGAAGGAGAACGAAGAAGTCTACGGAAAAAATATATTGTTAAGTAAATGAATAGTTACCATTTTGTAATTGTTGTATGATTGTATCAATGTCACTCTCCGAACAATTTCTTCCGTTCAACTCTTGTAACCTTGGCATGCTTAAGTCTCCTCCAAAGAAAGTCTTCATCTTGGAGCATCCCCTCACACATAAGGTTTTCAATAATGGGAAATTGAAAGAGTAATTCCCAGAATAAAAACATTTGACACTTTCTAAATTATACAAGTACAACCTCTTCAATTTCTCAAAAACAATTTCACCTTTCTCTATATCTCTCTCATCTACTAATACTTTTATCATCATTTCACAACTTTCTATTGACAAGTATTCTAGTCGCACCAGACTTTTGGTTGTTGAGAATGACATTAAGTTTTGCATTCCACTACAATAGCGTACCGTCAAAGTCCTCAGATTTTCAAAAGATGCTAAAGATGGCAACAGAGTAGTCAAATTGTCGCAATATTGCACCTTCATATGATCAAGATTTTGAAGAAGTGAGTTTAATCGAGAGTCTTGTTTCCAAATGCACTTTAAATTAAAAAGTCCATTCAATTTTAAATCTTTTAATTTTGTAAGTGCTTCAACGTGTTCCTCATCCTCTCCACATGAGAATATCTCTTCATATGAACTCATTTTCAATATGAGTTTTTCAAGATAGTTAAATTTGTGAAGTATTTGAATTGGAATGTTTGTATATTCATCCTTGATCAATTCGAGAGTTTTTACTTTGCCAAAATTCTCTTGAAACTCTCCTTGCCAAATCGACTTGATATCTCTTCCACTTAATGTCAAATTCTTCAAATTGGAGTTAACCTAAAGAAAAATCATGTCAATCAAATTAAAATTAAATATTTCCCTTAAAAAAAATATAATAATTTTATATATATTTAATAGAAACCAAGGAGAAAAATAAAATATGTTGAATTAATGGTTGTTAGAAATGATTTTATAAAACAATGTAGTTTTAGAAATTTCTTAAAAAAATATAGACGGAGTTTGTTGTATCCTAGTAGTAGTGAAGTGAGATGTCTAAGTGTGTGCTGGCCACTAGATTAAACAATAATGTTCAGCCTATACACAAACTAACTTTAAAAAAAAAATTATAATTAACGCTAAAAACATAATGTTATTAAAAAAATTAATGCAGAAAAATATTTAAACTAATTAATTGAATGCTCACAAGTCACAAGGTATAATAATCTCTGAAAGGCGTAGGGCCAAACTGAGAGAACTAATAATAATATTTAAAGTAATAAATTGAATACATACCTGTTTTTGTATGGTTTTATTAAGATCATTTCCCTCATTCTCCACACTTGTTTTAGTCATATAATTGACTTTTTGCAACTTTGGTGTCCTTAAAATTCCTTGAGAGAAAGTTTTCATATTGTGACAATTCCAGATAATTAAGTCTTCCAAAGATGGGAAATTGAAAGAGTAATTCCCAGAACAAAAACATGTGAGACTTTTTAACTTTTTAAGTGACAACTTCTTCAAATTGTCAAAAACAATTTCAGTTGTTTTTGCATATCCCTCATTTTCTACTATTTCAATCAGCATACCACAAAATCTTATGCTCAATTCTGTCAACTGCACCAAGCTTCTAGCCGTTGAAGGTGTTATTAACTTCATCAACAAATTGCAATTGTTAATTGACAAACCTTTAAGATTCTGGAAAGAAGTTAAGGATGGCACTAGGCTCTTCAATCTATAGCAGCAACTTGCAGCTAGAACTTCAAGATTTGGAATATTCGGAAAGAAAAGCTCTTTGTATTCATTCCTTTCTAGATTGAGTTGTTTCAGATTTTTAAATCTTTGAAGGAGTTCAAGTGGAATATTTGCTGACACATTACCCCTGATGCAAAGAAATTTAGATTGACTTTGCCATTCAATCCTTCTGTTCTCATTCTCTAATTCCATTTCCTCCAAATCAGAGTTAATCTGCATCTCCATCAAAACAAAATCAAATTAGTTGAGTCCAAATGCCACATTTGGTGAGTCATTGTTGGATATTTTAAGAGCTTTAGATTGATGAGCCATCTATAATCTGTGTAATCATTACTTAATTCAAATACCTCCAAATCTGGGTTGATCTACAAGATCCATTAAAACAAATCATTGGTTAATTTTTTTTTTTTTTTATAAAAGATGATTTATGTATTAAGAGTTGTTTTAGAATTTGACTCCAAACCTGCCCATCTTAACTATAAGTTGGACTCTGGATATTTTTTATTTCCACCAATGTAGTTGAAGCTCTTCTAGGTTTTCAAATCTATGAGAAGTGGAATATTTGCTGACTTATCATATTCAATCTCAAAAGTTTTAGATCCAAAATTTAGTTTTAGTTTAAAAAAAAAAAATCTAAATTTTGATAATTTAACTAAGCTGCGTAAAAACCCCCACCTTCTTTGAAATATCATGAATAGTTCTTGTAGGTTGAGCGCCCTTGTCAAGGAAATATAGAATAACATGAACGTTTAAATGGTTTGATTATTTATCGGATCATAAAAACCCACTTTCCTACCGGCCTATGGGTCAGAGTGTTGATGACATTAAATCCCACGAGTGATAAAATGCATCAACAATTATATATCAAATTAGAATGTCAAATATCAAATAGATATATAAAATCATCAAATCAATTTCCAGAGGTATCTTTTAAAACTAGTAAATTATATATATATTTTATTATTATTTTAAATTTCAAACCAATATTAAAATTAGATTCAAAACTATTTTTGAAAACTACTGACTAAACATAATTTTTTTTTAAATTAATTATATAATTCCAATACCCTTGAATCCAACTTGATCTAGCAATCCGTCAAAACGAAATCCAGTTAGTTTGTTATTTTCTTAAAACAAAACTCTTTTTGTTGCCTTAGAAAGTCATAAGCCAAAGACAAATTACGGAGGAAATTTCCTTTTTAAAAGAAAATCTAATTTATTGTTTTTAATAGTTCAACTACAATCTATTTTAAAACTAATAAATTCTATTTTTGTTATTATTTTTAATTTCAAATCAATATTAAAAATTAAATTCAAAAACTCTTTTCTAAAAACTATTAATTAATCATACTTTTAAAAGATTATTTTGGGAAATAGAAAATAATATTAAGATTACATTCATTTTTTTTTCTCGTTTTCAAATGACTTTATTTAGTTATTTAAATGGTATATAAATTCTTCTAAAACATGATCAATTATTTTGAAAGTTGTTTTAGACCGGCCCATCCTAACTATAAGTTGGACTTTTGGACAAGATTTTTTTTTAGTGAATTTATTTTTAATGTGATTAAAACCTGTGAACGCAAGATTTAAGTTAATTTTCTTTTTCAATAAACAAAAAAATAATTAAAGACTCATACCTTATCGTCTAAGAAGAGGGATTTTGGCTCTGAAATATGAAGTTCACACTCCTCCTTATTTCCTTGGAAGCGCATATATTTTGAAGACATGAATTTGTCACAATATTTCACTGCCAACTCTTTTAACATTGGCCATTCAAAAGTATGATAGAAACCTGTAAATTTTGGTAGATCTTCAAGCGTCAATGAGGTTACATATGGAAAGACAAATTTGTCATCTTCATTTACTCCTTCTTTTCCAACAATCTCCTCTAAAGCCTTACAATTACGTATCTCTAAGTGTCGGAGTTGGTGGAGACTTCTGGCAATGGAAGATGGAAACGCATATTTTATGTTTCCACAATTCCATAAGAACAAGTGTGTCAAATTTTGATAGAAGGAATTTGGATGTTGGTTGTAGCAAATCTCTGTAGAATTGATATCTTTGAATGTCCATAACTTCAATTCAAGGGAAATGTCCTGCAGTAAAAGTTAATATTATTAACATAATATTATTACTTGCAATCTTGTAGCTATAACATAATATTATTAAAATATGTAAAAAAAATGCAAAAATAAGTAAATATTTAAACTAATTACTTGAATACATACCTGTTTTTTGTATGACCCTTGTATTGTTTTATTAAGATCATTCCCCTCGTTCTCTGCTTCCATTTTCTTCCATGTCCATGTATCCTTACCCAAGCTCAAATACTTGATCTTCTCATAATTGACTTTCTTCAACTTTGGTGTGCTTAAGATTCTTTGAGAGAAAGTCTTCATATTGGGGCATTTTCCTATATTTAACTCTTCCAAAGATGGGAAATTGAAAGAGTAATTCCCAGAACAAAAACATGTGAGATTTTCTAACTCTCTCAATGACAACTTCTTCAAATTTTCAAAAACAATTTCAGTACTAGTTGCTGCATCTCCCTCATTTTCTATTATTTCAATCAGCATTCCACAATGATTTATGCTCATTTCTCTCAACTGCGCCAAGCTTTTAGCCATTGAAAGTGTTATTAATTTCATCAACTCTCTGCACATATATACTTTGAGAACTTTAAGATTCTGGAAAGAAGCTGAGGATGGCCCTAGAGTGATTTGCATTTGTTTTTCATCCTTTCCACATGTCAATATTTCTTTATATCTACAGTAATATAGTTGAAGTTGTTCCAGATTTTCAAATCTCTGAAGGAGTCTAACTGGAATATTTGTTAACTTATGATCATTAAGGATGTGAAGAGTTTTAGATCGATTCTGCCATTTAATCCATCTCAACTTATTCTCCAAATCCAATTCCTCCAAATCAGAGTTGATCTACAGATCCATTGAAACAAAATGTAATTAGCTTTTTGTTCAATTGTTGACCAAAGACAAATTACATTGAAAAAAAAAAATCTATTTAACTATTTTTGATAATTCAACTACAATATATTTTAAAACTAGTAAATTACATTTTATTATTATTTTAATTTTCAAATCAATAGTAAAATTATAATCAAATACTATTTTTGAAAACTATGATTAAACATAATTGTTTTTAAAAAAATTAATTATTTAATTCCAATTCCTTGAGATCCAACTTGATCTACAAATCCATCAAAATAAAATTATTTTAATATACCGTTGAGATGTTTTCAAAATGAATTCCAAACACACTTGTAATAATTAACATAATTTTCAGTGAAAAAAATATTTACAACAATAAAATTTGCCACTCAATATTTTAATATATTTCTTTAAAAAAATTTAATATATCTCTTAAAAAATTTAATAATCAAACACAATATTTTAATATATCTCTTAAAAAAAAATTAAAATAGTTTTCAAACATCATGTTTTCGCTGTATAAAAACACAATATTATAAATACAGTAATACAATGAAATTGCATTATAATATTTTAGAAATTAAATTTCAAATACCAAAACTAAATATGTTTTAAGAACTTGTTTTTTTTCTGGCGTGTATAGAAAAAAACGTGTCCATTTTTGGCATTCTCCCAATTATTATATGGGTATTAATGTCTTATTTTTTTTCTCTTAAATTTAATGGTAAATTA
The DNA here is from genome assembly GCA_009867345.2 of Toxicodendron radicans. Taxonomy (NCBI): domain Eukaryota; kingdom Viridiplantae; phylum Streptophyta; class Magnoliopsida; order Sapindales; family Anacardiaceae; genus Toxicodendron; species Toxicodendron radicans. The sequence continues at coordinate 34,592 of WYDK02000030.1, read as the reverse complement.
GTAATAAATGAAGTTTTGTCTTTATTTATTTATTTATTTTTTTGGATATTTTAAAACTTGGTTCCTTTTCCTTATAGTTTCACAGAAGGTTGTCCTCCAATTGATGATAGCCCAATACAAAATTATATTAATGATTTCTAGTAAACATTTGACGATTTCTAGAATTATTTTTCTAATTTTCTGTTAAAAATAAAAAGAGACATTAAGAATCACATTATTAAGTTCTAATTTATATAATATATTAAAGACTTTTTTTTTCTTTTCAATAAAGAAGTAAAGAACAGACTTGTACCTTATTGTCCAACCAGACGGATTTATGAAGTGAATTTTCATGGAAGGTATATTTTGAAGTGAATTTTTCACATTTCTTCACCACCAACCTTTTCAACATTGGCAATTCCCAAATAGCTATTCCATGATAGAAAGCTGTAAGTTTTGGTAAATTTTCAAGCATCATAAAGGTTATCCTTGGAAAGGCAAAATTAACAACAGCTTTTGATCCTTCTTCTTCCGCAACAATCTCCTCTAAAACCTCACAATCTCTTATCTCAAGGTGTTGTAGAGTATGCAGACTTTTGGCTATGCAAAGTGGAAACCCATATTGTATGTTTCCACAACCCTTCAAGGTCAAGCGTGTCAAGGAAGACATGAATGCTGGAGGTTGACCGTCCCAAATCTTTCTAGAACTAGTAACTTTCAGTTCCAAGGCCATCAAATTAGAGAAAATAACCTGAAGTCAAAGATAATTGATGTTTCAATATTTACTCATATGGAATAATTTAAAAAAAAAGTAATAATTGATTATTATGGATTTATAGTTGGAATGCCATTTATTTTTGTCTCTCTAATAATTTTCATCACGAAATCAAGCATGAATTAATGAAATCAGTTTGACAAAAATTACAAAGTATAATTATTGAAGAGAAGTACTTAGCAATGAAATTTAACAGAAAATTTAAATCACTAGAAAAAAAGGCAAAAAGAGAAAAACAAATAATTCAATATCACAAATATGTGTTAACAAATGAGAATAAGCATAAGAAAAAATAAGAATATATAATAGAGAAGTGCAAGAGGTTAACGTCAATCAAACCTTTTTGTTAAAAACTGGTGTGAGATTGTTATCATCATCTGAAAATTCATCCAATTGTAAGACTTCAAGATTCTTGAAAATTTGTAATTCTTCTAAAGACATGGTAGAATCATATTTAAATTCCAACATTCTTGAAAATTCGTAAGAGTTCAACCATTCATTGTCCATCCCTGCATATCGAGATGACCAATCATTGTCCATCCATGCATATGGTGATGACCAATCATCATCCATCCTTGCATATCGGGATGACCAATCTCCTATTGATATTTTGCACCGTTTAAGCTCTTTGGAAAAGAAGTCTTTAGGCAACACCGTGTTATCTTTAACATCTATTTCTAAACTGGTCAGTAGAGATAAGTGGTCCAACTCCTTAAGTACTTCAACCTTCCACTGAATACAACATCCCTTTATATACAATTCTTCTAGTTGTGATAGTTTTGATATCACATTTGGCACAATAACTTCTAATTGCCTACAATTGCTTAAATCTAAAAACTTTAACCCAGTCAATTGACCCAATTCTGTAGACAACTCCTCCATCTTAGTATTTCGCAAGCTAAGGACTTTTAGCTTCTTAAGCTTTCCGATAATAACAACATCTTCAATGTTGCTATCATCTAAACACAATGTTTGAAGGTTTGTCAAAAGATCAAGTGACGACGGCAACGACGACTGTTGTATTCTAAATAAACTTAAAACTTTAAGCTTTGGCATCACCGTGAAAAACTCCTCAGGGATTTTGAAAGAAGAACTCCCTTTACTCATATCAAGAAATTCAAGTTCTGGACAATCTATTAATGCTTCAGGCCAAAGTTGAGTAATAATATTATTACCAACTAAAGAGATAATTGTGCATCTTCTAAGTTTATCTTTATCCTTCCATTCCCTTTCAATGTCATTTCTCTCTGTAAATACATGGTAATCTGTATATGCACATGTTAAAGCAACAATGCGAACAACGTCATGCATGGAAAATCTTCCTTTGGTGCTACCATCAAGTAACAAGCAAGAGTCTTTGAGTTCTTTGACCACAAAATCTAGTCTATTTCGTGTTTGTTCGATTGTAAGATTAACTCCTTCAAGTATACCCAAACCAATGATATTCTTGAGCAAGTTTGAAATTGAAGTATCGTTTTCCATTAGACTAGAAATTATGAAAGTTTTCTTGAGCTCATCATCTTCTAAATAATCGTAACTCAACTTAATCTTTGAATAATCTTTTTCCAAAAGTCTTGTGAACTTTACTGGGGAAGGCGTTCTTAGTATTCGCAAGGCATCTTCCCATTGAGATTTTTGTCTTCTGTTCCTCAATGCCTTTGCTATAGTACAAATGACAATGGGCAAGCCTCCACATTCTTTGCATACATCATTTGGTAAAAAATTCAATTCACATGTTTGAATAACATTGCCTGCACAAAAAGCTAGGATTATAATAATTACAGTTTCTATTCACATGCTTTTGATTGAAAAATTAACAAGAAAAGTTCCAAGTGTTTTTATTTTCCCTCTAGCTATCATATTAGACTCTTATCTAAATAAAACCATAAAAAAACATTTGAAATTCTAAATAAACTACACTTAATTCAAAATAGTATTCCTTTCCACTCTTCATCTCTAAAATCATAGAAATACGTTTGTCATTGTCAAGAGCTTTAAGACAGTTTTTATAGAAAAGAAAAATAAGCAGATGAGAAATGAGGAAATGTAAAATGAAGCTGCCAATTAATTCTCTTTACTGTGAATTTAGGCTGAAAATAATTAACTAACGGCATCTATTCAAATATCAAGAATTAGTTTGAAGCATTTGAATAGAAGTCTAAAATGCCCGCATTTGAATTAGTTTGGGTCCATAACTATTAACTGCCGTTTAACGAATTTTTGTGTGGGCCCCAAGAATTATGGTCAGAAGTCTAAAATGCCCGCATTTTGTCTTATGTGAATTACTTAAAAATTTAAGAAAATATTAATAACTCCCCTGAGATTTCGGTTAATAACACAAGCCCTCAGAGGTTTTAGAAAATAGCAATTATTCACTATTGACAACAATAATACTCATATAAAGATCTTACAAAGATAAGAATGAAATAGTAAATATAATGAGTTTGATATTACTCCTATTAATAGACAATTGTTATAAAATTGAGTAATACTACACGTACAAATAAATCTTATAAAAAATGAATTGAAGAGTGAATATAATGAGTTTAACTTTTTGTATTCACTATATATTCATCTTTTGCTACATCATTTTGTATAGAAGTCTTTGTAATTATTTATACATCTAGTATTATTGTATAAAATTTTTGTCAAACTAGAGGAGTGAAGGGCATAGAAGTATTTACAAAATCTATTAATTAAGATAAATAAAACCCTTAAAAACTTAGAGTAATATTATACTTACAAGCTTTTTGTACAAATATTTTCATACAAAACTGATGTGATACTTACAAGCTTTTTGTACAAATATTTTCATACAAAACTGATGTGACAAAAGATGATTTAGTGATTTAATTTATTTTTAATTATTTAATTTTTTTCAATTTAAAATCGATCAATTATTTTTTACCACATCAATACGTATGTATGAAAAAATTTGTACAAAGTTTATAAGTATAGTATTAATGAAAAGAGTAACTTATTCCAAATTCATTCACTCTTCTTACCGCCACACCCCCACCCCATTCCCATGAATCCCATCTTCTTTAAATTTCGTCACTCTGCCTCGTGGAAAATAGGGCAGTGGCGCCCTCAAGCAAGGAGCAGCAAACCGCCTCACCTTCAAACCCCAACAACGACGACTTGGGTGGTTTTTTTATGTATCGTTTGGGCTAGGGAGCTTGTTTTAAACCTGGATGGTGTTGTTGTGGATCTTGTGAAGTTGTTTTGATTGGTGATCTGGTTGTTGTGGCTGATGTGGTGGCGGTGGTTGTTTAAGGGGTGGTGGGATGTGGTGTGGCTGCAATGGGGGTGTGATGTGGTGTGGCTGCAATGGAAATGTCCTGCACTTTGCGTGTTGTGGTGGTGCGCTGGAGGCCAATGGGTGCGGCAATGGCGATGGTTGTGTACGGATGCAATAGCGATGACTGTGGTGTGGATGTAATGGAGGAGATGGCAACGATTTGGAGGTGCGGTGGTGGGGCACGGGAGGCTAATGGGTGCGACCATGGTTGTCAATGGCTACCAATTGGGGTGGGGCACGATGTGGGTGAGGTTTGTAACTGCTGGGTTTTAGCAGAGGTGGAGATTCCAGCGGTGGAGGTTACGAAATTAAAAATGAGAAAGAAAAAAAAAAGTTATTGGATTATTTTTCAAAAGAATCAGATTAAAAAAATTAATAAAAAGAGAAAAAAAAAGGTTATAAATTTAAAAGAAAAAATTTACGGTTATAAAATTACTTTAAAAAATCAGATTAAAAATATAAAGAAAAAAGAAAAAAGTACGGTTATTAGATTTAAAAAAAAAAAAAAAAAAAAGATTAAAATATAAATGATTTACACTTAATCTCAAGCCAAACCCCACCCAGCAGCTTCAACCCCTTGGTAAGCAAAGATAGTAGTAATTTGTATGATAACCTTTGGGTTTTTCTTTCACCTTTTTTTCCACAAATTTCTTAAAGAAAATAATATATGATTTTGGTGAGATGATTGGAAATTTGCTGATTATAATTATATGGCTGTGGCTGTTAATGGTAGTTGTGGGTTTGAAAAGTGGCAGCAGTGATGTCGTATATATGGAAGGTGGTTGTGATTTTTTAAGAGACGGTAGTGAAGAGGCAGTGGTGATGTTCTAGGTATAGAAGGTTGTTTTGAGATTCTTGTAAGGGATGGTAGTGGATTGGGGCGAAAGGCTTGCTGTGCTGTGGTGGGCTGGTGGCAATCTATGGGTTGTGAAGGCGTTGAAGATGGGTATTTGTGTATGTATATATATATATATATTATCACATTATAAAAATCTAGACATATACTGAAATACCCTTACCTTATTCATATTAACACGACTGTTAACTAATAAGGACCTAACTGTTAGTTTCTGATTTTACTGGACCAAATTAACTTAAGCTAAACCTCAGGACCAGAGTTAGGTTAGAAAGATCAGCCTGAACAAAATTTCAGTAGCATGTAATTAGAAAATAGCCCTAACAATTGTTTCTGCATGCATATGGAAATTAAACATAGAAAATAACAATTAAATTAGATTTTTTGTTTTTAATGTGATGTTATGGAGATGCTCCTAAGCCAACACTACTATTCTATCAATCCAGTAATTTGTACAGATTACTAAAATATTTCATGTTATTACTATTTTTAACTTTTTATTTATTCACATCAAACCATAACACAAATTTTATGTGTTCTCAAATTAAAATGAGTTATAATAATTACCTGCCATCTTCGTGAATAAGCTCCAAGCTTCTTCCTCATTTAATACATTCATCCCAAAATTATTTGTGGAACCCATCTTCTCCAACACATCTAGGTTTCTTGTTGTCATCAATATTTTACTTCTTCCACGATCAGCTCCGGAAGGAATTCCAACTGTCTTCAACTCTAACTCTTCCCAAATATTATCTACTATTAAAAGGATTTTCTTGTCCTCCATTCTTGAATATAACTTACTTGCTCTTTGACTCTCATCTTCCATCGCATCTTCGAATTTGAGACCTAACTTGTTTGCAATTACTGTTTGAATTTTTTTTGTATCCGGAGTTTCTCTTACCTGCAAGACAAAGAATCACAAAATAAACAAAATATAATAACAGAAAGAAAATCTTAAACTGATAACTTTGCTTTATTTAAAAAAAATATATTTTCATCTATTAAACATATAAACTGAACTAAAATATATAAAATAAAAAATATAATAAGGAAAATATGGATGTCTTCATTAACTATAAAGGAAGAAACAATATTCTATTGAATACTTTTTTCT
>WYDK02000030.1:9215-28467 GCA_009867345.2 Toxicodendron radicans | reverse complement strand
ATTATTGTGTGGTTAAAAATGATTAGGTGAAAGTTTATTTTTAATTTTAAATTTTAAATCAACCAATCATCTTTTACCACGTAATGATGTAAAAAAAGTGATGTAAAAAAATAATATAAACGTAGTATTATTGAATTTACAAATAAATTCAATAACACATAAAATCCCGACTAAATTAATATCTATATACATCAAAGAAGTACGGGTATATGAGATTACATTTGATCAACTCTTGGATCATAGTCACACGGTTGATTCAATGGGATTCACTAAACCATTAAATCTACTAAACCATTAAATCTAATTTCTAGGGTTTGAAAAGGGAAACTTCAGATATTGTAGCAATTTTTTCAGTAGTTTATTGATAAATAAAAAATGACAGGAATAAATCTTAACCACACATGAATTATAATCAGACGTATTCAGAGGATTTTTTCAAGACTCAGAAATATATGCAGTGGATAGGTGATGGAAGGAGGATAGGATTGATGTAGAGCTAAGCAAGTAGTTGTCTGATACTCTACTATATATATATATACGTATAACAAAAGCAAGGCTGTTTTTTCATTAATATTTGTCTGCTATATATACAATAAAATGTGCAGCACAAAGTAGCATACACCACGCCACAGGAAAATTCCTCTCTACCGACGAGGCCTCCTCTGACGCCAGACATGGCATCAGTACGCACTATACAGTGCCTCTACAGATGCAATGGGGCGTCGCATTCCTGAATTGGGACAGACTGGTGAAATTTGTATGCATGATATCGGAATATAGAGCTACCCTACTACTAGAAGTTGTCCTTGACTGCTGCAAAGTTTGCCTTATTTACACTGATATATCCATAGAATAATCTGAAAGCGGAGCCCCGCGAGCTTCAATCCAGTAAATATATACCTTGAAACAATTGGATATCATTCTTCGTTTAAATCGCGATCATTGACTTTCTGAAACCCTGTTGCCTACACTAAGTCGCTAACTGATTTACCTGTGGAGTATATTTACTTACACCCTGACTTCAACTACATCACCATCTTTGAGCTCTGTACTGGGTAAAACCAATTGACCATTAACCAAAACTAGCTTCCCTTCAAGCCCTACTCTCCTAGCTGCGTCTGCTGCTGTGCTGCCTGTTCTCAATCTCATTATCTCACCATGGGGCCAGCATACAATCACCACTTCCCCAAGAATGACAGAATCCAGACTACCATAAGAATTTCCACCGAGGTTTGACTGTCTCAGACTAGCATCAGATCGTAGTTGCTCTTCCCACTGAAGCATTGTCCTCAATAGGCGGACCTAGATTTAGGTATAAATTAGTCATAGGTTCATCTATTCACAAAATTTTTACCCTACTTGTTCTCAAATGCTAACATAAACATGAAAATGAGATTATGCATTAAAATTAACATGAAAAAGAAATATCATTTACATGTGTAGGGAAAACAGTTTCGTAAAACAACACTAATATTTCAGTTCACTATGGTTCTCGGCCTAGTAAAGAGACCTTTTAAAATGTAAATCACAAACTCCATGTCAACACAGATAAAATTAAAGTAATGTGAACTCGAAGATTTCCTGCGGGCATGCATGGAGATACAAGGAAGAAAGTTTAAGATACTACTAAATAGTTTTCACTAATTTAAAATCAATAAAATCATCTTTATAATGTTAAATGTTTCGATGTAATCAATCTAAGCAAGGAAGAGTATATATTTGCAAGATAAACCTCAAGTCCAGCTAACCATTTTGACTTAATACAATTATAATGCTCCCATAGAAGATAATTTCGCAAATACTACGAAGACAAACCTTGTTATTGATGTTAGCTTCCATGGAAGTTGAAGCAACAGAGTCTAAGATTGGCCTAGATGTAATAGAATCAACTGGTTTGCCCTCAAAAACAGCAGAGACAACAGCCCAATATTCAGATTCTTCTTGTTCTGTTAAATGAGTGACCTGGATGAAGGTTGGCAGTAGGCGCTCAAACTGGTCTTGCTGCAAAGGGAGAAATTTGTACAATAGAATTCTTAGTCGGTTCTTACATCATTATTTATTATTTAAATGCTAATATAATCAGAAAAAAATTTCACTATAATCATGACTCAAAGTACAGACATGCCAAAAGCACAGATTCACTTAATGCAGTGATTTTTTCTATATTCAAATAATAAGGCAAATAATTCACAAGTACTTTTACAACTTCCATAAATTAAAATGATGATTTTCTAAATGTCATAACTTGAACATTCTAATCTAGAAAATCAAATTAATCAAATCACAAAAAAAAAACCTAAAAATATAATATAAATGTATTGTTGCACCTATGTATGTATTATAGATATTTAATTAAGTGACATCATATGTATATAGCATCAGTATGTGAAGCTCATGATTACTTTATCTCAATAACTAGTAAACATACCCTGTGGTACATGCCATCTCGACAAAGTGTATACTTCTCTAGGCAAGTACACCAATCCCCATGACCTGGTTCACGCCACCACTCGTCCGACACCTGCGAAGCCAAGTTAATAACAATAGAACACCGTGAGGTAATTTTAATAACAACCTTGATATATGTACTGAACTCCTGATAAACAACTACTACATAGTCAAATACTGCTAAATATATGCTAATTAACAAGCTAATTCCTTTGCTATGTCAAATTAGAGTTAGCTGTAAGCAGTACAGATTATTGTTTCCAACTTTAATGTTAAATGCTTCAGCAATTGATCACAACTTTGTTGTTGAAGGAACTGCATTAGGTGTTTAAAGGATCTCAATGGATACTATAGGGCGATCAAGGGCCTAGGAAAATCTGAGAGATATCTTGGTAATTAAGATTCCAATGTAGGAGAGCAGGATTAGGGGAAAAAATAACAGCATTCTTAACAGCCATCCCATATGTCCTGGTTCATACCACAGTTCAAGCTAAATTCTTCAAGTCAACTTAATCTAAGACCCAAATTTTCTAAGAGATTAGTTTTTTATTTCCCAGACTACAGTTCCCATTATTTGCCAATGGGAACTAGTATCTATTAATAAGGAGATTACTGTTACAAGTTCATCAAAACCCAATAGAACCATCCCTCCCCCCAAATCCAATATAATTCAACTATCTTATTCTTAATAGCATTTTATTTTTGTTTAACCTACTGAAATGAACCAAACAACAAAAATATTGCTACTAAAAATTTTAATCATCAAACTATAATTCTCTGCCAGTAACTACTTTTATAATTTGAACAATTCAGTAATTAAGATATATAGTGAAGCAACTCAACCTTTTTGAATAACCTTGCATAAGCTTCCCAACTTTTTATCTGTAAAGAAGATCTTCTGTCAGCTACCACTTCAGAAGCTGCCAGTCCGAAGCTCACAGCAACAAGCAATTCTCTTCCACCCTTATCTACTCTGAAAATTCAACACTTATGCAAAGGTTAGGAAAGGAAGGTTAATGTTGGATAGTAGATACATTAGACATAACGTTATGACATACCGAACAATAACAGCAGCAAGTATGTGGCTTCCTTCCACCCTGACGACTGGATGCCCTGCTTTCAGAGAACTATACTTCAAAAACAAATCATCATCTAAAGAATTATTATCCTCCATTTCTTTTGACAGATAAGAAGATGCTTCTGTATCAGATTCATCCATGGTGCTTGTGTACCGCAACTTGTTTCCAGTTTCTTTATATAGCCAGTGTGCAGCAAGCCCATGTTCAGCATACTCATGCATTTTCTAAAAAGGAAAATGACTAGTATTATAAGCCAATCAAAATCCCTGACATAACTTTGACATCATACAAAATTATAACCAAGTGCAGCACCTGTGTTCTTATCTGAACTTCCAAAGGTGAACTGTCAGGGCCTTGGACAGCAGTGTGCAGAGACTGCAAGTAGCAAGTAAAAGAAGGGTTTAGGTGTAAAATGTGACCCAAACAAAAGTAGGAACACATTTAAAATATATAGCAATTTTATAAATATCCAGAACCAAACCCGTATTAGGTTAAAAGCAAATTACTATTGAATAGAGTGTCTGTATACCAATATACACAATCCCACACATGAAAGAGATGAGATACTTTAGTGGTTAAAGTCAGGAGTATTCCTCAAGTGTGGCAACGATGAATTAAAGTGGAATCCCACACGCATGAGACCAAAAAGGCCCATACCAATTCGAGAGTTTGGTTGTGAACAGACGAATACCCATGAACAGGAAGGTAACAGACCTTCATTTATGGGCAAGCTTGGTGGATGTCCTATACCAAACAATGGATCCAACTGACTTGAACTACTCCAACAACATGCATCAAAGCTACATAAGACCCATGCTAGAGATAAACCACTTCCTCTCTAGTACATAAAAGCAACTTGGATCATTCTCCAAACACAGAGACACATGATATGCCTACTCGGCCAAGTCATCCCTCTATCTAGCTATGTCACCACAAGATGTGGAGTTACAGAAATATCTAAGCAGCTTTTTCTTTTCTTTAGGTGGAAATATCTTTATAAATGCAATATGAATGTTTGTGGTGCAAGTATGCATATTGGTATCCAGAGTAAAGTATTTAAGGTGTAAAATTACCTGATAACCACTAGGTTTCGGATTAACAATGTAATCATCAAATTCACCATCAATGGGGGTCCAGAGCCTGCAAAGAAAGAATCCATCATCTCACCACAATCAGTATATCTTGTGAAAGTATATATGCAATACAAACGTTTCTACCTCCACCTAGTTACTTCAGATATAGGATGAATGATAATATCCATAGAGTTCACAACACTAAGCATTGGGAAAACTGGATTTATTTCCTCAGTAAAGAAAACCATTGTGGCTCTAACAAATCATGTCAGAATAATTTTTTCATCAAATGATAATACAGCATTGTTTACTGAAAGCAGTTTTGAATCACCTCTAATAGAATAAATCAAATTGCATGATAAAACAGTAAAAGGAACACACTGATTAACCTATGTATAATGTCTAGAAGATTGTAGCAGCACTGGATTGCGGGTCCATGAAGAGTTCCATTCTTATCTCCAACAACCACCCTCAAAGCACGTGCATCGTATACTTTATGGATGTCAACATCTTTTCGTCTCATCTACATGAAGTAATGATACAAACACAATTAGTCATGAGCAAAAAAGAAAAAAGAATCAATATGGGGACTTTTTGGGACAAAATCCATGAAGAGAAGATTACTTTAGCCTTTATAACTTAACTAGCAAAACTAAAGTAACATTGGAAAAAGAGCCAAGCATGACTTCATATCCAACAAGGCCTAGTCATTCAGCCAAATTGCCCCTCAACTGAAGCTTACTATTTAATATGTTATTACTACATATGGTAAGTAATTAGACATGTTACTCACTTTTCAATGAATAGGATAATCAGAGAAGAAAAAGGAAAATTACCAAAAGGTGAAATAGAATATGTACTAAAGACAACTGAATGAAAAGTATAGAAAAATGAGAATTTCTGAAATCAGCAATCTCTTAAAAGAACTGCAACACAGTAATTGTAATCATAGAAGAGATATTCAGTGCTCACAAATCCAAGCTCCATGATTTATTGATAACAAGAGAACTCCTCACTATATACTGTATCGTTAGAAATTCAAATACCAATGTTATGGCACCTTTGGCATGAGGACAGAGATTAACTAGAAATGAATGTCATTCAATTCGATGTCAATGTTTACTTGTAATAGATTTTCCAGAGAAACTGGATATAATAAATACTACTGAACCTCTAAACAAATTCATATTATGGCTCAATCTTTCATATGCTTTTCCTAAATTAACACTGCATACTAGGAACGTTCCATTCTGTCTGATTTTATAATATATGGACAAGTTATCAATAGGCTTCTAAAACTAAAGCATGGGGTTTTGAATTCCTGGCTAAGGTGAAGAAATCAAAGCCCAAATGCTCTAGATATTATAGTTTTAATCTAACCATGAACTTCGTTAGTACCTTGCTGAAGATACTATACAAACTTTTGAGTCGGCTAGATAAAGTAACCTCCATTCCTGGAACATAACTGTAAGCATAAAACAGAGAAAGCAACCGAGCGAGAGAGAATTATTTTAGATAGATAACAGCTTTCCAGTATAAACATTTTTAGATTGAAATAGAATTGATGCAAAAATAAAATTTACGTTTTCTTCACAATTTACAAGCAGAAATGCTAATGGAAGAAGAGAAGCAAAACGTACGAAGTTGATATAAGTAACTCCTTCTCAAGAGCTTCCTCACAAACTTCCAGGGATGCTAAAGCAATTCCAGCGTCCTGGATAACCTTGGCTTTTGTTTGACTGTCTGAACCTTTCCCAAGTTCATACAGAAATTTAGTCCGTTTCCTCCGATCTGATAAGATATCAAAAGGAACCACTGCTTCCAAAAGATCCTGCAAACAGTGTGTCACCGGATAAAATGACTTAAAGAACATCCTTATTATCCAAGTACTTCCAGATATTACTGCTTCTCATTAATAAGTTACAATCATTCCACCACCCCCAGTGACCACTATATCTACATTGGAGAAAAGAGCTTATGACATAAAGGCCTATGTCATGAGGCCCCATTTTAATGCAACAAATATGTTACATCTCAGTGAGATTCTGTGATCACTAACGTTCTGAATCTATAAATTTTTTTGTTCAATTTTCTAGAAGTTGTATGATGTTGAAAAGCAAGAGAATGAAACTTGCTCACTTATCTCAACATTACTTCTGTTTTATTGATAGGAAATGGTAAGATTTGTAATACTGAGGAGAAGAAAAATAAAATTGATCACGGCTCCACAAGAACAAAGGCAAAAGCAGCCCTCAAGGAAACTAAAATTTCTAAAACATGAATGAAAGTTTGAATCTGTGGCTAGCCAAACAATATAAACATGTGATACTGATACGAACCTCAACAATCTGGACAAACACTTGGATTCTCACAACCTCAGTACACAATCAGATTCACAATAGCAAATATGGATAACAACTCAAGAAATTATACTGTTATATTGAACTTGAAATGACTACAAAAATGAAATGATAAACGACAGAAAAAGTAACCAGGATAATAGCTAGCACTTCGAGGAGCCAGCACCCTCCCACATTGATTCCAATACCAGAAAAATGATCACCCCATTGTTGCCCTGATACCCTGCCTATAAAGCAATTGCCTCCTACCTAGACCTCTCAATTCTTGACATGTATTGTTTTCCAAACAAACCAATTGTCCTCTAGCCAAAATCCCCTTTTTACCCTTTTTCTTATAGACCTGTATGACTGGGGGCTTATCAGATACATTCTTGGAATCAGCACCATGACATCACATTTCAAGATCAAGTAAAACATTAGAATTTAAACTCTACCTTCCCCTCACTTGCACTTGTACATGGACTGAATAAACCAGAACCACAAAGAAAACCATAACCATAAACACAATTTATTATATAATAAGGAGATCTGCGCATAAGATCAGTTGGTCAACTGAGCTCAAATACCATGTTAAGTTACCAACTGGTTTAAAAGCTTAACCTGACAGGTAAGGACCTAGCAACAGTAATCTCTAACACATTCAAATGTAACTAAGCCTTTAAAGAGATATCAAGTATATGGGAGCAATCAATATTTACGTACAATATACATACCTTCATGCTTGGAATATCCTCATCAAATGCTGTAAAACTCTCATCACCAGGAGAAGAAATTGTATCATCCAAGGATTGTGAGTTGCTTTTCGCAGATATTCTTCTTGAACAACCTACTCTATTGCTAGCGCTCCACATGGAAGCTAGATCAGCCCGCATCTTCCGGAACATTTGAGGCTGAACACAGTTTATAACAAGAAAAAATATACAGTTAAAAGATTCATTATTTATTACAAGACAAAAATATAATTCTAGAAAAGTACAATATAGGAAATATAACAACTTAACTAAAATTCCTAATCATATTATGATACTGGTACTAATGCACATTTAGATGTGGTTCTTAAAAGATTACACATTACATATTCACATAAGCATAGCAAAACATTCAGCTTCCAGCATAATAAAAGTGCACACTTGAAGCCCAAAAAGATTATAAGCAGACCTGAAGAACAGCAAAGCACAGATCTTCTAGTTCAGCTTTCAGTGCCCACAGACCCAATCTGGAAGCAAGTGAGCACCAAATAAGTAGAGTCTCCTGTGCTACAGCTTGAGCCTTTGACGGTTGCAGTGCATAGCTGAAAGCAAAAAATCACAATCTAGGAGTCCAAATACATATAATAATAAAAGAAACCCAAAATTTAGTGAAATCAACCATGCCATTTCAAGAATTTAAATTTTCCTTTTTATATTTGACTACAAATTTTCAGACAACAAAGGAAGAGAAAGATCTAGAGGCTAAAAAAAGGGGGTAGAAAGTAAAACATGTTGGTTCCAGACTAAGTTATTATTCAGATAGAAATAGAATGTAATCACTGTTTAACAGGCATAAATTAATGGTTCAAAGTGAAGATTCAGTACATGGTTCTCATGTTGTGAAGACGGTCAGCAAGCTTGATGAGCACCACACGTGGATCATCAACCATCCCCAAGAGCATAACTCGTAAGTCATTGGCCTTATAAGATTAACAACAGCAGTGTGAGAATCAATAAACCATCTCAGCCACTTGCATTCATTTGTTTGTCTTTTCAGAAGAGAAAAGTCATCCGCTTATTACCTTATGCTACTCTATTCATTAAACTAAAACCCACCAATGTATCCTTTGTGTAGTATATAAAGAAAAAAAAAAGTTCCTTCTCAACCAGCATACTTGAATAGAAGATAATTGATATCTTGAGGCTTATTTAACTACATGTTTCTGAATGAAATTGAAAGCAATAAGTATGTGCTCAATCTCTTCCAGTGGACCTCACAACCACAATCTTCTACAAGCACTGATACTCAGATTGTGCACATTGTTATAAATTAGATTACAATATATGACAGATTTCAATACATAACTAGATTAATCTAAAAATCACACATCAATTGTGACTCAAGCTACAATTTCTATATTTGTGGCAAGGTTAATAGTAATCAAAATTCAGGATTCATATCTTGTACCTCTTCATGACCAAGGGTACCCTGATCCACATTTATCCTTCGATGTCTCCGGAGTAGCTGCAAAATTATATTTAGTTATAGCAACAAGCCAAAAACAGGAGAACACCAGAAAAAAACAGGGCAAAATTTGTCACAGCATAAAGGCATAGATCTCTAGAAATTGCAAGCATGTGATTAACATAAGAAGATTTCTTATTGAATCTACAGAAAGATGTCATAATAATACTAAATCAGGAAACAACAGTAATGCCAGCAATAATGTCCTTCATTTCGCAGGACAACCAAATAAAACAGAAAGTAAACAAGTTTATTAAACAAAACTATCCACTTTAAGCAGCATCAACCTTAACCATTCCCATCCTGCCAGTATTAAATATTCCTTACAGGTAGATGAACTTTAAATCTTTAATAAATTCAAAAGGGAAATTATTGTATAAATGCAGTGCACAAAGAGAAACACAGAAATGAGAAAAAAGAACGGGATATAACGGACAAAAGCTATCGAAAATTTTTAAAAGGAAGTAGAAGACAAGAAATAAGCTGGTAGAGATATCATCTAGCAATATCTGAAGACATACCAGTACATTACTCCACTAATTTCTTCTCATTATTGTTATCAATTGAAAACAATGGGCTACAGGACTTGAGGCAGCCCTCTCCTCAAAACCCAACCCATAGTCCTATAGACAGAATTATAGATCTTACCATAAACAAGATGACAGAACCACTAGCATATGAAGGAAAGTACATTGTTTCACTCTCAAGAAGAGCAAGGAAAAGAGAAAAGAATGATAAGCTTACTGAAATAACCAGTTTATAATACCTGATTTATGTAACTTAATCTGGAAACGCCAGCTACCAGTTTTGCAACATCATCACCAAACTCTTCTTCTACACTACAGAAAGTTTCACATGTATCATCCACGACATCATGGAGAATCCCAGCCACAACTGTGTCAACAGCCTGCATCAAACTTTAAGATCTTAGCAAGGAGTTAATGGCATAATAGTTTGAGCAGCAAAATTTATTTG
Source organism: Toxicodendron radicans (assembly GCA_009867345.2). Classification (NCBI taxonomy): domain Eukaryota; kingdom Viridiplantae; phylum Streptophyta; class Magnoliopsida; order Sapindales; family Anacardiaceae; genus Toxicodendron; species Toxicodendron radicans. The sequence continues at coordinate 18,318 of WYDK02000030.1, read as the reverse complement.
CTGCAGATTGACAGTGTTACATAACTTCAAATTTCATTTTCTAATATTGTACCATGGAAGAATGTAGTAAACTTCTATTAACTATATGCTCAACGTCATAAAAGGCATAGTAGAAATTATAACTGGTAATGAAATTCCAATAAGCTCACTACTATTTCTTTCTTTAGGATGTTTCCTATAATTGCAATCCAGAGATGTTGCATATAGCAGCAGACAATGGGACTGTGCAGCCCCACTTTCCTGAAAAAGAATTATAGTGAAAACCTTATTTTTCTCTGACATAGTTATCCCATCCTGCTACATTCATACACCTTACGCACTTCAGAATGTTTAAAAGGATTAACAAAAACAAAGTTTTATTTCTGAAGCTGCCAAAAGATTAGAAAAGAAACTTCCCAAACTAATGGGATGCTTCTTATACCCTGAATTTGACCTGCATGATACAATTCATTTTTCAGATGCTTGTCTCATATTATATTTAGCATGGCACGATACATTTCTTAATCATTTTTCATTACAACTACATATCAAAATGAAAATGTTTCATTCTCGGCATGAAACAATATAAACACAAGAAATCACAAAACTTAAAACTATAAAAGGTAACAATAGAAATGCATACACGTTTGGCACTTGATGGGACCAGCATGGCTAGGATTCTTCCAGTATGGATACAATGTGACAAATAAGGATCTCCAGTTTTGCGGAACTGCCCATTGTGAGCTTTTTTAGCAAATGCAATAGCCTTTTGCACCTGCCTTCACATATATGGTTTTAGTGGCAGAAGATGACTACATATATGCAAGTCATGATATGAGAGAGATGGTACACCTTTGCATCAGTAAATATAGGGTACCCTGTTACATCAACTCCGTCCAGTATAAAGGAACCTGCAACTCTTTCAATATAAATAACTCAGTGGATAATTAAGTGAAATAAAGAAATACTATACATATAACATTAACCCTGAGTCATCTTATAAGCTAGCTTGAACCCTATCGAATGAGACAAATCTTATACTTACAGTATTCTGGGAAAGATAAACTTAAAAAACAAGAACAATAACAAAAATACGTAAGATTGATTTATGCACTGCTATTATCAATATTGAAAATTGACACATGCTTTTAGGATTTTTCCAAGTTACCACCCACTAATATTATTAAGAACATGAAACTTGGAACACGAAAAGCAAGATTCCAATGTTATAAATTTACCTTCCTTGTTGCAACATATATTTTATCACAAGTTGATATTCAATAATACAACCAAACATTTTAAGTTACTAATCTAACATTGTTCTATGTGAAACAAAACGGACCAGTAAGATAGCTCGTTGCTTCAATAATAAGGGAAATCGTATGTTTATCTGATTCAGTAATGTTCAACATGCACCTTATAACATCATCTATCCAACAGCAAACTGTTATGGAAGTATAAATGATAACATAATTAGAAGAAGAAAAAAACTTTAAATTGGTGAATTTTGAACTAGCCTGGTGACACAGTGTGAATTTTGAACCAAACTCATTATAAGTTTCATATCCAGAGTTATAAATTTAACAAACTTTCAATATTGAGATTCCACGCTAGTATTTACACATACAAAACTTGAAAAATTATACTAAACATTGAATAAAAAATTAGGAATAAATTAAACAGGTTCAAATAGATAACGTGGAAATCAAATGACTGAGCAGCAATTAAACTAAGAAAGAAGATAAGAAATTAAACATACCAGGTTGTTCTTCAAGTTTAGGCCACAAGAAATCGACCTTAGTAGAGAGACAAGCACCGGAGGCAATAGCAACGGCGGTGACAGCGACGTGCGTGATGGCGGAGGTGACGGCGCCATGGACCTTGCCGGCTGTGGCCGCGGCGGCGATGACGTTGGCAGGATCGAGAATGCAAGTAAACCTAGGGCGGCGGTGGAGATTGCGGCGGCACTTGTGTAGGAGTAACGGAAACGGAGAGGTCTTATGCGCTAACATTTTCGTTGTTGTTGATGAAGAGATGAAGATGGGGAGGAAAGAAAACAAAAAGAAAGAATCTTAAAAAATATATATATATCAAATAAAAAAATCTGGAATAATCAAGATTCAAAGAATTTGTGGTGGGGTAGGGGAAAATGAATGGCTGGGATTTAAGATGAGGGAAAATAATAATAAATAAATATTATAATATTGATGTTATGGTTACATGGTTTGGAGGGAAAGAAAGTGACAGTTAAATTTTGTGGTAAGGATTGTTTGGATGGGAAAAAGGTCGGGTGAGGGAAAATGGAAAATGATGCTCTCGTTGAGAGTCGAACTCAAGACCTCCCGCTTACTAAACGGGTGCTCTAACCAACTGAGCTACGAGAGCTTAACTGTGACAGATTTATGTCTAATTATATAAGAATAATTTTTTCGATGACAAAAGACAACTAATTACTCAATTAATAACACTAACTTTAAAATTTCTTACAATATATTGATTTAAGGGTCCAGATTTTTTTGTTATTTTTTATGTGATAAGAGTTGTTGAATTAATTATTTGTGAGGGATTGTTGTGAAGCTAGTCTTACTCATTATAATTTATATAGGCCTTGTCCGTTTATAAATTGAGAAATTGAGAAAGAGTAAGACGAGGTTCACAACCTCTTCTTACAACAATCTCTCACAAACAAGTCATTTAACAACTTTCGTCACATCTCACATCACATCAACAACAACAACAAAAAATTTTAAATCCTTAAATTAGTCTATTATGAGAGATTGTTATAAACGTAGTGTTATTCTTATAATTATTGTGTCTTTATTTTAGTAGCTTAAGATGTGATTTATGATTATTGTGCTAAAAAATTGGGAAAGTGAGGTATGACCGTATGAGTTTATTGACAAAGGTTGTCTTAGGATTATCTTTTTTTATTTACCTCAATATTTTGGGTAAACCCGGTAATTGTCTCTCCGATGACCCAAACACAAGATTTCTAGATATAATCAACTCGAATAACTAAAGGACTTGTCATCTGACTACGAGGAGTTAACATTTTTATTATATCCTAGTCTTAAGTGAGCCACAAGACCACCTATTATTTTACCTCCCTCTACTGAGGCGGTGAAATCATTCAATGTCATAATCACATGTATTGTCATATATACCAAAATTCTCCTCACCTATCATTAATCGATCACTAACTACCGTTTATAACCACCACCGTGGTGAGCGGTTTTGAAAACTAATCAGAAATGTCATTATTTAATTAAATGGCCTTACATCATCAGCAAAGTAACCATATATGTCATTGTTTTATTAGACGGTCTTGTCATGTCAGCAAAATAAGATGACGAGACTGTCTCATGTAAAATACTGAGTGAGAGAGAGAAGATTTCAGCATCATTTACCTTAAACCTAGGGGCATATACAGCATATATAAACTCGTATAGTCAAGTTCATTTTGATAACAGGTTTCATCTGAATATACATTGGATGAAGTCACACATCCAATTGCCAAAGTATGGTCAACGGTAAGGAACCACATTAGGCTTCATTAGCTATAGATACAACCCAAAAAAATTTGACGACGGTCGGTACTTCCCACAGGGTAAATAAGCATGACTCTCAAGCTTCATCATTGAATAAACCTCACGACATCCTATAAACCTGCTTTGGTAGGAAGATTGATGAGAATTTCTGGTCGTACCTCATGAAAGGAAATCTTCTACAGGGATGATATATTGATATTGAAGTGGAACCACAATGTACGAGTTTTTTATTACTAAAGAGGTAAGAATTTCAACCTGGAAGACTAGATTGTCGAGGTGCCTGCAGATGAGAATCCGGCAGCTCTCATCTCCTTTAGAGTTGAAGCCAACCAATCCAAGCCTTCATAAAGTCCATCTCCTCTAAGTGCACAAGTCCCTTGAATATGCCACTTCCGGTTCCTCAGATCATAGAGACCTAATCCTTCACAAACTTCCATTGGGGTCATCGCTCCTTTCTGAACATAAAAATTCGATACATAAATACCAATATTAAATAAACATATTTATTTGTGTACACCACTTAAATGCTATCAAAAGCAAAATTGTGCAAAAAACTGACGAGAATTTATAAATTGTCAATGATGCCCTAAATGCACCTCTAATGTGTGTACTCTCTCTATGATGCCCTGAATGCACCTCTAAATGTTCTTACCAGACCTCACTATGCCCTTATGAGAAAGCTATTACATAAAGTAGATTTGAACAACTACTGAGGGTACAGAAGTTCTTTCCGATCAGAGTCTCATAAACCAAATAAAAACAGCTAAGCTCTAGAAAGCTGGAATTAAATATGTGTTGTTATTGTTAAAGATAAATGTCACATGGAATAGAAACAAAGGAAGCATATTTTTCTCACTTCCTTTTCTAATAAATAATTTTCATTGACAGACAACCACCATCCTCATTATTAGGTCTCAGTCTCAAAAAATTTGCTTTTTTCAATTGAATAAATAATCAAGACAGAGAACTATAAATTCCTTAAATAAAGAAATCTAAGAGGCTTGTTTCTATCCTCTTTGTAGAAAATGATACACTGAGTTTAGGATAAAAAATAAAGAATTCCAAATGCATGTTAGTTTTTAAATGTAGAACATCAAGCCAACCATTACTAACTCCACTCCCACTACGAGGCTGGTACCATGACACAGTTGCCACCAATATCAACACCCACAAGAAAAACCCGCACAGCAACTCTACTACCTTCTCATACTCTCACAAGACCCAGAAAGATATATGATAAATTTGTAATTCAAGAAATATTAACAAATCACGTTTCTTTGTCACACTAATGCTTAATTTGACCAATCAATAAGGAAAGGAAATGCTTTTGATAGGAACCCAGGGGCATCACAGTCTTTTACCCGTGTATGACAATACAAATTGTGTGATGTGAGGGTATAAGTTGAGAGTCAGTGGGAAAGGAGAAGGAATATTTTGAGTGGGAAATTGGCTGGGAGGTCTCTAGCTCCTCGAATTGCTAGATCTATCTTTTGTTTTCCTTATTGTTCTTCATTCATACTTGTTGCTTAATTCAACAGAATACAGAAGTATATCAGTTCTTCTTGCTGTGTTCATTTTGGTTGGATTGTTGTGTTGGTTTTGGCTAAGTTTTCTGGGGTCTATCAGTTTTCAAACATGTCTAAGGACTCTCATTACTACTCTTGAGGTTTTATTACAATAGCCAAAGTTCAACAATCATACAAGACAGGATTGTACATTTTTCTAGAGAATTATGAGGGTAAGCATCAGAAAGGCTATACTAGCTATATATTTTAATGCATCAACAGTCTAATAATGTGTTACTTCCCAGATCAGATTGCAATTCAATTAAATGTCAAGCTGCCGCAATGATCTATGGATGTAGGGTATTCAATTAGGCAGAGTTCCAGGGATGCAAGTCATGTAGATTGAATAAGGTATCTATAAATGTGCTCATGCATCAGTGTTTCATAGAAAAAATGCCGAGAACAAATTTTATTACTATGTCTGAAAATAACCTCACAGTACTCAAAATCTTTCAAAAAGCCAAAGACTATAGTAATAATTCAACCTCATATATACCCATTACTGCAAGGTTCGCTTTCGGAGTACTTTTAGGTTTAGCATAAGCTTCTAAATACACATTTGACTTCTACTTGGATTAAAATCGTGTTTAAGAATCATGACAATACAAAAAACATATAAGTGATGAAGAATCTATATTTAGAAGCTATTATAAGAAGTAATTTGTTTTTCAAATACTTAGATAAAAATCTTGGCATAAATTTAATGCTAAGAGGCAAAACAATAACAGAAAGAAACCCTGTTCTTTCACAGCAACTTCCACAAAATATTTTAAAAGTTGAAACAGTGAAATAACAGGGTCTGCAGAAACAATTATGGTAAAATATAGACTTTGTGTATGATAAATTTAGGCATTCTTCTTCCTAATTGTAAATTCATCTTAAATGGCAACATGCATTTTGTTTTCTTGAGCACAAAACTCAATTTCAAAGCTAACTATGGAAGCAAGAAACAAAGTCATTATATATGCAAACAAGCTTGATATAATTAGTATTTTTCTTCTTTTTTACTGATTATCAAGAAATCTGTAATCACCAGATTGTAGTGCATGGTATGTGTATCAATCCATGTTGAATGAAGACATAACTCTGTCCTAAATAACAATGACATATTAGAATTTGTTAAAACTTTACAAGAAAAAGACACAGGGCAGCAACTAATAAATAATTTAAATTCTCAATATATCTACTCATACAACAAAGATGCGCCCACAACTGACGTACAAAACATGTATGCAGATATCTGCGTGTCCAAAAGAAACTGTAATTTTTTGTGTATTTTATCCATAAGTGAAGAAATCAAATTGAAAAGTGATAATGGAAACATACCATATCCTGCTTATTTGCAAACACCAAAATAACACTGTGGAGCATAAATGGATCTTTGATGATAGCCTGCAAGAAATAGGTTGGTCAAAATCAGAAACTATTACCCACATTATCTTATTTATTGATATACCTCTCCAAACATCCACAACCTGAAATTCTTGTTTTGCTTTTCCAATTCTCTCTCGGTCCAAGGAATCAACAACATAGATCTACATAGATAAAGACACCACTTTAAATACAAACAAGTGCGACGGAACCAACAACACAGATTAACAAATGAATTTATAACTACAAGCTAAGCTGGAAAACATTAATTTGATGATTGGACCATATTCAACAGAAAATCACATAATAGCAGGGCAAAATGAGAAAATAAATAGGTCTAGCAATAATCATAATCTAGCACAATAAGACCATAGACTGATCATTACCAGTCCATCGGTATTATTAAAATAATGCCTCCATAGTGGCCTTAATTTCTCTTGCCCACCAACATCCCAAACTGTGAACATGACATTCTTATACTGAACTTTCTCCACATTAAAACCTGCAGGAGATAAAGAAAAGGATACAATTACAAAATCAATTTGTTGATCGATTTAACAGCACAAAATTACATGGCTTGAATTTAGCTTCATTTTTCAAACTGAAATTTTATATTTCGTAGAGAAGTCTCAAGTGATTATTGACAAATTTTTATGACAATGTCCATGGTTCTTATTAGTCCACAACTATATTTTCGACAATTTTGACGTTACATACATGCACAGAGTGTAATTGCAGCCAAGTAATCAAAATGGATCACTGTAGCAATTATGAGATAATTGACTGACAACTTACAAACTAAGCAAACCCTTCTTATCCACAAATCAACACAATGGAAGCAAAGCTACCTACCGATTGTCGGAACAGTAGATAACACTTCTCCAATATGCAACTTGTACAGTATGGTTGTTTTACCAGCGGCATCCAAACCCAGCATCACAACCTAAAACAGCCCCAATGAACTAGTTTACAATTTAAAAAATAAAAAAAGCAGATCCAAGTAACACTAACAAATAAATGAGGCTCATTATCAATATTTAAAAACTAACTAATGAAAGGAAATAAATTGACAAAAGGCAAAGGACCTAACAAGAAAAACAAAAAGAACAATCTGCAGACGTGATATTAAAATAAAAACAAGATAATACAGTCAGAGACCTCCCTTCATCAGCACTGAATGAGAGCAACAGCCCATACAATGCCTTGTAGCCCAGATATGGCCAATAATGTTTGTTTCCAAGCAAAAGGAAAGTTAAGCTTCTTTAACTTCCCTTGAAGCTTTGACCAATTAAAGTCGAACCCCATTCATCAGAAAACAGTCATAGACCTCGCTTGAACAAAAAATTTCCCGTAAATTTACAAAAATTCATGAGAGTTCCTATATCGACTTTAAGAATACTATTTTCTACCTGTAATCAGCCTCAAACTAGGAAGAAACAATGCGTTCTTCAGAGCTCATGACCTTTAAGTATCAAGCAAAATCACTTCCACAAAGAAAATATAAAAAATAAAATAAAATAAAATCATCAAATTTCAACTCTCTCTCTTTTTTTCTCGTTTCACAACATCAAAATCAACGACCAATTACATGCGAATCTAACAACACAACATTCAAAATAAACAAAACTCATGAATAATAATAATAAAAAAAATTAAACGACTGAACACGATTAAAAGAAGAAAACGAACCCTACGCGTGCACAAGAAATTGAAATTTTAAAAAAAAAAAAAAAAAGGAGAACAAGAGGTAACTTACTCGCATCTCACTGTTGCCGAAGAAGGCGTCGAAGAGTTTGCGGAAGGCTTGGCCCATGCTTCGCTTGCTTCAGTGGCGATGCGTCGTGCGTTGTTGTTGTTCGAGTATGAGCTTCAATTTCGGGGATCGATTTGATAGAAATTAAAGAAAGCGAGACCGAGAGAGATTTGGAAGCGTGGTTGATCTTTTCAATCAAGCTGCTTCTTTCTTTTTTTGTTGGAAGAATAAGCAGAACCGTGATTCTTTTTTTGTTGTTGTTGAACCCCCCAGTATCTATATAGAATTCATGAAGCCCCAAATATTCATATATGTTATTTAATTCACTGTATTAATACTTATTATTATTAACATAAGTGATTACTTAAACAAAAGGTAAAAAAAAAACGTAAAACTTAAAACTTAACCCTAACGAGTTTTTCTCTAAATATTTTAATTTTTCAATTTTATATAATTTTAATTTCAATCGTCCTTGTGTGATCGATAAGTCATAAAACACTCCAATGATTTTCTAAGACTATTAAATTCGAAGAGATTTTTGATAATCTCATTCAAATTTCAATAATTCTAGAGTATTTAATAGTTTTTAAAATTTGTTTAGACAATTAAAACTTATCAATTTCTCGAGATTACATAATCTAAAAAAGTAATACTATTGAGTTTTTCCGTAAAAAAAAATATTCTTTTATTTTTTTGAAGAATTTTTTATAGAAATTGAGAAAATTAAGAAATTGCAAATATTTGTTTAAAAAAAACTCTAGGGATAAAATGGTCAATTCAAAAAGAAATTTATGAGTAAATTTGTTATTATTAATAGTAAATAAATTTAAGATGGCTATTTATGAGAATACTCTATACTACACTTACAAAAATAGTATTATTCTTAT
>WYDK02000029.1:79685-92423 GCA_009867345.2 Toxicodendron radicans | reverse complement strand
CCTCCTTTCGGAACCCGAGTCCCACGGAGCACCCAGATCCGGTGGGGTAAGGGCCACCCGGGAGGGGGTGTGACAAAATTATTAAAATGTAATTGCTTATACATATGAGATAGCTTTTAATTATTAAGATTACAATCAATTAAGTCTTTAAAGGGAAATTAGGTCAAATTATAATAATGTAATGGCATCTACATATGGTCAAAATCGTACATAGGCATATTGTCTTAAAATGGCAAAATTAATCAAATGTTGATCATATATTCCCTAAGATTAATATTTAACTCTGAGTAAGATAATTTATCATTTGGAAAAATATAATAGAGTAAACGACTTTTGCCCACCTAAGGTTTGACCTAATGACATTTTCCACCCAAAAATTTTCAAAACTAACACTGGCCACAAGACAGATCCGTTAGTAATATTTGTTGTGAAGAAGGGCAGGATGGTCAAAAGTCCGTTATAATTAAGGGCAAGATGGTCAATTAAAATTGAAATCAAAATTTAAAAGTTGACCAAAAGCAGTGGGTAGTGTAGGCAGCAGTGGGATCAAGGTTGTTTCACAATCCAAACAACAAACTCAAATCAACCAAAACTCCAAACAACAAACCCAAATCAACCAAAACTCCAAACAACAAAACCAAATCAACCAAAACTCCAACAAACAACTAGGGCAGTCGTGCAGAGGAGGCAGTCGCGGGAGGGAGTCATACACTGGCGATCGGTGTTGTGTGGCTTGAGAGCAGACGATGGCATGGCAATATGGGGATAGTCGCACTCGTAGTCGTGCGATGATAAGAGCTTGAAAATACGCTTGTGCTTAGTGGTTTCTTTGTATTATTTGTGGAAAATTAGGTTCAAGTTGTGTAATTTGACTTAATTATTTCACAAGTATTTTATGTGTGTTTTTAGGTTATCAATGCTTAAAATTAATATTCGAATGAAGCATTATATTGGCGATGGAATTTGTGACAATTAGGAACAAACGATTCGAGAATCAGAGTTGAAACGAGAAAGTTATGGTGTTTTGAAGATAAAATGCAAATCTTATAATATGCTTCAATTTTGAGCATGCTCGGGTATTTTGAAGATAACTTGAGCTGTAGACCTCGCGGGAAGGAGTCATGCACGGGCAATGAGACGGGATATAATTCGTATGTTTACGACTTTTCCAGATTCAGACTTTATCATGCTTAAGTTTTGACATCTTTTCATGCCACAACATAGTGTCGCGGCACAGCAACTTCTGGAAACTCAAGAGTTTATGAATTTAGTCTACGTCGTGGCACATAATTTTTATGCTGCAACACAAAGACAATTTCCTAAATTGTGCACATATTATATTACAATTCTCTTTCCAAGTTGTTGTGTTCTAGTCTAAATAGGATTGTGAGAAACACAACCCTACAACCTAGTGATATAAATAAAGTGTCTTTAGTCATTTTTTGAGAGAGAGAGAGGGAGAGAGAGAGAGAATGAAGGGGGAGATTAGCCGCTATTTGTAATCAAAACAACAACACTTGGGGTTTTGGTTCATCATCTAGGGAAGTTTTCTTTTATCTTTTTCTTGAACTCATGTCTACAATGGTTGTTTATTTTTATTTGATTATGAACTAAATAATATTTTCTAGGGCTAAGATTTAGCCCAAATCTATGAATATGTGTTGATGTATTATTGTTAATTATTACTAAACATATGTTTTCTAAGTTTTATTATGATTCTTAATGCTTCAATTATTTTAGGCATGAGAGTTGATTGATCCAATGGACTAGGTTGAGATCGAGAGATGATATCTAGTTAGTCTAATGTAATAAAACCATATATTGAGTGAACGCTAGAGATAGCTAGGTTACCGCGATCTAAGAGGCTTTAGTAAATTCTATATAGCGTAATGATCTCTTAAGACTTGTTGAGCTCTCATGTGTTTTGATGTACCAAACCTATTAAAAAGTTGATTGAATATCTTACTATGTGCAAAGGTATGACAAATGTCATAACCAAAACAAAATGTAAGTTTTTCAAATTGGTACGACCATGCAATCAAACAGATGTTCGTACAGACTGGAACGACATCGTTCCAGGTGATCATGCATGCTCTTGTCCAATTGATTCAGTCTATCACTTCTGGCACGACCAAGACAGTAGGACATTTCCAATCAAGTCAAAGTCAAAGTCATTCAAATCCAAATGACTTCTCGTTCTAGTCAAAGTTCAAGTTTGAAAAGAAAATAGAAGATGGGGTACAACCATCTCGCTAGATAATGCGCAAGCCAAGATCGTTCTTTTGAAGAACGTCATCGTTCCGGGTAGTCGTGCGACTCTCTGGAATAATCATGGATTTTGATTAGCCAATCGACATGAACGTTCCACGTGGTGGAATGATCGTGCAATGCACGATGACGGAATGATCTTACCGTTTGATGGCACGACCATTCCATAAACCCTATTGCTGAGAAAAATATATGTTATGCTACGCAAGACCGTTCGCGATGATGGCACGACTATGCCACTAGGTCTGTAGCTTTTTTATGAACATTAAATGCAACAACAACTCTTTTTGAATCAAGTGAGGGAATGGAAATAAATAGGGTGATTTATTGCAAAAGAAAAATAGAGAAGAACATATTCAAATCACATACAACTCAGAGAAAAACCCTTGAGCATAAATCAAAATCCTTACTCTCATTTGTACTCATATTGAAAATCCTTAAGAGTTCATTTGTTCATATTTATTTGTATAAGCCTGTATCAAAGAGGCAATCATTCTCAAACATTCAATCATCTTTGTAAAAGACGAAATCCGATTCTAGTGGAACTTCAAGGAGGTTGCCTTGAAAAAGTGGATGTAGGAGGCTTGTGGATAGAGCTCTAAACCACTATAAATCTCTGAGCATTCTCTCTTCTCTTAACTCATTTATGACTCTTGAATATCTATCACTTGCACATCTTAATCTCTCTCATATTTATTGCTCACCATTGATCACATTTGTTGTCTACATTTGTGTTCTCTTGTTGTTCACCATTGTGCACATTAATTGTCTTCACTTGTGTTCATTTATTGCATATTGGTTGGGTAGTGCTTGAAAGTTTTTATTCTGCTTTACAAGACTTAAATCCAATTTAAAGATATTTTGGGTTAGTAATAAAGGGTTAATCCAGTAATTGTTTAAGAGACAATTATTGGAATTCTGGGGAGTTTTGCTTGTAGAAAAAGCTTAATAAAATTAGCAATAATTTTCAATACATAAGAGTAAATTTGGTGTGAAATCTATGCCCTAGGTTTAGTCATATTGCATTGCAACCAACTCTTTTTGTTAAATTTTATTTTCTTTCAGATTTTAATTTGTTTTAGATTGTTGATTTTAGTTTAGTTATTTTTCAAAGATTCGATTAACCAAACAGTAATAGGATAGTTAATTTTGGTACTTGGTAATTAGTAATTCTCTTGGGATTCGACATCCCTTACTTATACTATATTACTTGCACGATTCTGCACGCTTGCATAGTAGAGGATAAGTTTTTGGCGCCGTTACCGGGGAATTACTAATATATTTACCAATATCATTACGAGCTATTTTGTTGCTAATTTGATTTTTGTTTTGTTTTTTTACCTTGTATTTGTAATTAATTCAGTTTTATTAGTAGGTTTAGTTTATTCTTTTACAATTTTTTTTTACAATATTTTTTTTTAAATTTCTTTTTTTTTTTTTTAGGTTCTGGAGCAGTTATATTCAAGAAGTGCACACCTTGTTTCTTTTGGTTATGAAATTTAGAGAACAATCCGAAGGTTGAGAAAAGTAAAAAGGCAAGCAAGCACACAAGAATCAATTTCAATGGTTGAAATGGGAGTTAATCAAGGAAATAATCAAGAGGTAGTCCAATGGGAATCAAAGAGGAGAAGAAGTTCAAAGAGCATTAAGAGATTACTCAAGACCTACAATTGAGGTATGCTTCTAGTATTAAGAGACCAGTGGTTCAAGCAAACAACTTTGAAATCAAGCCGGTCATAATTCAAATGATACAACAATCGGCTCAATTTGGAGGTTTGCCAAGTGATGATCCGAATTTGCATGTTGCAAATTTCTTGGAGCTTTGTGATACTTTCAAGCACAATAGGGTATTTGATGATGTAATTAGGCTTAGGCTTTTCCCATTCTCTTTTCGGGATAAAGTCAAGACATGGTTAATTTGACAACCACTTGGAGGCATTAGCACTTGGGATGAGTTGGTTCAAGTGTTCCTTGCGAAGTATTTTTCGCCTATCAAGTCCGCCAAGATGAGGAATAAAACAATTTTTTTTCCAACAAGATATGGAGTCACTTTATGAAGCTTGGGAGAGGTATAAAGATCTCTTACGGAAGTGTCCTCCCCCATTGATTGCCAATATGGTTACAAGTGCAAACGTTTTATAACGGGTTACTGCCAAACACACAAGTGATGGTTGATGCTGCAAGTGGGGGATCTTTAAACAATAAAACATTGAAGGAAGCTTAAATATTTATTGAGGGATGGCTAGCAATAAGTACATGAGACCTTAAGAAAGGAATGTTCAAAAGAGAGTGGCAGGAGTTCATGAAGTATATGGTTACACCATTTTAGCTTATCAACTTTCAGCCATCCAAAAGCAGTTGGGTGTTGCTCTTAACATTAATGTCATAGATTCTCCTACGTTGATTTGTGAATTTTGTAGGGGAAATCACTTGACAAGAGATTGCCAAGTAGGAAGGTTTGTTTGCTCAACCCGAACAAACCAATTATGTCAACAACTTCCAAAGATGGCAACAAAATTTGTATTCCAACAAATATACTTCAGCATGGCGAAACCATCCTAATTTTCTTGGAGTAACAACAATGATCCTAAGCCACCTCCCGGTTTTCAAGTTCAAAAGAAGGAATCAAACTTAGAGGATGTGCTTGCCAAGGTTATTAATGAGACAAGCAAGAGATTTGACAAGAATGAGACTTAACTCCAAAAATATGAAAATCTTCTACAAAATCAAGCTAAGTCCAATAGAAATCTAGAGACTCGAATGGGGAAAATTCATAATATTTTTTGGATGAGAGTTCAAGGATTGTTTCCAAGTGATACGGAGAAGAATCTGATAGAGCAAATCATTTCCATTACTTTGAGGAATGGTAAGCAGTTAGAGGAACCAAGAAAGGGTGAAGAAGTTGAAGAAAAAGGTGAAAACACGAATTTGGGAAAAACCACCAATGATACGGCACAGAAGCTGAAAACAACGAATGTCGCAACACAAAAATTTCATGTCATAGCACAAATCCAGAAACAAGAAAATCTACTCAAAACAAGAAATGGGAAGCTACTCTCCCATACCGTCATAAAATGCAGAAGCATAAACTTGACATGCAATTTGGTAAGTGCATTGACATGTTTAAGAGCTTACATATATGAATATTCCTTTTGTAGACATGTTGGAGCAAATGCCAAAGTATGCAAAGTTTCTAAAAGAGTTCTTCATGCACAAAATGAAGTTTGAAGAACACGAGACGGTCATGCTCACTGAGGAATGCAGCGCGTTGCTTCAAAAGAAAATGCCACTGAAATTAAGAGATCCAAGGAGTTTTAATATTCCTTGCACAATTGGTAGTTTTATTTTGATAAAGTTTTATGTGATCTAGGAGATAACATTAACTTAATGCCATTTTCCATTTTTAGGAAACTTGGCTTAGGAGAGGTGAAGCCAACCATGGTTCATCTACAATTGGCGAAAAGATTCATAACATATCCTAGGGAAGTGGTGGAGGATGTCCTAATTGTTAGGAAATTGACGTGTCAACGCAGCGGAAATAACAAAAATTTAGAACAAAGATAAAACATCAATTCCTTTTTCCCATTAAATTCGAGCAACCGATTTAATTGTTTACATGTTAAAGCAAGTATGAACATAAATAAATCAAAATTCATATAAGGATTTAGATCACAATACCTACGTTGACGGCTCCATCTTTTCGGCCGATTACTGTTCACGATGGTTCTGTTCACCAGGTACTGTTCACCGAGTATTGTTCACCGAGTACTATTCACTCTTCAATTTTGCGAATCGCTTTCATTCCAAGATTAGGAATGCACGAACGGTGATCCACACGAAGACAAGACGGTTTACAATCAAAAATTTTGCTAGAATTGATTAATTGCTTTGAGAATCAAAAGTTGTAGAATTTTCAAAGAAAAATTCTCTCTCACACGTTTTGAGATAATGGGGTGGCTAGGGTTTTGTGATAATTCTCTTAATGTTTTAATCTCAAGTGACACTTATATAGTGCACCAATTAAAACCATATTCCTAAAAGGAATAACCATGTATTCCTAATTAAATACATACTTATAGCCAAACAACCCTAATTGGTATTTTAAATAATAATTAATATTATTATTTTAATCAATAAATATTATTATATTAAATCCATTAATATTTAATAAAATAATAATACATTTAAATATATCTACAAATATATTTAAATATATGTAATCTCACTAATTTTAATTTCAATATTAAAATTGAACACAAACAACAACCTCAACAAATTTAATTGCACTATGAGATTACCAAAATACCATTTCATCTTGAAAGACAAAAATACCCGTCACACTTATTAATTCCCAAACTATCTTCTAAGCGTGTGACTCGTAGGCTTCTTACCATATCGGCAATGAGTAGTATTGCGATTAACACCCAATCAATCGTGTCACTACACACAGACCAAAATTGGCCTCTAGCAAGGCATCATGGCCACCCGATAGATTTTGATTGAACGAAATAACTTTCTATCAAAGGTATGGTTATTGTGCAATTCAATCATTTCATCATTTGTTATCTCATCAAGGCTGAGGCATGAAGATGAAATGCAAATCTTGGAATATGCTTCAGTTTTGAGCATGTTTTGGTATTTTGAAGATAACTTGAGCTGTAGACCTTGGATTTGGGTTTATGCCATCGCACAATGGCGATTTCCTAAATAGTGCGCTGATTTATTACGATTCTCTTTCCAAGTTTTTTGTTCTAGTCTAAATGGGATTGTGAGAAACACAACCCTACAATCCTAGTGATATAAATAAAGTGTCTTTAGTCATTTTTTTGGGAGAGAGAGACAGAGAGAGAGAGAGGAGATTAGCAGTGATTTGTAAATCAAAACAACAACACTTGGGGTTTTGGTTCATCATCTAGGGAAGTTTTCTTTTATTTTTTTCTTGAATTCATGTTTATAATGGTTGCTTTTTTTTATTATTATTATTTGATTATGAACTAAATATTATTTTCTAGGGCTAAGATGTAGTCCAATTCTATGAATATGTGTTGATATATTGTTGATAATTATTGCTAAGCATATCTTTTCTAAGTTTTATTATTGTTCTTAATGCTTCAATTCTTTTAGGCCTGAGAGTTGATTGATCTAATAGACTAGGTTGAGATCGAGAGATAATATCTAGTTAGTCCAATGTAATAAAATCATAGATTGAGTGAACGCTAGAGATAGGTTATCGCGATCTGTGACGCTTTGGTAAATTCTATAAAGCGTAATGAACTCTTAAGACTTAAATCTAATTTAGAGTTATTTTAGGTTAATAATAAAGGGTTAATCCAATAATTGTTCAAGAGAAAATTATTAGAATTCTAGAGAGTTTGGCCTGTATAAAAAGCTTAATAAAATTAGAGTACAATTGGTGTGAAATATATGCCCTAGGTTTAGTCATATTGTCTTACAACCAACTTTTCTGTTAAATTTTATTTTCTTTCAGATTTTAATTTTTTTTTAGATTGTTGATTTTAGTTTAGTTATTTTTCAAAGATTCTATAACCAAATAGTAATACGATAGTTAATTTTGGTACTTGGTAATTAGTAATTCTCTTAGGATTCGACATCTGTTACTTATAATATATTACTTGCACGATTTCGTACGCTTGCGGAGTAGTACACACACGACGCATGGATGAAGCTTGGCCGGGCAGATCAAGCCGGAGAGAGAGGAAAGATAAGAAGAGAAGAAAAGGAAAGGGAAGAGAGAAAAAGAAGTAACAAAAGAAAAGAGAAGGGGAAGAGAGAAAGCGGTCTGGTGCGATTGAGAAAGGAAAGAGAAGAAGAAAAGGAAAGAAAAAGAAAGAAGAAAGAAGGAAAGAGAAGGAGGAGAAAAAAAGTAGGGATAGATTAGTAATTTAATCTTAATAATAAAAAAATTAAGTAAAATAGTAAATGGTATTTTTGTCTTTACAATAAATATACACTATATTTAACGGAAATTACTAACAGAACATAACGTTGGGTAATAAAATGTCGTTTTGAATTTTGGGTGGGAAAGTGTCATTAGGCCAAACCTTGGGCGGGGAAAAGCGGTTTACTCAAATACAATAACATATAATCTTCCTCTGTCTTCCACATTGCAATGTCATGTGACCAAAACCCCACAAAAAAAGAAAGCCATTAAGAAAATAGATAGAATATTTCTTCTGTAAGACTTGGCCAAATCCGGGTACTATATGTTTAATAAAGAAACAATTATTCATGTTTTTATTGATTGTTAAATCTTTATATTTAAAAACATACTTTCTTGTAACTATATATAATATAAATATATATAATATAAAAATAAATTCAAACAAAATTGTATTCACTAAAGATACAATATAATAATAATAATAATAAAGGGTTGTTTGATTCAGGGAATGTTTTATTATCAAAAACATGGGATTACTGGGAAGATGAATTAACTTGAAGATTACTGGAGAATATTATATTATTATGTTTGATTAGATTGGTGGTATAAATAATTAATGTGTTTTTGGTTGGGAGGAATAAAAGATTTCTAGAGGACCTGTTTACTAAATTGCTCTTATATTTTAATATTAATTTGTATTTATAGTTTAACCCCCAAATTTGAGATTTAGCTAAAATACTAGAGCCACAAAAAAGTTTTAAATTTTACAAAAACACCCTAGCACCACCGGCGGCGGCTGTGTCACTGGTACGACGCACGACTAGTCGGATATGGCCGGTCTTGAGCTATTCTGGTGACTACTGACGGCCGCCGATAGTGGTGTGGTGGCTGAGATGTAACATGAGGGACATTTTTATCCAAAAAATAAATATATGAGGTTAAACAAGTCATTTTAGTAAGTTGGGTTAACTGTTATTTGATAGAAAAACGGAGGCA
Source organism: Toxicodendron radicans (assembly GCA_009867345.2). Taxonomy (NCBI): domain Eukaryota; kingdom Viridiplantae; phylum Streptophyta; class Magnoliopsida; order Sapindales; family Anacardiaceae; genus Toxicodendron; species Toxicodendron radicans. Next base: position 83,257 of record WYDK02000029.1, on the reverse strand, counting down.
TAATTGTCTCAAATGGTAATTATTCAAGGGTAAAATGGGAACAAAAAATGGATTACCCCGGTAATCTTATATAAACTTTTTTTTTTTTTTTGTTAAACTGATTACCCTCAATATTACCAACAATATTTAATATTGCTATTCAAATATTGTCGAAATCTTTTATTACCTGACAACTAAACAAGTTTATGTCTGGATTAATTGAAAGATTACCGATTAATCTTATATTACACCGAACTAAATGGGCCCATCAATTTAAAATATTACATGAAAATAAAATTATAGAACAATACAATGTGAAATTCTAGAATCAAAGTGACAAGAATTGAGAGAATTTTTTGAGAATTTTTTATGAACTTAAAATTAAAAAAGATTAACTTTTAAATAACGCATCATATTAATAGTTTGATAATATAATATATTAGTATTATTTCGATACAGTTTTAAAAGAAGTTAATTTTTTATTTTTTTTTTGAAAAGGAATTATATATTCATTTACGGTAAGAGATAATGATAATAGTTTGTTGACAATTTTGAAGTCTTTAATTGAATTTAATTTCAAATAAAATAGGTTGCTGAAAAAAGAAGTTATTGAATATAAATTTGACTTAAAAATATTAATTAGACTAATAATAATGTCATGTAGTTTAATTAAACAAAACCTTAATTAATAAGAGATCTTTAATTTTAATTAAAAAAAATTATAAAATTTTCATTAAGGGTTATTCTTAAAGGCAATTTCCTCACTTGTCTGATGCTCTAGCCAACATGGAATATGAGAGTTTCATTTGTGACACTGAAGTTTGAAAAAGATTTCTGAACTTGAGTTTTCATTATGTGAGTCAAATAAGTTGTAGTATATAGCGACTTAAAGTCTTGAAATCTTAAGTGATGAAAATGTAACCTTTATTAATAAAGCAAATGATAGCTTCGTCCAAATGATATATTGTTTAGGGACATGATTGGAAACAAAATGGTTAAGGGAGGAAGTTTTAATAACAGCGTCCCTCTAAGTAAGAATATTCCCCTCATTTAACCCACCCCACCCCCCAAAGCATTGATTGTAAAATTTGTTTCTAGTAATATTATTTTACTTAATTTAAACAAGTGAGGAATCTTGGTTTTGGTTCTGGATCTGGTTCTTACCCAGAACCAACTATCACATGGTTGGTTCCAGTTTCTATTTCACCTTTGTCGGAACCAGAACCAAGATCTATATACCCAGGTACGAATTGAGATTGAATTGTAATTTATGTTAACTATTAGGGATGTATTATAATTTTTTGAGTATATATTCATTATTTTAAAAAAAATATAGGGTAATTGAAAATAACATATGTGCCTAGAGCCGAAACCAGAACTCCGGTTCCTTTAAATTGGGTAAGTACTCGGATCCACTCACCCCTAAATTATAAATGGAGCTATTGTATGGTTATGTGTTCTATCATATTTGATAGTTTTTAAAAAAAAAATTATTATAGTTTTCATAGTAATACTTTATCATACTCAAAATCATTACATTTTATGAATAGTATATCAATTAAATTTATACGTTAGATGAATCATTAACCTACACCCCTCTCAAAGACATGTTTCACATTACTAAATCAATAATATTATATACACATTATTTTTATACATCATTTCTCTTATATGCACATATTTTTTATACATCATTATGTGACAAAAGTGATTGGTTGATTTTAAATTAAAAATAAAATTACACCCACTCATCTTGTATCACATAATAATATACGATAAAAAATATATAACATAAACAATATAAACATAGTATTACTCTTACTAAATTGTAAGGAACATTTAATAGAATAGATAGACAATAACCTTCGCTTGATCAGAAAGTGTTTCTTTCTACCCTAAAAAGGGAAAATGAGCTTGAATAAGAGGACATGCAACAAACACATGTACACCCTCTATTGAGATTTCTCTAAAATAAATAGAAAGAAGGCAACATCCAAGTGTAACCATAATTTTGATAAGTTTGATCTATGAATATTCGCCCAAAAAAATTTATTTTCCAGAAACAAAAATTATCATTTATGCCTAAAATCCAAAACGTACAAGAGATACTGAGCTAACTTGAGTATGCGTCGAAAACCTACCTATTACCCAGGTCTCAACCCATATTCAGACACATCAAATTATCATCCACCCTCTTAAGGTTTGAGTAACCCAATTCTAGCCCAACAGTCATTAAATCAGGCTTCAACAGTCTTAAAAGGGGCAAATTAATTAATGTTTGTCACATATTTTGATAGATTATTAGATTAATATTTAACTATGAATAAGAAAAATTATAATTTGGAAAAAATACAATAACATATGGCCTTCCTTTGTTTTCCACATAGCAATGTCATGTTACCAAAACCCCACAAAATATAACAATGCATTTAATAAAATAAATAGAGAACCGTAGGCTTCTAACTTTATGCATGATTAGCTCATTTCATAATGAATGAGCTCTTCGCGCAACGCGCACAGAAAGGTTTTGCCCATAGCGAGATGACAAAAAAGTACAATCTAAGTAATAAACAGAAAAACTCCATGTAGCATACTTTTGATGCGTTGCCAGGTGAGGTGGTACATAGGCTAAACAGCTCAGGTACCGGTATTCCTGCGGCCAACACGAGCAACAAAACCGGCTTTGATTGGTGCAACTGATCGTCCTGATCCACACTGCAAGAATGAAATCAAAAGATTAACCCGCATTACGGATAGTAGTTGAAAAGAATTTTGGTGACCGAAAGATGAAATATTGTGAGTAGGACGCTGTTAACATGCATGCTGTATTCGAGATTAATGCCAAGTAAAAGGATTGACAAGATTTCTAGTCTAACCAAAAAAGAACACGAGGAAAAAGTACATAAAAAAACATTTACCTAGACAATTTTCACTGTAATCAAACAAAACAGGAAAATCACAAAGGCATCAGGACTATTTTTTATCAGTCACTGCTAAGACAATCTGACAATGTAGGCAATTCTTACATCATAGGCCACCTATTGAAGGTTGGACATAACACAATTCTAGTCTTTAATATCAAGAAAACAAAAAAAAAACATGAAGAGAAGAATGAAATTTATTGACATCATTTTCCTACGCAATTTCCAATGTAATTAACCAAAAACTGAAAAACTCTGATAAAGGCCTCAGGACTACTTCATTTATCAGTCACTTATTCGATAATCTGACAATGTAGGCAAATTCTTACATCATAGGCCACCCTATTGAAGATTTGATAGTAACATAATTCTAGTCTAACACCAAGAAAACAAAAAAAAATTTATCGACATCATTTTCCTACGCAATTTCCAATGTAATTAACCGAAAACTGAAAAACTCTGATAAAGGCCTCAGGACTACTTCATTTATCAGTCACTTATTCGATAATCTGACAATGTAGGCAAATTCTTACATCATAGGCCACCCTATTGAAGATTTGATAGTAACATAATTCTAGTCTAACACCAAGAAAACAAAAAAAAGAACATGAAGAAGAGAGAATTTTATCAACAAATATATTCCTAGGCAATTTCCCCTGTAATTAACCGAAT
>WYDK02000029.1:41164-52498 GCA_009867345.2 Toxicodendron radicans | reverse complement strand
AAATTTTAAGGGAATTATTCTAAGTGTATAGACATAGAAAATACAAGATTAGACGTACCTTGGCTCGGGTATTACAACACTGAAGAAAAAGACCTTGACAGCGCTTCCGTTGTCGATCATCACTCTTGAGACTTTGTTGTTTCCTATCTTGGCCGTTATCACTAAAGCATCTTGGTATGGTTGCTTTGTGTTCATGGCCTTCCTTTTGTAAAACCAATGATCGGGCTTTCTTGAATTGGTCTTTTTTATGGTCTCGATTGGACATTGAAAATGCGGGGGGCGGAATCCGTCCTTGGTTCGCAGGTATGCTACACCTGCGCCCTTTTGGAGTTTCCAGCTATATGGGGCCTGCCAAATATCATTCTGATGTGCGTTTCCTCGCTCCCTATTGGTCCTCTCCTAGGGGACTTGCTTTCTCCGCGGCTATTATCGGCTTCAGTTTTTGCTACGAACTTCTGTAGTTGACCCTTTCGGATGAGTCCTTTGAGCACGTCTTTTAGACCGTGACATTCATCGGTGGTATGACCCACATCCCAGTGAAAACGACAATACTTTTGCATGTCTCTCTTGTACCTAGTCCCCTTTAACTTTTCAGGTAAGGGCAATCGTCGAACTTCTTGGGACGCTGCGAATATCTCGCTGATAGTTGATATTAGCGGGGTGTGCTGGTTGAACCGTTGGTGATCGTCGCATTCTCTTCGAAGGTTTATCCGTAGTCTTTTATGGAAAAGTCCTCGATCTTTTGTCTGATCGCGATCATTTCTCCTCCGAGGCTCGGGTCGATCTTCTCTTTGCCTCTCGTCGCGATTGCCTACTGCTCTTCTTCCCAAGGCGGCCACGGAGCTTTCCGCTCGTTGGTACTTGGCTGCCATTTGATAGAACTGTGTTTAACTCACATGGTCCTCTGATTGTAGGTCGTTCCATAGATCGGTCTGCGGTCTGATTCCAGGGATCAATAATGTTCGGATTACCTCTTGTTGCCTTGCTCGGTTTGAAATCGGGTGAGGTAGGAAGTTAGGGTTTCCCCTCTTTCCTGTTTGATGTTGCTGAGATAACTGATAGGCATGGCAAACAGTCGCCTTGTTTGGAATTGCTAAAGGAACATAATAGTAAATTGTTCCCAGGTCTGGACTACCCCGACGAGGATTCTCTTAAACCACCTTTTTGCTTCTCCTACTAGGGTGACCACGAAGTATCGACACCTCACTGGGTTATAGACTTGATGGAGTTCCATCAGATCATTGAATGTGTCTAAGTGATCCTTAGGATCGCCCACTCCATCGAACTTTAAGTTGAGGATCTTGAATCCCTGTGGCAACGGGGCGGTGCGAACTTGTTCCGAAAAGGGGGACCTTGCATCCTACGATTTGGTGATGCCTTGCTGGTCCCTGATATTATCGAGCATTTCTTGTACTCGATCTAATTGATCGTCAGTTTTGGGGTCTTGAAAATCTCCTTTATCTGTCTGACGGTTCACCCGAAGTTTTCCTCGAAGATCAGGTTTTCTTGAGTTTAACTGCTCGCGGGCGTCGGATATCTGCCTCTTATCATTTTTGCGAGATGAACTGGCATAGGATGAGGTGGCTGTGTCGTCTGGCCGATAACTGAAATCGGATGTTGCGGTTTGATTACTCCTTCTTGAGTTACTTGCGAGGATCCGACTTCTCTCATTTGAAACCGATGCCTCCGTTTCACAACGTGGGCTTGGGACGTTTTGCCGAACATGCTCTCCCTGTCTCCTTTAAGGAGGTGCGGGAGGGCATGTGTTTTTATCTATCGTGCGTCTTTCTTGTTTTCTAATGTCACCATTATTTCCCTAAGTTTCTCGCTCGAGGGGATGCCTTGCTCTGCGTTTCACGGGGATTCTCTTGCCGGTAGACCGCGAGGAGTTTGAGTCATTTTCTACGGATTCTAGCTCCCAGCTGGGAGTTAGTGTGCTCAGGGAGTTTGGTCGTTGGCCTGCTGGGTGCAGGTTGCTTATGCACTCCATATTGTTCTGCAATGCTTGTACCGCATTGGTGAGCGCTTGGATCATATCTCTCACAAGAGTTTCTCCGTTAGCGAGAGCGTCTCCCCTTCGGATGCCAGTTGTGTCGTTTGTTGTCGGAGGTGGAACCAATGGGACTACTTGAGCCTCTCTGGCGTTATCCCCAATCATTTTGCTTCGTGTCCTGGTCATGGTCAGCTTTGAGAATGTGGTTATGGTGGTGACTGGATTTTCAAGGCGGGGGCCCTCCTTCTAGCGCCAAAATGTTGGTACGAAAACTCACACCAACGAGAGATACTCGATTGACCTTGACGAGATCGAGCAAGTGGGTGCGTAACCCCCGTATATCGACAATGATATCCGATGGTTAGTGATGTAAAGTTGATTAGGTGCGTGTGTGGGTGAATAACCATAATGTAAATGAAAAAGAAGCTTTTAAAGTGGTTCGGCGGTATATAAACCAAGCCTACGTCCACTGATGTTATTGATATTACTCTAGAGCGAGGTACAATGAGTTGTAAGTAAAATGACAATAGTTTTTTCCTCTCCTTCCCATTTCTCTCTTTCAAGCGTTGCTCCTTATATAGCCACCGTTCTGACAGTTGGTGGGAGTAGATGGATTACGGTGATCTACGCACGCATTATCCCGGATCTCCTGGACCTTTTACAGAAATCCCATGCTTAATCCCAGTTAAACCAGCCTTAGACGCTTCATCCATGCTTTGCAACAGTAATCGCATTAAATGCTGTTAGCTGGCTTTTCTCGGAAGTCACTGTTTCTCTGCTTTGGGCTATCAATGGAAGTAAGGACACGCGGCGCGCTCTCGCCCATCAACTCTGCATACTCGACCTGTGACACATGCCACGCATCCAACGGTGGGAAAAATCCCTCCAACATAATCAATACTAATCAATTAATTGATTATAATAAATTAATCAATATTAATCAATTCTAATCAATTAATCAATTAATCAATACTAATCAATTAATCAATTATAATCAATTAATCGATTTTAATCAATTAATCTATAGTAATAAATTAATCAATTCTAATTAATTAATCAATTAATCAATACTAATCAATTAATCAATTAATCAAGTAATCAATTGATTCAATTCTAATCAATTAATCAATTCTAATCAATTCATCAATTATAATCAATTAATCAATTCATCAATTAATCAATTGATTCAATTCTAATCCATTAATCAGTTATAATCAATTAATCAATGAATCAATTATAATCAATTAAAAATTTAATTAATTCATCAATTAATCAATACATCAATTAATCAATTCTAATAAATTATAATCAATTAATCAACTATAATCAATTAATCAACTCTAATCAATTCATCAATTCTAATCAATTCATCAATACTAAGAAATTATAATCAATTAATCAATACTAATCAATTAATCAATTATAATCAATTCATCAATTAATCAATACTAATCAATTAATTAATACTAATCAATTAATCTATACTAACCAATTAATCAATTCTAAATTTTTAATAAATTATAATCATTTAAATTTTAAAAAAAAAATTTGGCGGGCCGGGCTGGGCTACCCTTTCAACCTGCCTAGGTGGGCCTAACCCAACCCGCACATGTAGGCAGGCCTGGCCTGCCATTTGCATAACCCGAGAGCCCGCCCGCCCATATTTTCACCTCTATTTTCTTGATAATTAATTGATCCTAGTAAGGGTTCCAATCCAAAAATTACGGGCTACATGATCTTTTAGGGCTCCAATTTATTTTACAACCCCAAGTTTTTTGATAAACCGTCAACACCCACAAGTTTAAGAAATTAACAAGAGTAACGACTTTTTCCCACCCATGGTTTGCCTTAATGACACTTTTCCACCCAAACAGTTTCAAAATACCATTTTCCCACCCATGGTTTGCCTTAATGACACTTTTCCACCCAAACAGTTTCAAAATACCATTTTCCCACCCAATTTTTATTTTTCTCTCTAGTTTGGGTGGGAAATACAGTGAAAGATGAAAATACCCCCACCCATGGTTTGGACGGCAACCAGCAAGTAACCAGGGTCAGGAGTGATATGGGTTTGGTAGGGGGGACGTTGGTGGTGCGAGAGGTGGTGACAAGAGGGATTTCCTGCCAGTAATTTGGCCGGAATTGAAGAAAATCGTAAAAACCCTAGGAAGGAGGCAAAGACGATCGGAGTTCAATTGGGGTAGGAGAGTATGAGTCTTTTTAAGGGGAGAAGTCGATGAGTCAGGGAGTGGAGGTGGGAGGGACAACGTCGGATTTTGACGGAATCCAACGAAGGGCAGTTGCGCGACACGACTATGGCGGGTGAACAGCGGTTGCTAGCGAGGGAAAAAGGGTAGGGTTTTGTTGCTAGGGTGGTAGGGAATGTTGTGGTGGTGGTGGGAGGGATTTTTTACACCAAAATGGATAAAAAATCCTGCTTGGCTGACCATGGAGTGGAGGTGGTGATGAGAAATGGTGAGTGATGATTGAAAGGCTTGGGCTTTGTAGAGAAGGTGATGAAGATTCTATGGGTGGTCTCAGAAGTAATTTTGGACACTAAGATTGGCCGAAAAACTACTAAAACCTCCAGTTGGGACGTTGCTAACATGTGTCGTCCTCTTCTTCGTCTGTTGACCATTCTGCCCTCACCTACAACGAACTTTTTACCATCTTGCCCTTCCACATAACGAAAATTACTAATAAAATTGTGCTTCAGGTGGAAAAATGGTATTTTGAAACTTTTTGGGTGTGAAAGTGTCATTAAGGCAAACCTTGGGTAGGACAAAGTAGTTTACTCAATTAACAAACCCTAAATACCATTAAAGACGTCTCATTGATTACAATTTTCAAACAATAATACTACATTTATATCATATTCTCACACTATTCTTTCACATCACATCACAGCACATCACATTTATATTCAATTAAAAAAATATTTATTTTGAAAAATAATATTTTTATTAAATGTGAGTATGATGTGAGAAAATGGTATGAGAATGTGATGTAAGCGTAGACATATTTACAAAACTAAAGAGAGTGAAGAAAAAAAGAAAGAGTATGTTCAACCCCTAACAACGAAGCGCTTTTTATCATTCCTCACTCAACTCTATTCACGAATCCCCAATTGGGTATATTTACTTCGCTTTCCTTCTGTTCTTCTTTTATTATTTCATTATTTCTTTCACTTGATTTATTAACATCATTATTATCGCGTGATTAGGCTTCAAATTTTGTGGGTTTGTTCTTCTCCATGATTTTGAGGTATGTTTTCATTTCATTTCATTTCTCAGTTTCCAGGTTTTCGGTTCTGATTTGTGCTCAATGAACAAAGATTTATGTTAGGGTTTAGCTGTAATTATCTTCAATTGTTACTGGGCTTCCAACGCTATACTTCAATTTGAGCTCAAATTGGAATAATCAGTGTTATAACTTAAATTTTCATCAAGTTCTAGTTCTTTTTCAAGCTATTTTGGACTCCTGCTGTTCGTATTTGATTCTTTCATGCTTCATTATGTATATGGGTAGTTAATTGTCAATTTGGGTAATTTTTTTTTTTTTTTGGTTGAATGTATGTGGGTAAAGTATAGAAGCAAAAGTCTGGATATAATTGAGTGTTCATCGTTAGGAAAAACAATAATAAATAAATGAATCTTAAAGTTCAAATCTTTTTATTTATTTATTTCTTATGTTCCTGGGAAAGCAGAGTGTAAGGTAGTGTTTAGTATCTCAATGTAGCTATTTTGATTTTGAAGTTTTTACGTTTTGAGGGTTTTTTGCAAATGTTAGCTAAAAACTGTGGAATTATATCATGAACTGTAAGTTGTTGATAATTAAGTTGTTGCTGATGAGTGACTGTAACTGACATGTAATTGAGGGTAAAGAAAAACTAGTACGTGTAGATTTTGAATTGTGAAATATAATGACTTAAGATTTGAGAACCCATCAATCGTCTGCTCTACCTTGAAAAATGATTGTATATTGGTGCGGGTGATCTGAACTGTCATCAAATATATCAAAAGTATGTAAATTGATAATCAAAAAATTGAAACGAAGGGTGACATGAGAGGGTATTTGAGTTGTTAGGCTTGTAGTTCGCTCTTTAGATCTGAGTTTCAATTGCTCTGGCCTACCAACTCAGTGAAAGTCCAAGGGTTCTTACTTCCCAAAGACTGTAAGACTCAGCAAGGGCCCTAGTTTTCTAATCCAGTTCATTAAATGGGTTTAAGAATTTATGGGTTAAAAATAGTTGAGAGGAGACAGGAGGTTACAATTATATGAAATGCGAATAGTGGAATTTTTTGGAAATGTAAGGTCATTTAAGAGGGATATTTGTTTTAGTTGGAGAGGGAGTGTGAACTGTTGAATTGAATAATTACAATCTTCATTTTTTACTTTTGTCCTGGGCCTAAATAAGGTTTATTATCCGTTTACTTTATTTGCTGTTTTGTGTATAATTGGTATCCTCTAATATGATAAAATCTTTTATGAACCGTTTAGAAGTTGAACAATCAGTTCAGTGCAGTGTAGTGCATTACTGCATTAATGGACAAATATTCAAATATTTAATTTCTGATAATATGAAAGAGTATTTGGATAATGTTGTTATATTGGCTTTGTTCTGCTGCAAGATAAGCCATTTGAATATTCCAGAGCCACTTAGAATTCCTATATAAAGTTTATTGCTTAATCGGTATGGATTGTGTTTGTCAAGGATAATCACTTGCCTATATAGCCAGCTATTTTAGATATGTGACATATGTAAATTTGCTTGTACATATATTTTGCAGGATTTAAATAACAATAAGCAGCTTAGATGTTAGCAAAAGGAAGGAAGGTTCCTGGCAGGGGAGAAGCAGCGCCAGTGAACTATGCTTTTGGTCCACATGAGGATGACATAATCATAAAGCACAGACTTCTAACCCGCACAACCACCACAAGGGGTGAACCCCCGTTGAAGAAACTTCAGAAGAAGTTCACCTCATTTGTTCTTGAGATAGAGAAGGATGAAGATAACTATAATGACTCTGCAAAACTTTCCAAAGCTTTCTTACAGGAGTTGTCCGCTTTTGAGATTCCACTTCTCAAAAGCAAAGCCGTTATTGATGCGAACATAAGAGAAAAAGAGAATTTTAATGAATTGAAAGAAGAGATAAATAGGCAGATATCACAGGCAGAGGCTGACATAGAAGATCTGAAGAAACAACTTGAAGAGAGTAAGATTGAAAGACAGCACAAGGAGGAGTGCGAGGCAATTAGGAAATTGATTGCTTTGCAGCCACCAAGATCAGAGACACAGAAGATAATTTCAGACCTGGAGAATGAGATTGCAGCATTAGAGGCAGAGAATACAGCAGGTTCTAGATTGCTGGAGCTTCGCAAGAAACAGTTTGCTCTCTTATTACAAGTGGTATGTGCTATATTTCAGATAATGAATTTGTAACTTACATATTTCTCAAGTACGATTTTCGTTTTTATTGTATTTTTTAATCTTTTTCTTGGTCTCATTCTTTTTATTCCATTTTTCAGATCTTCGTGATGATTGTCATGTTTAGAGTTATTATCCTATTTTACCTAATGCATGTTTCTATTTTCTTTTGTGGTTGTACTTGTTTTACTGAAGGGTTATTTTATTGTCCTTTCTTGTAGCATTAGGGTTTCATATTTTGGCTAGTATATGTGTAATGGTATTCTATTTTGAAACTAAGCCTTGAGTATGAGTTGGTTATGAGATGTTGAGTTTTGTCCTCACAAGTTTCCTCTCAACCTCTCCAATTTTTTCTTTTTTCTTCCTTTTTCTTCTTGCGTGTTCTTTCTCTGTAAGTTTTCTGTTTACTGTATCTACACCCTAAAGCACCTAGCATAGTAAAAGTTCTTGCATTCACCATTGCTTATGGAAAGGATTAACACTTATGATTGACTTCAAAAAGGAAGGCTACTGTTTATTTCTAGTCGCTGGTGTGTTATATTATAAAATGAAGATGAAAATATTGATCATGCTTTTCTTCATTGCTTTTTAACTTTTGAGATGAATTAAATCTTTTACATTCATTATTTTGAAATGGGTGATTCTTGTCTCTTGTGTTCAATTTCATATTGAAAGATGTGCATCTGGAGGAAGAAGGAAAAAACTATTGTATCTTTGATTTGTATTCTGATGGGAATCATTTGTGTTTTTTTGGTCGGAAATGAAGCAAATATTTGTAATACAGTTTGTTTTTGGGTATTTTTATGGGCTTTGGTTTCAAGTGAACTTCAAGATTTTCAATTTCATTAGATGTTTTTGAGGTTTGGTGCACTGCTTGGTTCATCTTAATTTTTAACTCTTCTTCCTGTGATCCTGTGTAGAATTTCTTTTTGTTTCTATACGGATAGAAAAGAAAATAGATGAGATTGAAGTTTTACATCCCTTATTGTTGCATTTCTTCTGGGTAATAAACATTTGCCCCTTGTTTGTATCAACATGCCAATCAAGTTGTAGTATGCTGAAACTTCATTTGCTGACTTATTCGATATGATATGTTGACCTATATAATTAGTGCTCACAATTTTTACTTGTATTGTTATAACTTTTCTGCAGGTGGATGAGTTGCAGAATACTATAGAGGAAGAGCAGAAGAATTTGATGGAGGAGATGAGAATGGCTGAAGAGCAGAAGAGTGGGTTAGAGGACGCTAATGGAGGCTTAGAAGCCATGGCTGTTGACTAGTGCAATGTGGCATCTCTTTTATCAGTTGTAAGGTTGTCAGTTCGATCAAACTTTTTAATTTGTTCTTAAGTGCAGGTTTATTTTGGTCTCAGGATTTTGTTCAATGTTTGTTGTGAGTCTTGTGACATATATAAAGCCTTTGGAACATGACAGTCTAACATTAGTTGTTCCATATGTAGATACCAAGTTGTTGGAATTGGGGAAAAGAGTTGTAATTTATTAGCAGGATAAACATGAATGCAGCTGAAGTTTGTTTTCTTATATTGCATTGAAATGCACAACTTGATGGTTTGAATGGTCTTATTATTTTTTCACAAAACGAAATCAAAGTTAGTTTATATTCTTGAAAATTTAGAAATATCCTTATTTTAAAGACGTTTTAATGAGATTTAAATGCCACCCTCATCTTGGTTAATGTTTGACTGAAACTGTGATGTTATTATTCGTTTTTCCTCCTTTTCCCCATCCAACATACGAGCATGGATCATAACTCACAAATGAGGAAGTTTTCTAAAATTGAGGATGATGTTTTCTTGCTTGCTATTTCTAGGATGTGAAATACTTATTTTAATCAGTTGAATTCAGTGGTGTTTTCCGCAAAACATATTTATTGAGAATAGCTTCATTTACTGGTCCTTTGTTGCGATTCAGGAATAGGGGATTTATTCATTTATTTTTTTATTTTTTTATTTTTTTATGAATGCTGACTATACTTAGAAACTTATTGATTAGATATTTCCTCTGAAGGATTTGAAGGATTTACAGAATCTCCTACAAGGTTTGGACCAGTGATTGTGAGTCATGTTTTAGATAGAGTGCTTCACAGTTTATTTGAGGGTTTAATAAACGGATTGAATCCTGTTACATGATCATCCATTATGCACAAAACTAGCTCTCGCTAATAGTTTTGACTTGAATGGTGGCATTCTTTACTTTGATGTTATTGAAAGCAAATTCATTTTTCTTGTTTTGTGTTGCCAGAATTGGGTTTCAGCAAAATTACATTTTCCTTTCCAAGTGTGATTTGTTCACTCTTTAGGTGTTTCCAAGTGCATGATTTTTGCTATTGTATTTTATGACAGGAAAAGTGCAATATGATGAAGCTTTTGCCTTGCAGGAAATGTATTAATACCGAGTTAACTTAAGACCTTGATGAACATGATGACTATTAGATGAGAATGAGGTAATGCTCGAATGGTCCATTCTTCCTGTATTGATATTTCCTTTGTTGTCGGGCTAGAAATAGATCTAAGAAACTTCATGACATACAAAAATTGAATAATTAGCTTCTTAAAGCTTGTTGATGAGATAATTTTGGAGATTTCTTCTGTCTACTGGTAGAATTCTTATGATAGAAGCATTAGCAGCTGCTTCTTCCTTAAGTTGATAATCAATTCTGGATTTGATTATGCAGGAATCATTTCCTTTGTCTACGATTTCAAACCTGTTGTGCCCATGTAAGTTGGAGAAAAAAAATGTCATTTGTAGTTGGATTTTCCTTGCTATGTTAATGAATGGTTGCATTAGCACTCATAGTTTTCTTGAGTAAATTAAGGAGAGAAAATGAGACTCAATCTCATATGTTGGGTTATGAGAACCTTAATTTGGTTGACATGATTTATCCAGTTTGAAATTTTACAAAATGCTTTTGGGTAAAAGAATTTTTGGTAAAAAAAAATATTTGAAACGTTTCTCAGATCAGATGTACTTATCAAGTTCATTAGAAAACGTTTTGTTATCAAGTGTCCAAAATGCTCATCTTATTTTGCGAATTTTACCATATCTTTTCTTATAATTAAACCATAGTCAACAATTTTGTTTAATGTTTTATAACCAAGATCGACCCCGCAGTTTTTAATAAGATTAATATTTTTTTATGATTTCTTTTAAAAAGAAATGGAAAAAAATATATATTTTGCTCTCAAAACGCAGTAATTTTGGAAAAAGAAAGAAGTGAATTGACGAAGATGAATTGAAAGAGTAAAGAAAAAGAAAGAAGGCTTGCTGGTCACATCAGAGGCAAGATTGGCTAATTTATTAAAAAAAAAAAAAAAGAAAAAGAAAATCAATTAAATTAACATCTTCAAACCCAGATAGTAATGCCTAGCATCTAATTATTTGATACGAAATAGTTTAATTTATATACTGTTACATAAATATATAAATCTGATGTTAGATATACAACTTAATGAAATGCTCTTAAACTATAAAAGCATTTCTTTATTATTTAAAAGGGTCAATATATATATATATATAAGGTGTCCGGACCAGTTCGCATGTACATTAACTAATTTTTATAGGTGATTAACATATCTCATTATCACGATTACATATTTACTAATCATTGTAGGTGATTAGTATAATATCTTACTGTCATGATTACTTACTTAAATCTTGAGAGTCAGAATATTCAAATCTAAGATTGTGCGTCTTAATCACATATCACAATATTCATCCTACCACTTCAACTATCCAGAGTAAGTTATGATCCTAATTAAACCCTGACCAACTTCTTAAAAGGCTAATGTATAAAGAGGCATAGTTGTTTAGATAATTGAGATGACTTCTGTGATATGGGCATAAACAAACCCGAAAGGCCTAGAAAGTGAGAACTATGTTGGATACAAACTAG
>WYDK02000028.1:2265745-2282316 GCA_009867345.2 Toxicodendron radicans | reverse complement strand
GGTGTGGGGTTTGGGGGGTATGGTTGGGGGTTTAGGGTTGTGGTGTGGGGGGTTGGGGTTGGGGGGTGGGGGGGGGGGGGTTGGGGTGGGGGGGGGCGGGGGGGAATATCCATGACACAAGGGGGAGTCTCTTGAAATGTTTACCCTTCTACAATTACTGACTACGGACAAGGAAAATCTAGGGCAAGAAGGTTTAGGGTTTAGATAGGCTTTTTTTATTCTATAACAATGGACAGAGTTTTAATGGTAAAACTTTTAACATTTTGCACAGAAGGGATCACTGTTCACCGTACAAGTGAAGTGAAAATGAAAGCAAACGATAAAATGAGCTTTATTTTTAAACAATGCATGTGATAAACACACAACACCAGGGAATCTAAGGAGCCGGTTCCCAAGACTTTTCGGGGTTGAGCAAAGCAACAGCTCTCTCTTTCTCTCTCTCTCTATCTGCCGACCCACCCTTCTTAATCATATCCCTAAGCACTATAAATTGCCTCCTATCAATCTCATCTCCATACCAAAGTTGCTTTTATGTTTTATGGGGCTCCATCCAAGACCCCAACAAGTGGTTGGTGGTGGTTTTCCAGGGTTAGAGATGGGTTGTTTCTTGTTTGTGATAGGGTTTCAAAGATAGGTCTAGAACTTTTTTTTTTTTTTGAACTTTTGGACGGTTTTGATATTTTTTTTATTTTTTGGTCTAGGGTTCAGCTGCTTGTTGCAGTTATGCTGCAAAACAGTCTAGAGTTTCTTCCTGTATCTGTTACCATTAGTTTAGTCTGCTGTTGACTTTGAAATTGTTTAGGGTTTGTTTGTATAGATAGGCCTGGATCTATGGGGTTAATTCTTTAATGATTCAAGATGCATGGCACCTCTCTTTCTTCTCTCTTTTTTTCTTTTTCCTCTTTTATTTGAGAAGAATTAGAGATCTTGTGATCTGTTTATTACTGGTAATGAATTGATCTTGACTAGGGTTTTCTTTCTTCTTTCTTTTGTTCTTCTCCTTCATGCTTGCTCCGGATTTACTGGGATCTTGCCTTATATATTCTAGCTCTCCCTGTTAATTCTTTTTTCTTGATTCAGAAAAATAGATCAAAGAGTCTACCCTGTATAGGAGGAGGTGTTGTTTTCTTATTTCTTTCCTGTTCTAGCTAGGATTAGAAAAGATTTTATCATCTGCATCCTTCAATGTTAAATCTGAAGCTGACAATAATAAGAAAGAACAAGGATTTGGTAGCGATGGTTTATTTGCAAATAACGTTGAAAGAGAGAGAAGGGTTAGAGAGTAGAGCTCCTTGAAGTCCAATATAGGGTGTTGCAGGGTTGATTGAGCTGCTGAGCTATGGATCCCACAGCCCTATCCCCCATTATCTGGAAGATAGGCTTGTGGCTTGCATATCCCAGGAGCTGCATTACCCTACGTTAGATCCTTGTTTGGATTGAAGGGAGCTCTACACTTCTCCTTCTGAGTTACATTCTTCCTCTATACATATACATTTAACCTCTTCATGTACTGAATCTTTTAATGCTGTTTACTGCCAATGTTCTTTTCTTTTGCAGATCCATACATTTTGCGGAAGCTCTGGGATCAAGTTGATTCACGACCCACAATTTGAAGCTGATAAATTTACCTGTTTCTCGTGGATCTGTGAACTGCTACTACACAGTTAGGCAGTTGGCTAATTGCACTAGAATTAAACTTGCGACTTTGTTATGTATTCGAGGTAGAATAAATGCTTATTTTTTCTGGAGTGGTGTATTATCTATCTTGATCTTTGTTGCAGCTTTTAATGGCTTTCAATCCCATTCTGACTGTTTTGCTAATCGATACAATAACCATTTTGTTCATTTTTAGTTGCACTGAAGAATATCAAGCTTCTTGTGAAGTGAAGTTATGGTTTTGGTCAAATGTTGGTTTAGTTGAGAAATGTATGATGATCGAGCTATTACTTACATTCGCTCCGATATATGTAATAATTTATGTTGTAATATTATAATGTTTTGATTTTGTGTCAATTTATTTGATCAGAGACAAGTTATTCGTTAATCAAATAATTAGAATGAAATAAAAATAAAAACAAATATACAATGAAATTCAAATTACAAAACAGTATACTGATATTACTAACCCTAATTCATTCCTATAACACAAGTTCAAGAAGTAGAGAAAATAAAAAGAAGATCAAATTATTTGGTAATGTAAGTCAAGATTTGCAAGTACCTATTGAAACATAAATTTTAGTTGCGATCTAGTCTGTCTTGGGTAGATAGATGGATCACACCGCCACTACTTTAACACCGTTGCACCACATGTTTCAGATGTTCGAAATTGATTCATGGCTCAGGCTCAACAGTTAATGTTTTTTTTGATAAATATATGAAATGACTTTTAACTATAAGGTTAAATGGGTATTTCATCGATTTTAACATTTAGGAGGTGTGAGGTTGGTTATATTTGATGAATGGGATAATGTCATTTTTTATTATCTCATTATCTCGTTTGATTGGTTAAGTAATAAAATATTTCAGTATCTTAATATACTAATAATGAGTTCCTGCTTCTGCTGGTAATATAGAAGATAATCTTAATACTATTTTTTTCTTTATTATTTTGTCTTTAACTTATTATAATTTTAAGACAAAATTGCCCTTAATTTAAAATTAATTTCTAAATTTTTTCTTTACTATTTTATCCTTATATTTAAATATGTTAAGACATAAATACCTTTAATCTTTTAAATAATTGCACAGACTCATGGTCGGATCTGGCCACCCAACCAGCGGTCGGCAACCATCGCCTGTCGTCGTTGGTCGGCGACCAAACGGCACAAGGCCGGCTGAATCTAACCAGACTTGTGCCGATCTGGACGTGGCCATTCAAGGACATGGATCTGGACGAAAATGACCTTCGTAGATCTCGTCATTTCCGGCCAGATCGGCACAAGTCCAACCAGATTCGGTCGGCCTTATGCCGTTTGGTCGCCGACCGACAAGGTGAATGAGGGTCACTTCGATAATTTGTAAATTTTTATTATATGAGTGGTCTAGCTAAATTTCTAAATGTGGAGGGGTTAAAACAATATAATAACCAATAAAAAATAATTAAAAAAACAAAAGGACAATTAAGTAATCTAACCAACATACCCACCCATTTATTTATCTCAACCAAACACATCAATTTAACATACCCTCTAATTTATTCCTCCCAACCAAATACTTTTTAGTTATATAACATTCTCATTACTAAGGTAATCCAACATTTTCTTAATCTAACATTCCCATTAATCTTTTATTACCTGAATCAAACGCCCCCTTAAGAGTTTGTTTGACCGAGGTTTTAAAAATTAACTAGTACGTAATTTGTGTTTATATGTTTGAATTTTAATAATTTGAAATTTAAACGGTTACTTGTTTGATTAAAATAAGTGCACGTTTGATAAAATGAGATTTATAAATACATTTTATAATTAAAATGACTAAAAATGATATTTTATTGTTTTTATCCAAAAAAAAAAAAGTAAGATTTCCTCCAACTTATTTCTTTTGCTTATAAGTCTAACGTATAACCGCAAAAAATTTATAAACAAACATATTAGCTTGATTTCAGAGTTTATAAGTTGATTTGATCAGCTTATAAACTCAAACAAACGCCTCCTAACTTTCATGAACATGTATTCATTATTAATCCATTAAGGGAATATAATTTAAGTGGAAGATTGTGATGGTAGATTATCATACCAATTTCTTTTGAAGATTAATTGAGATGTGCGTAAATTGACTAGACATCTCGTTACAAAGGGCTAAAAAAAAGAGGGAATATATAACATACAATATTGTATACTCGAAAACTCTTTACATCTTTGAACAAAAATGGACCAACGACCAGGTGGAAAATGTCGAAAAAATCTTATTTCTATAACAATAAATAGACCACATTCAAGTTCAACCAATATAATTACCATTGCAGAAACCACATAATTAAGCCATCTAATGTAAACTGACATTTCTTTTAATCAAACTAGATGTAGCTAAATTACAAAGACCTGGAAAAAGGAAACATAAAGAACAATAAACAATGTAATAAATGCGCTTAACATATCTGCATTTTGACTTCTCTATGTAGGCACGTAGTGAAAATCACTTTCACATAACAATCACATTGAGATATAACAGATCTCGCCAAAGAACTAGAATACAACTGAAAGCAACTAATCTTGTACCTAAGGGTCTTCCAGGAATATGTAATGAACCAAAACTGCAGAATCATGGACGGAATATGGAGACCATTTCTTGATTACACATCACTTTACTTGAATGCTCCTCAACTTTCCAATGGGGGACCCTGTAACACAACCAGTAAACAAACAACCAGAGGCATAAATCGACTCATTGATCAAGCAGTCATGGTAAATGTTTCGAATCATTGAGACGTAAATAACATAGTATTTCCCAATGCAGTAAATCATTTTCAGACTACATTAATAGACTAGACTATCTTGCACAACCACGTTATTTTGAATAATGGCACAGCACTGCCTCAGGTCTAAATCAAATGCTATTTCATCCAAGGGCAAAAGACCACTTACCGTCCTTAATGCGGCAAAGAACCTTTCTCCGTATCAATGTCCAAGCTCCAACCTCTGAATAGATTGGATTAAGAAATAAGTTAGCTCCAAACCAGAAAAGGTCCAATATATTTTATTTAAGGAAAATGAAGATTACCTCTCAGCAGCTTCTTGCCTCAGTTCCTCTATCTGACTTTCAATTTTAGCACATGCAGCTTGGATTTCTATATTTTTTGCACAAAGCTCCTTCCATTGCATGGACAAAGCATTGACCTCATATGCAGTGTTTTGCTGATCATTCAAAGAAATAAATATATGGATTGATTAGAAAAGTAATTTCTTCTTCTTCTTCTTCTTTTTAATACCCATAAATAAAATGCAACAAAATATTAGAACACAATGTGAGATAGACATATAAATCACCTGGTGGTATTTTCTTTCACGGTTTACGGCTTCAATCTTTTCATTTTGTTCATGCGCTAATCTTTGCATTCTGCAAAATGATAATGCGACTGCTAAAGTAAATTGCAACACTAGAATGGTCACGTCATATCACAAAGAGCTAACTCAGAAAGATAACTTCAAGTTGGTTACTCAATTTGCAGAATGATAAGATCAATTGAAAACATTTCTCAAAATGAATTTATTGATATGGTACAGCAATATCATTTTCATTAACTAAACTTCTTTACCCTTTCAGTAGCATCCCTACATCACTTGACACATCTAGAAACTTATGGTGTGTTCTTTAACGTTTTTGATTTACCATTTTCATTTCTTGTACAATGGTAAGTGGAGTTCAGATGAATTTCTTATATTGGACATCAGTTGATTCAGATTAATATAGTTAATGCCCTCAATTTTGGATTCTAGTTCTGTAACGGTATGCTGTTGATGATAGAAATATATTAAATTAAAACCTCAGATTTCCAAAATGCAAAAGCTAGTGTCAAACACATCAGGAAACATTGAAAAGTGCACCAAAATAAAACATTTACAGCGTAACAACTTAATTATTACACCATAAAACTTCCCAAAAGATAAGCAATAATACAAACTACAAACCTGGATAAGAATGCTTCCAATCGTTGGTTGTGCTGCTTCCAGACATCAGGACCATATTTAGACATCAGTTCCAAATTTTCCAGCCTAGAAATCAATATTTCCATATACCAAAATGTCAATAATAAAAAAATACAAACTAATAAGAAATATATATAGATGCCGCTGTTTTAATATGAAAATCATGCATGCTCAGTGGAATTAGTGGAGTTAAGGAGGCAACATAATATATGTGTAAGAAAGAACAAACTCTGCAAAGTAATAAAAAATTCCAAAGGAGATACTCAAATTTAGAACTACTGAATAGAAATTATAACTACAATGACGAGTTGCGTATATGAAATACTAAACAATGATTATTGATACATAATCAGAGATAATGCATTTTTCTATATAATATGAATCCACATCTTTTTACCAAACTTGAGATGAACTTCTAAAAAGTTCATTAACAACACCCAAATGTCATTGCACACATATTGCCTTTTGTTAGTGAATTCTTCATCTCACCTGATCACTTGATGCTGTGACAAGCGCTGAGCTTTCTGAAGTGCCTGCTTCCAAGCAGATTCATCATTTCTCTTATTCACAGGCAGCAGTTCTAATTGATACCGTGTCGTATCAAGAATCACAGGCGGCTTACCAGCTCTCACACGCTCGTACTCTTTCGCAACCATAGGATGATTCTGCAATCCAAATTCAAGCCACACAATCACACAGGCCATAACACTTCCTTAAAATCACATCTTCCACCGACAATGGAGTATTCCCCTCCACACCATCAGTAACCTTACGACAACAAATTCTTTAACACACTAAACCTAAAAAAATTGATTTATTTATATTTTTTTTCTTAATATCTATATTTTCCTATTTATTTGTTCGTTTAACAGAGCAAGGAAACATTGTTTGAAACCCTAGAAAAGAAGAGGTACGAAATATGGACCTGGAAACTGAACTTGGTGAGAGGAGGGAGGTCTTTCAGAAAGTCAGAGGGCTTTTTTGAGCTGCGACGCATCTCTTGCTCGACCATGCGGTCGACCTCGTCTTTGACTCTGGGGTCACCGTAGTCGTCGTCGATGTAGGGCAGTGCGTCGATGATTTCTGCGTTCCATGGGCGGGAAGCAGCCGGTGGAGCTTCCAGCATTAGAACATCTCCGTTGTTGCTATTGGTCGCCATCAGTAACAGAGAGTACAGAAAGAAAAAGAAAGACGAGTAAGTTCAGGGCAGTCCGGAAAGTTTTTGTTTGCGATTTGGGAGGACCGTTTTGAGAGTTTCTTGAAGTTTCGAGGGGTTAATAAGTTTCAAGAACTGGTTAATTTTTGAGTCCCATTGAAAGGACAATACTTTGAAAAACTAACAAATAACCCCCAAAATGATATTATCACGTCGCTGGCACTTTCATGATCTATTGTAATTCCTAACTAGACAACGCACATAGAATATAATTTTTGGTGGGAGAATTTCAGATAAAGCTAATACTTAAACTCTTGGCACTTTTGTTGAAAATTATAAAAAATTACCCCGTAAACTTTAATTTCATTGAAAGAAGGTCATTTAATCTAACATATTTTACAAAAATAAGTGAGAACAAATTGAGTTTATATAAATTTCAAATTTTAATTAACGGTTTACAACCCGTCAATTGTCGATAGACTACTCAAGTTGCTCCCGTAGTGAGAACAGGTCATCACGTGTCGACCGGGGGACAAACTGGAAAATCCTTTAGGGACCGTGTTCGTATTTTATAATTTCTTGTAAAAGTGCCAGAAATTTGAGTATTAACTAAATCTTAGTGGTATTTTGTGAAATTCTTCCAATTTATAATATCATGATATTATTGCTTTCATGGTGAAAATTCTGGTGGTCATTACTCATGCATTCTTCTCTCTAAATAAAAAATTTGTACAATAAAGTATAAACAAGTGTGGAATTTTACCAAAAAATTCCTTTATGAAGCAAATAACAGTTCACCAAGCTAAAACCCTTTAACATAAAAATCTATGGCTGGGTTTGTTTAAATATTTAGTAGTAATATAAATAACATTTTCAATAATATTTGTGAGTATATAGTATTTAAATAATATTTAGATAATATTTGTGAAAAAATATGTATTGATATTTGTTGAAATATGATTGAATTTAAATAGTATTTAAATAATATTTATAAAAAAACATGTATTAATATTGATATTGATAGGATTTAAATAATAATATTTGTAGAAAAATATGTTATAATATTTGTTGAAATAGGATAATAAATAGAATAATAGAAAAAAATTAAAACAAACCAGCCTTATCATCATTTTACAGGGTTTAACGGGGCCAATTTAACATCACAAAGTAATCAAAAAAAATATTGAGATGAAAAAAGAATTACAAATTAATGCAGAAATCTTCAATGCTTTTTTTTTTTATTCCTTTGACATTGAAATCTTGAGAATGCAATCCCAGCCCCCATTCAACTTTTTTTACATTCATGTCTCTCTTGTATGGAAACCAAATGTCCACAAAGTACAGTCCAAGCTCACTAATCTACTAGGTTGACATGTTTGCATACAGAAGTGTGAAGAAGAGTTGAACTTCTGGTATGCTTCTGATGGTTTGGATGAACCTGTTTTTGCTTGGTTCATCCACCAGTGATGGCCCCATTTGTATGGCTCGAGGCACGAGTTTGGCCAGTGGCATCCCTGTCATAAGACTGCCTCCAGATTGAACACTCATTTCATCCACCAGGACATCAACCGCGGCTTTAAATGATATATCAACAATACTACTATATTCGGCACTGCAAAAGAGAGAAAAAGGAAATGTCTTTATATATGAAAGAGAAAACAGATTTTGTTTGGTGATAATAGGTTTTAGATTATCTCTTCTCTTAGACAAGCCAAGTACCACAACTTTAACAGATCATTCTGAAAGTAATTCATGGATGTAATATCAAAAGGGTACTTTCAAATTTATTTTTTGAACTCTTTATCATGGCAACAAATAGACAAAAAGATATACATAAACATTGTCTAATTCATATCACATGTCTGTCAGCAGACAACAAACAACCTTCTGATTCAGTACACAAGAGAAAGAAAAAACTGGACCTTTTAAGGTCAAGAACATTCAACAGACTACAAACAGCTGTCATGTATGTTTTCATCCTTGAATTGACTACAAATATATGGAATGGTTGGTTATAACTCAGCTGATATTAATAATTGCAATTCATTGCTTAGAACTAGTCCCAAAACATTATCCTTGGCTTGAGCAGATAATTGCATCAACCATGGCCACAGCACTCTTTGACAAGTGCACCTACAGGCAATGGAGCCGTGCAATTCGCCATCTCACCACAGAATTTATTAAAAATAGAAATTGTTAAGTGTAGCTTCTGAAATAAGCAAACAAGTAATGCAGGTCGTGCATGGTTCGGCTTTGAGCCTTTGACCAAATAATTTTGTCAACCAGTGGATTACAGCTTTTCTAGACACTTTCACATCCATGCAGTGGAGTTGGACAAATTGACCATTAAATCTTCGGTCAAAGTCTACAATAGAATTTGTCATTCCTCAAATGTGAATATAATACCTAAATTTTCCAAGGCCAGTATGATGAACATACCTCAATAAGACAGCTCGAGTCTCCTCCATAAGCTGATCAAATTTGGTAACATCAGGAAGAGTTGTGTTTTCGTGGCTGGAGGCTGTAGCTAGTTTGTAAAGCCTGGCATCTGCAGGCATCAAGAAATCCACCCACTGATGAGGACTTCCCATGCTCATGAACATCTCAAGTATTTGCATCACAGTTTCATGAAGCACTCCAGTGTCAAAGAAATCTCTCAACTGCTTTCTGCACATAAGAAGTGGCCAAGATTCAGTCTCAATTTGAATATTGAAATAGAAACAAAAACTATTCCCAATAAATCCACACAAGACCTGAAGTTCAATACTCATTTAGTTAAAATGGGAGTTTGCTTAAAAGTTGTTCTTATTTGTCTACAGCAGTAGTGACATGAGTTCTAGACTTTGATTCCTGAGGCACCATATAATATATAAAAGTGATGAAGGAGCAAAAGGTTGGACCAGGTTTCAGTCTCAACAGT
This sequence comes from Toxicodendron radicans, assembly GCA_009867345.2. Taxonomy (NCBI): domain Eukaryota; kingdom Viridiplantae; phylum Streptophyta; class Magnoliopsida; order Sapindales; family Anacardiaceae; genus Toxicodendron; species Toxicodendron radicans. Next base: position 2,272,595 of record WYDK02000028.1, on the reverse strand, counting down.
GCTAATAACATTGTGGAATCCAAAATTCAAGACATAAGATAATAAAGTGTCTAAAATCCTGTATTCCTAGGATAGTTGGCAGAGTTATTGGTACTTATTAGGGCTATATGCAAGCATAATACTCATATATTCAAACATATTCCTTCTTGATTCAAAAGTCAAGACAACATCATACATCAAAACCTTATATAAGCCAAAAGATTAAGTGACGAGATAGCTCTCCTCTGATTTGAATAACATAACATGATTAATTCACAGATGGCAAGACCTTACCCCTTCATAACTTTGGTTGCTGCTGCCTGAATATTAGAAATCAATGCCTGCAAGCCATAGTTAGCAAGAAAATCGACACTAGCTAGAAATTTTTGCTGGTCATCCCTGTCAATGAAATCATCATCTTCCTGTGGAGGAATTAAAAGGGCTACTTTAGTGAGGTTACAACACACATTGGAGTGCATAGGGAGGGCATAAAACTAGTTTAACAGCAAAAAGATACGATGAATATAATGAAAGGTGTATTTAATGTTTGCAAACATTCACCAGTCATAATACCCATTATATAAGCAGGCGCCAATAGTTTACATAATTATTAACAATAACATGTTATAAGTGTCCATTTTAAAATATTCTTCTTGCTTAACATATTCAAATTGTTGATAGGTATTAACTGTCAAAAGATACTGTAAGGGGAACTGGTAAAAGAAAAAAGGCTTAGGCCCATATCTCTAACAGGGGCCCAGGAGACATGGTATTCAACTTGCCTGTGTTAGGAATCCCATATTGAAAGGGAAATGGTTGGGCAAATAGGTTATAAGGGCTTGGACACCCTTCCTTGGCAAGCCGGTTTTCCAAGGAGAGTTTTACCCAAGCCCAATAAGACTCATTACCCAGCCTAATTGTGTGAAATATTAGATGGGTTCACATCAATGGTATCAGAGCCAAACCCCGCCCGAGCCCACGTTCCAGAAGGGGTGACCCGGAAAAGAGCTATTTAGGAAGGGGAGACCGAGGAGAGTAGGCCACTCAGAGTGAAGCCACCGTCCGGAAGGGGCGACCTAAGAAAGTAGACCACCCAGAGTGAAGCCGTCCAGAGTGGGCCAACGTGGAAAGGGCTACCTGGGAAGGGGCGACCTTGGAGAGTAGGTCACCCAAAGTGAAGCCGTTCAAAGTGGGCCAGCGTGGACGTTAGGTCTTGAAACGGCGGGAAATGTTAGGAACCCCACAATGAAAGGGAAATGGTTGGGCAAATGGGTTATAAGGGCTTGGGCACCCTCCCTTGGCAAGCCGGTTTTTCAAGGAGAGTTTTACCTAAACCCAATAAGACTCATTACCCAGCCCAATTGTGTGAAATATTAGATGGGTTCGCATCAGCCTACTTCAATTGTTTTCCAAGAGAATGACAATGTCATTTAGAATTAACTGGAAGTGAAGCAACATTTACTAGGAGTTACTACTCAAAGGTAGGATGCCTTCTTATCAATAAGTTCACATTAAAATAAGTTATATAATTCTATAATTGCTACAAAAGGGAGAATTATTTAAAAAAAAATACTTCTTACTCCAATTAGAAACCCATGCTCCTATCTTCCTTCTTTATCACCTATCCTTTATAAATCCTTGGAATCCATCTCTTCACTCCTTTACTAATTATTTTTACCGTGAATGAAACTTCACCACCATGTCTTTTATAACACCTTTAGTAGTAAACTCACTTTGAAACCCTTGAAGCCAAGCCATAAATAACATGTAGTATTCTAAGTTTAGGAAACAAGAAGGAAATATACTTAGAACGTTTGAGTAAATGGTCAATCAGGGTTGAAGGAAGCTTTTGTGAAAGGCAAACCATTGAGTTTCAAAAGACAAGATGTAAAGGAAACCTTGCAATCTAGGATATCAGCTTCAATGCCACTTTTTTAGTTGTTGTTCTCAATATTAACTAAGTTGAGAAAAAAAATGTTTAGTTTGAAAATCTTGAAAAAGAAACGGAGAAAAGAAAAAAAAAAACTGTAAGCCAAATAGAGGTTTTGGAACTACCCTGCAATCTGAATGCATACTACACATATATATAGTATAACACACTGCTAAGACACCACAGCTCAAGCAAAAGAGGACTCTTAGATGCTACAAATTAAATCGAAGCTAAGAACCTATACAAGGGATAAAGGGAACCGCCGATTTCATCCTTTAAACCAAAGCTCATCTACACGCTCACCCAGAGAGAGTAGCAGAGAAAATATATAGTTCAGATAACACACCAGTCAATCAACTCAGTAGGGAAATCTATTCCATCCTTCCATCTTTACAAAATCCCCTCGTCTAAATTTTTTTTCCCTTTTGGTTGTTACTATTCCTTTCTCTTTGGGTGGGAAGGAGTGTTCTTTTGTAGTTACATGCAGAGCTAAGGCACAAAATAAAATTTTCAGCAAGGACTCACAGTAGGTTTCCTTAACTTGGCACAGAACACTGCCTCTAATGAAGAGAACAAAAGCCTTTGGATGTAACTTAATTTTCAAAACTTGATTGCTCTTCCACAAAGCAAAAGGTCATCCAAATTGAACATAATTACTATACAACAACATTGTGATAATTGTGATGTTGCTAGCATACCAATCATGAGAAGTCTAAGAAAACTGAAATTCCAGTTAAGTATAGTTGGACCACAAAAGCAGCACAAAATTCTCCCAACTCAAATTCCCCAATGCAAATACAACTTTTTCAATTTAATCCATTATGCAATGATAGGCCAGTTATTCACTTCAGGGTTATTCAAATTCCATAACTAACACCAGCGAAAATCAATTTAATTCTATCAGAAAATTTAGAAAATTATTTTTCCTCCACAGTTTGCAACCCCAACCTTCTTGACTTATGAACTCACATGTCCTCATTACAAACATCTACAGAAAACTTTTATGTAATTAAATCTCCCATAAAACGGTTTATTGATGAATCATAATCAATGAGGCACAATAGCATAATTTCATGCTACCGTTGGTCAATCATATAAGAGCTCCCAAATTCCCAATTCACAAGAAGACACTTGAGCTTTGCAATACTCTGAACCTGTAACAGAATTTACTCAAAAGCGAGACCTCTTTTTTCTCTTTTAACCACAGAACAATTTCATCAAAGATCCTCAGGCTATCACTAACTCTCCACAATGCTTCACCTCTCCATAAAATAGCTTAGAACACCATCCCTCCACAGAACACCCAAACATATTCCATGATTATAGTATTAATATACACCACATTAGACGCTCTGCACTAAACTAACATTTCTTCCATCTTTCAATAATTGAAACCAATGTACATAAGTTCATAAACTATGCAGGTTTTTGACTGCATAAGAGATGGATGCAATGTCTAACTTTAATACCACTGACGCTGTCTATATGCAGTAATTTTAATTTTGGATTTGCATATTTTCATGGATGCATGAACAACATTCTATATTTTGAATGTTGAAATCTACCCTCAACTAATAGAACATAATAACACATACTGCTTATGTGAAAAAAGAGTAAATAAAAGTATTAGAGGAAATTAAATCACAGTTCAAGGAAATATAGTACCCTTCAACAAAAAAGTAACTTTTAATGTGAAAAGATTATAAATAAATAAAAGTTGGGGAGTTGGGTGTTGCACAGGTGATTAAACAACAGCTTGAGGAAATATCAACTATCCACCTTCTCATGTGCTTAAAAGAAGTGTGGGGGGTTGGTGGTTGTGCAGGTAATTAAGTCAAAGTTTGAAGAAATATCAACAATTCATCAGCATGCAAATGAGAAACAAGCACTACACTCCTTCTACTGAAAAGTATCATGGAAGTTATAACATGTGAGGGGATAGAACTGAAACAAATAACTTTTGGATAGAGGGAGAAAGGATAGTAGCCTTACAGGTAACTGAGAGCTTCCAAGGCCACGAGCAGTATCAATATATAAATGTCTCCCTAGAATATTAACCTGAACTCTAATATATAAGCACAGTATTGTCACTGACCATAGTGACACCACCATTTTAGTGAAACCTGCAGAAACCACATTAGTAGTGAGAAACACAAGTCACCATCAAGGTAAAATTGCTGTAATTTAGGAAGATCAAAGGGAACTCATAGAACACTCAGTCACAAGCACTCTAAAGGAAACAAAATGTAACAGCTGCATACTTAAAATTTTCAGTCTGTCCCATAGCTCAAGTTTCTCTGAAGGGGACAAGGAGCTGGGCTGCTCCTTTCCTCTCATTAATTTATCAGTAAGCTGAGAAAGGGCCAGCTCTTCCTCTATCCGACTGCTTAAATAGTGAATTGCATGCGGCAACGTTGTTGCATCAGCTATTCGTTGAACCTTCTCAAAGTGGGCTTCCATTCTATCAAATAACAATCATAAATCACGAAGCATAAGAACCAGAATAGTACATTGTTCACAGAAAGAAAGTTCATGACACAAAAAAAAACAAAAATATGAGAGTTTGGTCTTCTTAACTGGGCCTTAATGACTTCATCATGCTCACGGTGTTGTCTCTCCAGATCAGCAAGCCTACGCTGAGACTCATATAGCTTATACAGAACATACCCACCTCCTAAAACACCTGTTGCAACAAAAATCTTCCTCCTATGCCTTCTCCAGAAATCCCTATATTGGCAAAAGTGTACAAATCAAGCAAGAACAACTAAGCTCTATTAATGTCCATTCCTTAAAAGCCCCAACAATAGGATAACAAATAAAGTAGAAAATAATAATTATAATAGAACAAAACCAAAGTCTGCAGAGTACCCAGAACAAGAAACACGTAATTGAAGCACAACAATAATAGCTACACCACAAATACACAAAATTACCAAAAACAAAATACCCACAAAAAACAGACAAGTAAATTAATCAAACAGCAATCAAACACAAAATTTAAGCAAAACAGACAAATGGGTACAAAAACTAACCTTAAAGAAAGCATTTTGATCACTATGGAACCCAAAAATCCATCACTTAGTCGTTAGTTGATACAAATCCATTGGACAGTGCAATACAGAAGAAGGTATAGATACGGGAAAAGAGATAAAATTTCAAGATGATTAAGAAGACGAAGTAGAAAAAAAAATTAAATAAAAGGGGCACAGGTAGCCCTAAGAGAAGCCAACACCGGCCTTAAGATATTTAAAAAAAAAAAAGAAGCTTTTTGGCAGTGAATTTTGTGAAGAGAAGAAGAGGGAAATTAAGTGGAACTGTGGAAGCTGAGTTGCATGGATAATTGAGCAGCCAAAGCTGCTCGTAAAACTTATTTCTGATTGATGTGGCTTCTCTCAGTTTCCGTTCACCTCTCCTAAAGCAGCGACTAAGATCCCAAATTCCCAATACGTTTTTGCTACGGACAAATTATCATTACCTTCCCAATAGTTTAAAAAAAGAACATTTGCGACCCGCAACTCTTACATTTTCCTCCCTGAACTTTTAGATATTTAACTTTTACCCTTGTGGTTCCGAAAATAAACACTTACTCCTTAGTCGTAGTTTATTGCCGTTAATAGTTACCATTGACTTATTTTGACTTCTAAATAACTAAATGGACCCTTAAAATTAAATTTTTTTTTTAAAAGACTAAGTTTTGTACTTTAATTGTAAATATTTAAATTCAATTTGATTTGTCATCTAAAAATAACTTTCAAAAACTAAGTCAAGAAATTGGAACATCAAACACGTAATGACTAAATCATAAGTACAAAATAAAAGTTAATTGTTATCGGTAAAAAATGGTAACGAAGAATCCATCAATTGAGTGCGAAATTTGATATAAACAAAAACGATAATTAGATAAGCGTGGCGTTGATATGCACCCTTTTAGTAATGAATTTGTGATTGGTGCAAACAATCAAGATGGTACATGTCGCTTTCTTTAATAAGCAACAACGACTATATGATTGCATATATCAATGTATTTTAGTTGCAAATTTATTGGCGATGATTTTTATGCTTGACGATGTATGATTACAAATGGCTCTTTGGAGTAGCACATATGCACATTTTTCACTCTATTTTTTGGATTTCTTTTTCAAGAATTTTCTCTAGTCAAATGACTCTATTATCCCTCACTTACAACTCTAATCAGGAGGGTATGCTGTGATTTTTCTCAAAGTAAGAGGATCTAAAGTAAATTGGACAAACCACAATTAGGTCCGGGAATTTACCCTCAACACAAATTAGTACATCATAAATACAAAATATATGTTCATGGTTATAAGTAGCAAAGAATAAGGAGAAATCCAAGAAATGATTGCGAAATTGGATAAACGTTTGCAAAATTTATTTGAAAGCAAAGAATATACCAATAATTATATAAACTATGCAATTTTTAATTCTATAATTAAAGTGATAATAACAAATAGCTCATGCAATTTTTCACATCTTATTTCTTGGACTTTATTTAATTTTTCAAGTCAAATGACTCTATTGTCCCTAAAAATAATACTTTAATCATGGGTGTATGTTGATATTTCTCAAACTTAGAGGATCTAAATGTATTTTTACACAAGCCACAAGGAGAATTTGGATCTTTAATTAAAACTCTACTTTCCTATCTACTTCTCGAGAATTTGGATCTTTAATTAAACAGGATCCCTAATTTTAGTGTCTATAATGACATAAGTTTATAAAATGTAATAAATTAATTTAAACATGCAACCACCTATTTTATTTCAGGATGCAGAACTGTTTTTGCCAACGTCGATCAACTGTATTCAAATACATATATCCAATCATGGTTAACTGTGTTGACGCCCGTGATGTGCTTTATGTATGATAACAACGTTTGTTTAAATATTCTGAATTGAATTTAATGGAATAAGATTTGAATTT
>WYDK02000028.1:2254873-2265645 GCA_009867345.2 Toxicodendron radicans | reverse complement strand
ATATGCCTTTCTATTGCAGTAAACAAAATATACAATATGCATTGCACATTCCTTTCTATTGAAATCACTCTCTATAGATATTGAAGGAATATCAAGTAATCAGGGGAAGATTAAAATTAGAACTGTATTTGTTCAAGCATTTCTTCAAACACATTTGACAGTTCATAGTCATGCAATCAAAGGTAGGAAAAGAGAGGGGGAAGATACAAAAGAGCAATTAACTTTTCCAAGTGCAAATGATGAAATTACATTGACATAAATTTTAATGGGCTACATATCAAATACGTCAAACATAGTGGTTTAGGATCGAATAGGAGAAACCGAGTATTCCCAGTTTATCTCCCCAAAAATCAGCTATTATATACTAATTATGCTGTGGTCAATCCCTAATTTCCCTAGCCCTATTCTCAAAAGATAGGAATATATAACAACCAATAGTATCTTTAAATTGCAGTAACTTTCACTGCCAAAATGAAGTTGCATACCTGATGGTATCCAACAAGCTATTCAAAATCATCATCTGATGATTGCAGATGGAGGGTACTTGATGGTGAGTCTCCTTCATCTGGTGGTACTTGAGCTTTCATGCTTCTGGTCCGTACTCCAGAACTCTTTTTCTCTGAGATGCCACCCCTGTTAGGCAAGTTTTTGTTGCCACTTTCAGGAACTCTGGACTGAACTTCTTTAGATTCAGTGTCTGCATCTGGACCATCAGGCATCTCAGTCAAAGTCTTGTTTTTCGCTCCATCCTTGTCAACTTTCATCCGCTTGCTAATCCGTTTGGGTTTGCCATTTGCAGGAGTCTGTGCCCCAGAACTCTCTTTCACTGAGCTGCCACCGTCGTTAGACAAGTTTTTGTGGCCATTTTCAGGGACTCCGGACTGAACTTCTTTAGGTACAGAGTCTGCATCTGGAACATCAGGCTTCTCAGTTGAAATTTTGTTTTTCTCTCCATCCTTGTCAACTGTCATCCGCTTGCTAGTCCGTTTGGCAGGAGTGCTTTGCAAATCCTCTTTCATGTCATTTTTCTCAGACATTTCTTCAGCAGTGTCATCAGGCTTCTCAGTCGAAATCTTGTTTTTCTCTCCATCCTTGTCAACTTTCATCCGCTTGCTTGTCCGTTTGGCAGGAGTATTTTGTAAATCCTCTTTCACGTCACTTTTCTCAGACATTTTTGCAGCAGTGTCATTGGTTGCAGATGTTGGATCAAGATTTCCCTCCATTGCATCAGTCTCTTCTTCACTCAACTCAGCAGCAGTATCCTCATTGTCTTCAGTCTTGTGTTTCAGTGACTCAATCACATCCATTAATTCTCTGTTAACCTGTCACATTAAATTTCATTAAGAAGCAAAATGTCGTGGCAAGAGATTTGTGCTTGGAAATGCAAAGATATTAGCTGATGCATCATTTAGCTGCTGGATTGAAAAGAAAAAGGTAGAGCTCAGTATTCTCTGACAAGCTATTTAATGCCAAAAGATTTTTGTGTTTTAAGTTTAACTAACTTCACTATGTTTTTGCAGAAACAGAGAGAACACTTGACGGCAAAGAGGTGTCCACAGACCTGAGGATTTTGAAGAAATTCAGAGATGTCGGTTGGGCATGAAGGGCACTGCATGACATTCTTTTGTGATCGAAGTGTCCGTCCACCTCTGCTTCTGTCCCTGATGTAAGTCTTACCAGCAAACGCACCCTCCAAACATGACTTGCAAAAGTTATGAGCGCAAGGTGTGGTAATTGGAAGAGTCATCACTTGCCGACAGATTAGGCAGCTGAACTCTGCGCACAAAAGTTTTACCAAGTAAGCACAATTCAATTTTTGAATCTTTATATGTGATAGATGATATATATTCTAGTCCACCAACAAAATCAACTACAGTAAAATTTAACCTTGGAATACATTGTTTTACATACTGCAACTACGTAAAGCTCATTGAATAACAACTTACTGACAAAAACAAACTTCTTTATTAAGATTTGAAAACTACCAACTTCCTTAAGCAAGACATGAGTAAAGGGACAGATAAACACACCTTTCAGTAGCTTCTCCCTTACACTTGTATGCTGTGCTTGCCTTATAGCTTTCCTTATCCTCTTCCTGTCCTCAGGATTTCCTGTACCCACTGGTTTTTTGCTGGGAGGTGGAGGTTTTTTCCACTTCCAGATAGAATCCTCTTCCTGCAGATGAGAAAAAAGACATAATTACTTATGACTAGGGGGGAATTACTAATGGTTACACCAAGAATTTTTTAAGTGAAAATCACAAATTGACCCAATGGAAGATGGGTGTAAGTTCCACTGACATCAATTCTAAAATGTTCCATGAAAATGTATGTGAAATGTAAGTATTAACTTTAAGATTTTTCATTGCTACATTGATAATGGAGTGACAGAAAACGTGTTTCAAAGAACAGTAGAAACATAGCATAAAGTATTCATATTAAGGAAAGACACTGCAGCAACTCACATCAAAGTCCCAGGATGGACTTTCCTTCCTCTCTGTTATGTCAGTAGCCTTCTTAAACTCTTGAATAACTGGCAAAGGTCTTGGTCTGTCCCCATATTCATCACTGTCATTAAAGTTTATGAATGTCAGCAAAGACAGTATCCAGTGAAAGAAATCAATTGAGGTCAAGCACTAACCTCGTCCATGGAGCAGGCTCATTGTCACATCTAACAAATAAATACCGGCAGACCTTAAAACCCTACGCAAAGACAATACCTATTAGTAAATAGTTTCAGCTGAAAACAATCTTCATGGAAATTCTGATATAGCAAATGGAATATATTTACTTGAATTCCAACTTTTCGCCAACATTTTTCAATTCTATAGACTCCATCATAGCGCACACCTTTCTCAGGGGCATAAGAAGAACGCTTCTCTTTGTGAGACCTAGGCATCAATTGAAAGGAAACTGTGTTAGGGAGGGTCAAAATATCTGAAGGGGCATATCAAATCTTAAGTTCAAAAACCACAACTTCAAACAAAGACAACTAAATCATATAGAACGACATGATAAGATTACTACAATTATCATGGGCATAATTATTACAAGACTTTTAAGGTTCAAAATTTGTGAAAGCAAACCAAGAATTATCATAAGCGTACAGTTTTTAGCAACAGTTCAAATTGAATCCTCCTCATTAGAAAACTATATCCAAATCATTTAGAGTCCTAAATTAACATGTCAAAGCCATCCATGATGTTTATTTTCTGACACAATTCTGCTTTCATGCTAGACTAGAAAGAAATTAATCTTTGCAAATCGACAGTAATTAAAATGAACTCCAGCAACAATGGGTGGATACTCAGGCATTTTTCATATAAGAAACAAAAGGGTACAAGCTACCACAACTCCATAAGATAGTTACATTGATACTTACCTTACAACCCGGACAGGGTAGCCCTTTTTGCAACTAACTCGGAGGGCCTCATTCATTTTATCAAACGTCTGATCAAAGGACTGCTCCTTGTTTGTACGTTTGTTACCACTGAGATCTCTACCTCCACTGCCAACCACAGCCATGCAAATGTCAAACAAGCTAAACTATAAAACAGGATAAATCAATCATAAATTTTACTACAAAACATATTAACTAGTAGAAAGCAAGCAATCAGAAGTTTCACACAGCATCAGAAAGTGCACGGGAAAATTGATAAAAATACAAAAGGAAAAGTTATTATGAAGGGGGATAATTTGTAAATTTAAAGACTTATTGTGAAAAAGAAGAATGAAATTGAATGGAAGGCAGAGCATGAGAGCAAGTTAAATTGCAGCTCCTAATGTTTTACCAATTACAAATTATTTGAAGTTGAATGCATCAAAACATAAAAGCGCATTTATATGCACATAAGAGACTAAGCTAAGATCCTTAAAAAAATTGCTACTAGTTACCAACACCAACCAGATTTAGCAAGCAACAAACTGATGGCTTTACAGAAGAAAAAACAGAAATAATGATAAACGAAGAAGCAGATAAGGTGCTGAGAAAACTAAAAGCAGTTAAAAGAGGCATTCACAGACAAACCTTCCTGTATAGAGGAACCACTCTCCATGGTCTTCATCATCCTCATAACCTCCAGAGAGAGCCACTGACTGAGCACCATACATTGACTGTCCAGCTATACCGGCAACATGAGGAAGATGAGCACCCCACTGCCGGCACTCCAATCTATCTTCCCAACATTCGCCAACCAGCACACCCTGATTTCTCCCAGGATCATTTTCTGCCGGGATAGGCCCAAAATGATCAGGTGGTACAGTGACAAAAATCTTTCCACTTGCAGCATTGGCCTTCCCAGTTTTCTGTGCACGCTCAGTAGTATATGCCTTGTCTGGCCGATCTTGGTTGTGCACAAAATGATAAACCTTCAGTGGTCCACAAGCTTGGTTTGATTTTGACAGCTTTGCCATACGGATGGCAGCTACAAGCGTAGAATTAATGCGAGGCTGACTTGCCATTTTGGGAGGAATTATGTTGCGGCATTTAGCACAGGTACGCTTCCCTTGCCCAATCCATTTCTGGAAGCATTTAAGGCAGAAATTGTGGCCACATGGGGTCTAAAACAACACAAACAAGATTCTAATCAAATTCCAATACTTCATTGCAGCTAACATTGCATTATCTCCAGTTTTTCACAGATAGATGACTTAGAAGCATTAAGACAAAAATTAATTACCAACTTCAATTAAGACGGCCGATCTTAATGTTCACCATTTCCGATGCGAAATTATTAGTTCCTCTGAAAAATACTATACTAATCTTAGTTCCCAAAACCAATTTGTTAAAATATAGCATAACGTCAGTGATACTACATGAATGCCCAAACTAACATCATGATCGTTTCCCTAATTGACATGTTGTCACTACCCAAAACTATGTACTCAAACTCACTTACATAAGCTAAATAATCAAGATTAATTGCAAATATAATAATAAAAATAAATCTAAGATATTTCCCCATAAATGGCTTATTTAAGATACCACTTCTATGAGTTCTTTCTAAAAATAAATCTTATGTTTGTTACCCTTAAACTGCTTTTTTCAAAAAAGTACTTCCAAGTCTAAAAGGTACTTTTTTTCTGAAACAAGCACCAATCAAAATTTAACAAACCAAAAAAACCCTAATTTTAACAATCAAAACCTCACCGTAACAGGTCTTTCAGGCAACTGCATACAAAACGAACAGTTCAAGCTCCCATCGAGCATGTCTAGTACATCTCTTTCCCTCTCACTCTCCTTCTGCTTCCCCTTCTTCTTCTTTTTCTCCTCGTCATTTCCCTCCAATTCCTCAACTCTCCCACTCATCAACTCCTGCCTCTTCCTTGCCTTCTCCTTCTCAGTCAACGTGTCGTCCGCCTCAATCGCCCGTATCGTAGCCACTATCTGCCGGCCCTCTCCCGCCGCCGCCGAGCCAAAAGGTACAGCCGCCTCCTCATCTCCAGAACAATCCGGACAATGCCACGAAACGGTAGAGGCAAGAGTCTCCGGTGGTTTAGTCAAGCACGTGACGTGCCAAGGAGTGGCGCACAAGCAGCACGTGAGGGTCTCTTCGGCCGGCGGTTTTGTTTTGCAACGCATGCACTGGCCATCTCCATCGCATGGAAGCTGGATATCGCGCGCCATGGAGTAAGTTGAGGTGAAGTGCGCAGGATAAGTGGATGTGCGCAGGATAATCGGGGGCGATTGAAAAAACCCTCCCTTGGGGTTTTAAAGGGAAAGGGAAAGAGAAAGAGGCGGGCGGGTTTTTGGATATGAATTTTGAATTTCAAAGGGAGGTAAAAAGCTGTAATACTTTTATGAAATGATATGAATCTCCTCAGTCTCAATTGTTATTCACGAGTGACATTAGTTCGTTTTCCTTATTACGGAAGCATGAGTGGAGGGTGATTTAGTAAATCAACTATTAGGCTGGGCAATAATATATCAATAACATTATACAATTCTAATTTCATTTTCAATTGGACCCAATGCCAACATATTGGGCTCGATTTCAGCCCATAAATAAAACTTATTCCCAAACATTGATTTCATTTTCCTCTTAGTTTTGTATTTTTTTTTTGTTTTTTAACGATCAGGGTATGTAGACCAGTTAATCTCTCAAAACTCTGAAGTTAACGACTAAGTAAGTCCTTCAGTGGCTACCCATATTAGCGCCTGCAAGGACTCGAACTCAGAAGGAAAGATTTACTCATTTACTCTTTTACGATCATGACACTTACAAGTGATTTAGTTTTTATACTTCATTATAATTTGTTTATGCCAAATTGTATTATGTTATAGCTCACGTTTCCATGTGTACCAAAATGTTGATATATAATAAAAATATTGTTCATAAACTTAATAAATCGTAAATGATTTATACCAAAAGATAAATAAATTATAACATGGATAATTGATTTGTAACATTCGAACATAGGATATAGAAAGTTTGTCGATGAGGGCACGATAATTAGTACACCAAATGTGCGTTTCTTTTGGTTCTCTCGTACTAGGAAAAGGGTAAGTATGCTATCCTAATTGGCTTCGACGCAACAATAAATCATAACGAAATTCGACAATTATCTAGTAATATTAAATACTAAACTTCTAATTTATATGATGAACTTATAATATAATCCAATGAATCAAAGTATATTAGTTTGTCAAAACAAATTTCACCTTATCAAACATCTTAATTAGATTGGATTATTTGATTTTGGATTTTAGATTAACCCAAAATCAAATTCTATTCCAGATCACCGGCTATACCCGGTAACCATCCCAAACCCTAATACAATCACCAACTATCAAATAAGTCTACTAAGCACTTACATGCAACCGACTGTCTCGGTGACCCCAAAACCCTAATCTCCTCCACTATCACTATATAAACATTACCATTTCTCATTCTCATCCTTAGCTCGCCAGTCTCGCCTCTTCAATTCTGCAAACCCTAACCCTAGCGAGAGACCAGACAAACAAATCCACAATGGCTGAAGGTCTCGTTCTTCGTGGAACCATGCGTGCCCATACCGATATGGTCACCGCCATCGCCACCCCCATCGACAACTCCGACATGATTGTCACCGCCTCACGTGACAAGTCGATCATCCTCTGGCACCTCACTAAGGAAGAGAAAACTTATGGTGTCCCACGACGTCGTTTGACCGGACACTCTCACTTCGTTCAGGATGTTGTTCTGTCGTCTGATGGGCAGTTCGCTCTCTCCGGCTCCTGGGACGGTGAGCTTCGTCTGTGGGACCTGGCTGCCGGTGTCTCCGCCCGCCGTTTCGTTGGACACACCAAGGATGTCCTATCTGTCGCGTTCTCCATTGACAACCGTCAGATCGTTTCAGCCTCCCGTGACCGCACGATCAAGCTGTGGAACACTCTCGGCGAATGCAAATACACCATTCAAGACGGTGACGCTCACTCCGAGTGGGTTTCATGTGTTAGGTTCAGTCCTAATAATCTCCAGCCGACGATCGTCTCTGCATCTTGGGACAGGACTGTGAAAGTATGGAACTTGAGCAACTGCAAGCTCAGGTCCACTCTGGCAGGGCATAGTGGATATGTGAATACCGTAGCGGTTTCACCTGACGGTTCGTTGTGCGCTAGTGGAGGGAAAGATGGAGTGATATTGCTGTGGGATTTGGCAGAGGGGAAGAGATTGTACTCACTGGACGCAGGGGCTGTGATTCACGCTCTGTGTTTCAGTCCAAATAGGTACTGGTTGTGTGCTGCAACTGAGCAGAGTATTAAGATCTGGGATCTTGAGAGCAAGAGCATTGTGGAGGATCTTAAAGTTGATTTGAAAACCGAGGCTGAGAAGAGTGAGGGCACAACTGCAACTACCACCATAAAAAAGAAGGTATAAATTACGTAAATTGAAATTTAATTAATTTATTCATCGTTTGTATGCATTTGCATAATAATCACTTGGTGTATATTCTTTGTTGGTGTCAATTGTGTTTGTTTTGTATGGATGATGTAGTTTAATTGGGTTGAGTAGTGTGTTTGTGTAGGCGTTTTTACTATGACTTATTTCGAAGACGGTTGTGATTTGAGACTTGTATGTTGGTGAGCATGGAAAATGTTGTGAGAATTATTGGCCCTGAACCATGGATTGTGTTATACATTATGCCTCTTTTGTAAATTTTTGGTAAGGAGTGGTTTTTTTTCTCTGTTACGGCTGAGTTGATTCATTTGTGATCGTTTAGTTGGCCAATGGGAGTTGCTTTATTGTTTTTCTATGGAAAAGATTCATGCTGTTGATAATATGTTTTTATTTTTGTACAATGGGTTATCTAGGGCAACTGTTTTCAATATGATTGTGTTATTGTTTTGCCAATTATTCGTTAGGAGCTTGAGTTTTTGTAATGATTTGAATATTTGTTTTACTGTTTGATGTGATAACAATTGTTGATTTGCATTTTATTATGCAGAACATCTACTGCACAAGCTTGAACTGGAGTGCTGATGGAAGCACCTTGTTTAGTGGATATACAGATGGTGTGATCAGAGTGTGGGGAATTGGACGTTACTAAAGAAGACTGAGAGCGATTGCCGTAATGCTGTTTTCGTATTTTTGATGACAAACTAGTTGCACTACTCTGTAGGCAGTTTCGAACACCTATTTTAGATTTTGTTCAAAATGTTTCCAAGGATATTTTGGTTTTCTTTTATTTGGATGTTACATGGCTTTGAGGCCTATGCTATTTTGGTTTGGTTATTATTTAGATATTACATTTGTTTTCTCAACTATCAAATTATAGTTTTGAACACAAACATAGTTTCATCCTTGCATTATTACTATGAGATGTCAATCAAATAGGAAAAAATGACTTTTGTTGGTTAGACTGGTTGCACTCCTATATGAGTGAATCAAGAAAGCTGCTCACTTAAAACGATTATATTGACTCTTTATGTTATATTCATTCATTATCTATGTTACACCTTACTGTCTCTCAGTTTGTGGTAGATTTGTAATAATATAAATGGTAATGATGAAACCACTGTCAGGCTCCAATGTGATGGTGATGAACTTGGAGTCAATCGGTGAATACAATTGTATAATGTTTCTCCTCATTTCTTCAAACATCATACCGTTCCCCTACAGGTTCTGCTGGCTCTACTGGTGGGTTCCTAGCCTGACTTAGCCTGCGACAAAATCTCCCCAAATCATGTTGATGCTTTCGTCTATTTTTTCTGCACCTGTCTTTTCTGGGACTGCCCTCTTCGTGGTTACTCATGCTCCTTGTATGAGCTATTCAATTCTATCTTTAAGATTTCACGACACACTCCTCTCCTTATATGATCTCCTCTATTCTATCTTTAAGATCAAAGCAATATGACGTTTCGTGCCCGACTCTCGTGATATTACAATACTTAATTACGGTTCCTCAAGGTCAAGGCAGGATACTTTTTAGGGGCGGGTCTTTGAACAAAGTTTTATGTTTTTTCTTCAGGTAAATACGTTCTTTTGGGGTGTTCTAATGGACATTGATAGAATCATCTGGAGGGCACAACTGAGGACGGAAGTACATAGTCACCCTCCCATAATACGAGTCATCCCGGTGAGCAAGACTTTTATCTTGGAAATCCTTTCGCTTTTTTTTTTTCTTCTACCCATTGCATCATTGTAATAAGGAGGAGGTGGTTGTATCTTCTCAGGCATTTACTATAATGGGTGCCCCTAGATACCTCGCCTTGAACCTTTCTTCTACGTCAACGTAACTCAAGCAAAATTTATACGAGTGATCCTAGGCTTAGGGAGTGGTGAAAGATAGTTGCCAAGCCACTACGTGGTCTTCCCTGTGACCAACCCTTGATGGACGATCTTCTCATTGTATCTGTCCGCTTGATTGACCTCAAGATGATACCTATCTGGAAAGTTCATGGGCTTTTCCTAGACCTTGTTTTGTAGTCTGGTTGCCTCCTTACCTGGAGGGACTTAAAATTTACAATGAAGGCTTTTGCTAAGTAATAAAAAATTATTTATCGAGAAGGGGTAAAGTTCTGTACCAGTCATTGACAGTGCCCGTGAGTATGATGAAAAATGCCTTGCACATGATCGCCTTTGTAGCCTTTTGAATCTCCATGAGTGTTTAATAGCGGTCGATGTGCTCCATTGAGTCGGTGGTTCTATGATTCTATCATATGTCTTAATGGTTGGCATTTTGAAGGTACAAGGGTAGGTTTCTGCCACAATCCACTCGGTGAAGGGGATGGCACTGACTATCCTGGCTCCTTTTCTTTGCTGAACCACCTGCAAAACCACTTTGATAAGTTTTCTTATGGTGGCTCAGGGATATTTTCCTGAGATAATTACTCGTGCAAGACATCTGGGGTCTTTTATCATAGTTCTTGGTCTATGGCCATCAACCAGAACCCTGACACAAAACTTTCAACTTCCTCTTCCAGGCGTAGGACCTTCTTCCCCGAGCATTTTAAAGGATTTGTTGGCTCCATGCGATTTTACCCTTTTAACCAGCCATTTTTATACTCCCTAACAGGTGAAGTGAAGGTGGTTGGCTCAACTTTAAGCCTTTTCTGCAAAAGAATTAATTGAATGGGCTCAAAAGCTTTAAACGGGTTGACAAGTAATGAACAAGAGTCCGATTTTTTTTAAATACAATCCTGTGCATAAGAAGGTCCCTGCGCTGGTTCACGATGACCAACCAATTGCTGAATCACTAGTAAAATTCTTGAATATATCGATGAGTTGTGGAAGGAAAAGTACGCCTGAAGATCTATGTGAGAGAGCCATGGCTCGCTTTTGGGATAAATTT
>WYDK02000028.1:2123541-2133869 GCA_009867345.2 Toxicodendron radicans | reverse complement strand
TGATGCTTGTGAGTGCACTTGTTCCAAGTTACATCACAGGCTATGCAGTTGTGATTGCAACAACAGCTCTTTTCTTTTTAACCTGTGGGTTCTTTCTGAAGAGAGACCATATACCTATTTGGTGGAGGTGGCTCCATTACATCTCTGCGATTAAGTATCCTTTTGAGGCGTTGCTCATGAATGAGTTCAAAGGCAAACAATGCTATAACGGGTCCATTGCCGACCTATCTCCAGGACCTCTCGGAGAGCTGAAGTTAAGCAAACTGCATAATGCAATTAAAGCAAATTGTTTCATTGGAGAAGATGTGTTATCCTCCTTGGATTTTCAGTGGGACAACCTTTGGTATGATGTCGTTATCTTGCTAGCTTGGGGAGTTCTCTACAGATTACTTTTCTATGTGGTTCTGAGATTTTACTCCAAGAATGAGAGAAAATAATCATCATCACTTCCAAGTTACAACTCTCATGTTTTAGCTAATACAACATACACCTTTTTTTCATTTCTTTGTTTTGGTTTACAAGAATATTGAAAATAAAAGGAACATCAACATCAACAAGGCCTTTTTGTTCATTTACATTGAAAGTTCTTATGGAGCTTTACATGCAAATTAGACCAAGAGTTCATCCTGACCAAGAGCTCTAGATAAATACCTACTCTTGCTTTAACAACATTCTTGTGCTTGATAAACAACTAAAACTTTGATGAGGACACCTCTTCAGCAAGTTATTTTATCGAGACGGGTTCAATTCTGGACGTTTCTCTCATGGGAATCTAATACAGAAGTTGCTCCTATTAGGACTTTTAACTACTGGCCTGCATGCTGTGCAATCTTCTTTTCAAGGGCACTTTTATCAGCGCCAACTACTGTGTCAACTTCTTTGCCATTCTTTATGAAAAAGAAGGTTGGAACACTGCCTATATTCCATTTTGCAGCCACATCCCGAGCCTCGTCTATGTCAACTTTCAAGAAAACAACTTTTGGATACTTTGAAGCAAAACTTGTGTAAACTGGAGAAATGAAACGGCAGGGGCCACACCATGTTGCAGTAAAATACAAGATCACCAGACGAGATGTTCTTGTAGCAGGATTCATCTTAGTTTCTAGTTCACTAATGGAGTGAATACCCATAACTTCCCCTGTTAATCACAAAAACCATAATAAGATGATTAACACAAAAACATGCCTTATAAACACTACTAAAAGATCAACCAACTCTGCATATCAACAGTTAATAAACAAATTAAGAAACCATCAAACAACTACAAGCCCTAGAAGTATTACAGGCTTGGACTTCTGTATGACAGATTTGATGATTACAAAGGTCAGAAACACAGTAAAATAATTCTTTCTCTTCCAAAAGAGGCTTACTTTAAGAATTAAGCCAAAGGCTGATATCAAAATTTAAAAAAAAAAAAAAGAACAAAAGAAACATGATAATCATGACAGAGAATAACTGTCTAGAAATAAATAAAAACAAGAATCAAATACCCTGTATTTATACAGGATGAAAAGCTTATAATGGTGCATCAAGAAATTCCAGAACGAAGAAAGTTATTATCAGTAACATTGACATGAATGTTTAGGGTTAATTTGCAATGACAAAGTATCAATTGCACCGAAAGGTTATTGAATAAGAGCCCCCCTCAAGGTTGTTAACTAGTAAAACTGGACTGATTTGGGAAAATTCTTGATATGCCCATTAGGCGAATTCTATTAACCTCCCATAAGGTTTGGAAGAGTAATGGTAAGTCATATATAACTAGAAACTATCCTTAGAAATTGCTTAACCCATCCATTGATCCCAGAGAAACAATACATGCATTCACATATCTATCTTTTTCAGCTCAGATTTATAATATATACAGCAACATGTGACAAAATACACTATCATAACACCTCAAAACCAATTGCCTTTTTTCAATACTACATCTTTAGTAAAGAAATGCAGCAAAGTGCAAAACATGCATATATGTTTATTGAAAGTCAAAACAAGTGATGCATATAGCTATGAGTTGAATAAGTGAAGGCCAGACCAAATGTGTACTACATAAATATCTCTGTACTGAAAGTAGTAGTTATCAAATCAGTATGTCATCCGCACATAATTATATAAATAAAGGATGCATAGCCTCAATTTATCAAAACTATTCTCTTTTAGATGAGCTGATTAAAGGTGAAGACTTTCTATATATCATATGAAACACAAATTGAAAAGAAAACGGAAGCCATACCCTCCTTTAAAGCAGACAAGGTTTCCTGTTCCTGCATAAAATTGAGAAGTTTATAAGCATTGGAATAGATGTTTTTATGCTCCTATAAAAGAACATAATATAGCAACACAAGGAAATTAGGAAAGGAGCAATTATCCAATTGTTGAGAAACCAGAAAACCCGCAATATAGAAACAAGTAAAGAAAAAACTGGATTCAGATCACTCTCCTCATTAATGACCATATCCTAACTAACAACAAGATAAATGATGGACTTAAACGACAAGTCAGCTGGGTAAACATCAAATTTGATCTAAAATTGGTTGTTCGCATGAAATAGCCCTTGGTCAAAACTTCCCACTTTAAGAAAACCAAAAATAAACCCTAACGATCTAGTTGAATAATCATGTCTGTTGTTCGCTACTACAAGGACACCGGTCCATTTTTTAACAGCCATCTACCAAGCAAAAAGCCACAAGTAACCAGCTCCCTTCATGGGCAGAGGGGGGGAGGGGTTACTGGACTCGAGTAAACTAGTCCAAGGAATTTCTAGGTTATTCAAAAATAAATAAGAAATTAAGAGAAATACAAAACTATCCAAAGTCAAAATCTTGGATAATGTTGAAATCAATGAGCTAAAAATGCTAGATGTGTGTGAGTCTTATTGTTCCAAGGAAGTTCATTCTATTACTATGTATCAATATTGCAAATGGTAACACCTATGGGCAAAAAAAAAAATTGTGATCTATGCTTCATGAAAACAAAATAACATCAATATGATTACATTGCTTCTGGAGGAAAAAAAATGTCAGATAATAGTGAAATAAGGTTAACACTACTTACAGCTTCAGCTTGTCGTTTTTGCTTCTCACGTTCAGCTTTTTTTAGATCCCTTTCTTTCCGCAATTTTTCATATTTTCTTCGATGCTCTTGCACTTTACGAACATTAGGGTCAACCTATGGAATCCAATGCGGTTTTTTTATATAAATAAATACATACATACATGTAAATGTTTAGATGAGTCACAAAAAGGTCAACTGCTAAAAATCAATAAAAATTGTGTCAAAAAACCCATATTGAAACAACTCAGTGTGGATTTTCCTTGAATAATGCAATATTAAGAAACAGTTTCTATAGCAAGAACTATATAAGGCTTATCACCTTTTTGAGCACCAAACCAATCTCTTCATCATAATCTAACTTTGATGCAACGTGCAGATCATTTGCTGCTTCTTCCCACTGGCCCAACATTGCCCTTGCCATTCCACGCACTTTATATCCTTTTGCCGAATCAGGGTTAATCTAGAGCACATAAATGCAGCAAGTTAGGTTGTCTTGCTCACGCCAAGATAAATACAAATGCAGACACTTCATAACCAATTACACTTAACACTTCTTTGACAGTCTATACAAGCACAGATGAAGGGATATATCTACCTGTAAAGCTTCATTAGCATCACGGATTGAAGCATTTGGTTTGTTCAACTTAACGAAGACACCAGCTGAAAACAAGCATGTCAAATTAAGACATACAAACAAAGAAAAATCAGCAAATCAAATTAAATAATACCTCGAGCTGCATATAAAATGGCTGAAGTAGGATTCAACATTATTGCTTCTGTTAATTGATCAATGGCTTCATCCAGTTTACCTGAAAAGCTAGAAAAGTTTGTCAAGAAATACTAGGGAGGACATTAGTTAAAACAGTTTAAACACAATAAGATGACGCCATGCCTTCAGAGATTGAATCCATAGCTTTTAGTTTCGCTGCAGTTGCAGCGTCACGCATTTCTTCAGTAATTTCAACTGACGGATCTCCCATCTATGTTAAAAGACACAAAGTGTAGTATTTCAATTTAGGTGCCTATCACAGGCCTTTGGACCAAACCAAAACAGATATATGACAGGTATTAATAGATTCACATCTAACTCTATCTAAGCCCACCTTTTGAGGAGGATCATTGTCAGGCTCAACAATATCTGTATTATCCAACTCAATATCCGATTCGACAATTTCATCATCTTCACTAGTTAAATTGCACTTCTTGGCATCAAAATGCTCCCCATGGTCCGACATGTCGACACCACTTTTATCCTTTTTCTGTTATTAGAACATACAAAGGCATAAGATTAAGCAAAATGAAGTGCCTCAATAAATTTTAGCTGAAAAAAGAACAGCCCAAATTTAATGAATTTTTAAGACTGCACCAGAAGGGTCCAGTATTTTTGCAAGGGTATGCAAGTGATGTACCCTAACTGAATCAATCAATTGACTTATCCATTCAAACATGTAGCACATATTGCCAAGAATATATGATTATGGGAGATAAATAGAAAATCATTTTCCCATATGCAAGAATATGCTCAAGATATCAAACTAAATGATGCCCTTAAAATAAGGTTCAAATAGAAAAACAGAACCCACACCTCAAATTAAGGCAGGAAATCAAGTCATTTAAGCTACTAAAATCATACAAAAGAACAAATAAAAAACCTTTTTTATTTAATTTTCTCATTTTCACTATTTTAAAACTGTATCCAAAAACTATACGGGAATCATTTCAACCAAATAAGAGTTTTTTTTTTTTTTTTAAAAAAATTCTCAAACCCCTTTTCTTAGGCTCTAAATTATTCCTTTGATCAAAACTCTCCAACCCTGTAAGATTTCTTCTTTCTTTGATATGAACACACTACTAAACAAATAAAACACTCTTTAAGCTACTCAAATCATACAAAAGAACAAATTAAAAACCTTTTCATTTAATTCTCTAATTTTACACTAGTTTAAAACTGTATCCGAATACTACACAGAAATCATTTCAACCAAACGAATATTTTTTATTTTTTTTTAATTTCTTAAACCCCTTTTGTTTGGCAATAAATTCTTCCTTTGATCAAAACTCTCCAACCCTCAAAGATTTCCACTTTCTTTCTTTGATATGAACACACTACTAAACCAGAACTGGATCCATTATAATTAAATTCCATCCCACAAAAACAAAACAATTAAATTACTTCATACAATAATAAAAATAAATTAAAGCCAATTTTAGCTGCTCAAACTCTTGAAACTTAAAAAAAAAAAAAAAAAAAAGTGTCTCACCGATTCCGTGGTTGGTGGGATTTGAGCGCCCAAGCTGAAAAATTGAAAACAATCGAACAAATAAATAAATAAACGAAAGAAAACAAGCAACTGTTAAACAAAGAATTGAAGCTGGAAATAAAAATTAAAAAAAAAAAAAAAAAAAAAAAAAAAAACCTGTGGAGATAAGACTTGAAGAAAGCAAGAGAGGGGTCGTGGAGAAGAGAAGGGTTAGATTTACAGAGGTGAACGAAGAGTTTTAAGTCA
This sequence comes from Toxicodendron radicans, assembly GCA_009867345.2. Lineage (NCBI taxonomy): Eukaryota > Viridiplantae > Streptophyta > Magnoliopsida > Sapindales > Anacardiaceae > Toxicodendron > Toxicodendron radicans. The sequence continues at coordinate 2,128,308 of WYDK02000028.1, read as the reverse complement.
GAGATTTTTGAAGAATCCATTTGCGAATAAATTCTGAAAGCAATTGAATGGGAAGGAAGAGTCGAGATGAAAGAAGAATTCTACTTTATTCTAAGTTCTAACAATGGACTGACGGTGGCCCACACTCTAGTGGAGTTGGGACTTGGGACTTGTCTCTTTGAATCTGATTCTTCCCGGGCTTATCGGGGATTAGATTTAGTTCATAATCACCCCTCAACTTTTAAACCTTTTCAGAAAACACCCCGATAAAATGATGCCACTATTTAAAGGTGAAAAGGGAAATTTAAAAAAAGTTTTACGGTCGATTTGATTTACAATAATGCTAGTCTTACTAACATCACATATTAATCTCTCATACTAATTGACGTAGCAATTAAGTGACATGACATATGACATCTCATCTGTTACATCATCTAATTGTCACGTCAGTCACTCCCAAAAAATAAAAATAAAAAATAAAAAATAAAAACATAATTTTAGCCTCTCTCCTTTTGAAATGATCATTGACGTGATAATTAGGTGATGGGGTAGATGAGATAACATATGCCACGTCAATTAGTATGTGAAATTAGTATAGAATGTTAGTAAGATTAACATTAACATTTGATATATGATTCAAAAATAATTTTTAAAAAATAAATTACCATTAATTTTTTTTACTAACATCTCAATATTTTTGGCTTAGTTTGTTTAGGTTTTGAGTAGTATTTTCAACAATGGTATTTGATAAATAGTGAGTGAGCAGTATTTTGATAGTATTTAGATAATATTTGTGAAAAAATGTGTATTAATATTTGTTAAAATATGATTGGATTTGGATAGTAGTTAAATAATATTTGTGCAAAAATGTGTATTGATAGGATAGAATTTGGATAGTAATATTTGTGGAAAAAAATGTTTTGATATTTGTTTAAGTAAATAGGATATTGTTGAAAATTTTAAACAAAGGGGGCCTTTAATATTTGAAAATATATTTAACATGATATTTAAAAACTGTTTTTATATTAAAAATTAAATATCTCCAAATACATCTACTATATAATCTAATTTTTAAAGGACATATAAACACGTGACAATTTGATCATCTAAAACATAGAATTTCAAAACTCACGGTTGAGTAGCTCAAATAGTAGGACGAGTGTTGGAATGTGTGGTTAAAGGGCATTGTCTTAGGTTAGAATCCCTTTAGCTCTCAATATTTAAGTAGTCAGATGATCATTGTAGTGGGCAATGTTTTGAAAACCGGGTTGGGCCTTGATCCAGTCAAGGGCCCGGTTCCTCGAATTGGTGATGTCATCAATTAATTTTTTTTTTAAATTGCATATTTGTCCATTATTTTTTTACTATATTTCAAAAATGCCTCTACAAATTTACTATTAGTCCCTAAAAATTTATATATTACAAAAAACCCCAACAATTACAAGAAACCCCTAAAGTTTTGAAATGTTTCAAAAAACTCCAAAAAAATTCATAATAACCCCTACAGTTTTAAAATATGACAAACCACCCCCTAAAACCTGTATTGGACCGGACAAGCTGTCGGATCCTCGTCTGACCAGCCGGTCCAATCGGGTTTTCAGAACCTTGGCGATGGGATGTTGTGGTAAAAATAATTAAATCCTCGTCCATAAATAGTGAAATCGTTACATGTCTTTAGATCCTTCCAATATTAAGGCTCTGTTTAGTATGTTTATTCGAGTAGAGCTTATGAGAATATAGCTTTTGTGAGAAAATTGTTGGTGTTTGTTTGGAAATTTTAAAAAAAGAAAAATGCTTTCTAATATTAATTACCAAATTGGACGTGGCAGCTTCACCTAGTCACGTAGGTCTCAGAAAGTTTCTGAATTTGTTGAATATCATTCGTTCTAATGGGATTAATTGATCAAATTCATGACAAGCGTTCATGAAATTGTGTTGCTTCATTCATTAATGAAAACATCCAACACTGTTGAGATTGCTGGGGGATTTTCCCCTATGGCTGGATGTGCGCCGCGTGTCCTGTCTTAGGCACATGGAATCGACAGGTAAGAGCGTCCCACGTGTCCACGTCCCTGTTGACAGCCAAAATGGAAGACTGATTGATTTCGAGTAGAGCTTGTTGATAGCATTAATGACGATTACTGTCGCAAAGTATGAGTGCAATTGTCAGGGGATGGCTTAACTGGGATTAAGTATGATACTATTGTCCGAGATCCATATTATCAGGATTATGCGTGTAGCAGCTACCGTAATCCACCTACCCACACCAACTGTTGGAACAAGAGCTATAAAGGGAGCAACGATAGAGGAAAAGGGGGATCATTTTTTTGGCTTCTCATCTATTATCATTGTAACTTTTCATTGTATCTCATCTCTGTAATCTGATCTCAAGAAATAATACACAAACCAATGGACGTAGGCTTGATCCAAGAACCACCGAACCACTTTAAAATCTTCTTTGTTTCTTTTTGCTTATTGATTTTCCCACACACACAATTCACGCTAACCATCGGATATCTTGGGCGATATTACGGTAGTTATACACTTGCTTACTTGGTCCCGCCAGGGTCAATCAAGTACCTATCGTTGGTGCGGTTTTTCGTACCAACAGAGATGATGATAGTGACAGTTGTAGTTACTTGAAAATTTCATCTCCGATGGCACTGTTTTGTTAGGGATGGTAATGGAGATGGTTATTTCATGTTTTGATATTAAAAATCAGGCTATTGATATTGAGTTTGATAATGATCATTCAGTTTTAAGTGAAGTAGAAACTTCTTTTCATATAGGAATAATAGATCCAAACTATGATAGTTACATGCATTATCTCTTATCTTCCTTCAAAAATCTGTATAGATAGTAGTGAAAATTACAGTAACAGTGACATTATAATTACATTTTTGATGTATTTTTAGTTTATATGCATTTCCATTGCTTCGATCCATCTCTTTGTAATCAGAAATGTGTTAGTTTCTGTGCAGAATGGAGGCCAAAAAGAGTGGTGTGATCATCAACATTCCAGTTAAAAATATAAAAAGCAGACGGCCTGGAGATCAAAATGGCAGCAATTCAAGCACCCAAAAGCACTTGTCTTTAACAGAATGGGCTGAGAAAATCTGGGAATTTGTAAAAGAGGACGCCAACAGGGTGAAATTTCCCATCAAAATTGGACTGGCAGTTGTGATTGTATCCTTGCTTATATATACTTTTTCAGGAACCCTATAAAAGACTTGGAATCAACATCATTTGGGCCATCATAACTGTGGCCATCATGTTTGAGATACTGTTGGTAATTAAAATTTGCGATGATGAAAAATGTTACACCCTTGAATTGACGGATTTTAATTTGATGAACCAGCGATGCATTTCTTCGTCAGGTGCAACGTTTTTTTGAGGGTTTAATCGAGCACTCTGAAGCTTGCTGGGCTGTGTTTTGGCTACGCTCATTGCTCAGTTGGCTTCTGCTTGCTCGTCTGTTGCTCAGCCTATTGTAATCGGCATTAGCATCTTCTTCATCGGTATGTTACTCACACCACTGATTATATTGTAAAACAGCTCTGAATATTTATTTACACCGGTTAAAATTAAGGATAAGATTTTGATCTTTGAGACTATAAAAAATGGTGATTTCTGCATATAAATTTCAGTTTTTAACATGAATAAGTTTAGCCAATTTGTCTTCTAATGTTGACGTACACTAGTAAACAATGGTCGGGTTTGAAAAAAATACAGCCTCACTTGAGGATTTTCTGTCTTTTTTTAAATTCTGTTGAACCTTCTTTGTGCAGGGACTATCACATCGTTCATGAAAGTATGGCCATCGTTTGTGCCATATATGAATATGGATTCAGAGTCACACTTTTCACCTTCTGTATGATCGTGGTGATCGATTATCGGATGGGAAACCCGATTCGCAATGCAGGAGATCGGTTGTATGCTGTTGCCATCGGAGGCTCCATAGCTCTCCTTGTGAATACTCTCATTTTTCCCATTTGGGCAGGAGAGCAATTGCACAAGGAGTTAGCTTCCAGCTTTGATTCCATGGCTGATTTTCTTGAAGGTGAACTAATTACCTCGAATGATCATTTCAATGTGTTCAAGGAATTTTTTTTTCCTTTTATAATCAGACATCGACCAGGTCCCCAGTGTCACGAAATGGAAAATCGAAACTAGTGATCAGTTGTTAGCCCTTGATAGGATATTCATCTATTCAAGAGAAATGAATGAACTATTCATATATTATTCTTTTTGTTTTATATATATGAAAATTTCAAGTGCAGACATCTTGATTCTTGAGTTTTTTAAAATCTTGATCAGCATTCTTGAGCCTTGAAGTAAGGAAATCCAAATGAGGTTGTCTTTTAATGGACTACTCATGTCAAGAATCCGGATTCAGATTTTAAAGAAAAAATCAGAACGTCTGTAAGAGAGAATGACTATGAATATGTATGTGTATGGATGCTGTGTTTCAAAGATATAACATATAAACTAGTATTCATTGTGGAATTTTCAGAATGCGTGAAGAAATGTTTAGAAGATGATGGGTTAGATATACATGCAGAGATCTACAAGACTGTGATGGATGATTCTCCAGATGAACCTGCTTATAACAAATGCAAAACCACCTTGAACTCCTGGTGAATTCATTCAATAAACTAATATGATGCTGTTTATGAGAGGTTGTTTCGGCGAAATGGGAGCCGCCGCATGGCACATTTAGACGCTTCAGATATCCATGGTCAGAGTATGATAAAGTTGGAGCAGTTTGAGATATTGTGCTTGAGGTTA
>WYDK02000028.1:1918946-1930629 GCA_009867345.2 Toxicodendron radicans | reverse complement strand
GTCAAAGTTACTCAAGAAAAGATGGTTCAGCTAATAATATTAAGCTCAATCTACCAAATGACAGGGGAATTATACTCAAGATCTTCTAAGTTTATTGCTCGGCCAATAAATGAGCTGGAGAGAACCAGCTCTTCCAGCTTTCAAGCTCTATGCCAGCGACTGATTTTTGCTTATCAATATATCCTACAAGACTGCAATTTTATTAAAGACAAATGATACTTACTTTTCATAAAATGGCTGTCTTTGTCGAGGTTGTTCAGATTCAAAATATTCAAAAAGTAGCTCCGGTTCATTGGAGCATGTCATGTCAGCTGATGGAACACACAAGTCCTCTTTGGAAGAAACTGGAGACAGCTCTGATTTACACACCTCTTTCTCATGTGGCAAAGCACTTGTGTCAGAAGTGCGAGGCCGAGGAACTAGCAACGAATATATTGGTAGATGACCGATGTAAGAGGAGCTTTGTGATGTTTCACCAATCTCATCCGCCTCCAAATTCCCAGGAGTAGGAAGACCATTGCTATTGTTTGTGGAATGACTTTTACCACTCCTAAACAGCTGAACTGCTGACAAAAAGGGAACAAAATAGGCACGAAATGAGAACCGATCAACACCCAATCTATTTAACTGTTCAAAATCATCTGCCCTTATTTCTAACCCGTAGCTCCCATGTTTTTCATACCACTGCCACAGGCATCCCAATGAGATATTAGGTTTCTCATGTCTGCACAAAGATGCCCCAACAACCTGGTCCTGTGAGCACTTATTACAGCTTGTTATATTAGGTGAATGACAAATGACTGGAGAGGAAAAGTGGAGAAGTCTTTCAAACTCAGCAATTGGAGAACCAGTGGCCATCTGAACAGCTTCAGATGCCAATTGCATCCTAGAGGCATGATTCACTGCCTGCAGAATCTTGTCCAAATCAGTTTCAAATGCAGAAAAGTTTTGATCTTTAGATTCAATAGTCAAGCAATTGGCTGCAACATGCTTGCTATTTTTCTCCTTGAATGTGTGGGCACTCTTATTCTTCAATTTCGGAGTATAGTTTTCATCCTCCTGAGAAGATACACTTTCAGAAACCAAGTCTGTGCTCATCCTTTCAACATCCAATAAAGAAATAAGATTTTGAGAATCGGTAACAACTTTCTCATCAACATTGCTTCTCAACATCCAGTCCTCAACACCTTGCCCATCAGAATGCCCTGATGATACACTCTCACATCTTGTAGAGGTCATACTCTGAGGATTCTTGGTCCCAATAGGTATCCATTTCTGCAAAAGAGATCCAGAACAATTATTTTGCTTACTGTATTCAGCAAGAGAAATGTCCTTTTCTTTTTGATCAGCTTCATTAACCATAAGACGAGGAAGGTAAACTGGAGACCGCACCTCAAACATATTCATTTTGTCCAAAGAATGGCAGGAACTTGCCAGTAAGCTATCCTGATTTTGTTCCTTCATATCAGAAGCGGTATTGTGATAACTTTCAACTGACCCCAAATTTTCTGGACAATCGTGTGAGTTGTGCAATGATTCAGAATTCAGAGATTCGACTCTGCTGCTCTGGAACCCAACCTCTGGACAACCAATCTGAGAATGAGATCTTGGAACACTTCCCAATCCTTTTTGGTCACTCCCCTGTGTGGAGATATCTAATACTTCATTTGATTTAGTAGAAATCTTTGCATGAGCATTTGAATTCGCCTTGCTGGGATAAGAGGCCCTACGGGAATAAGAGTTGTATTCTTGCTTTGAACCTGGACTAGTTTTTCGTTTCTGCTTCCTTGAAACCTTATGTTTTAACTGTTTTTTATCTTCAGTTTTTGATGACATATCTACCTCAGCAACATTAAGGTTTCTTCTAACCAAAGAAGCCTCTTCGAGTGTCTGCAAGCCCACAGGATGTACTTTCTGAAAATCAGAGTTGCATTCACTTGTATTATTTTTCTGAACCTTTTGCCAGACACGATGACTGTTTTCCTTCCCAGTACGACCATGCGAATTTCCAGCACTTCCAAGTTTATAAGCACTTGAACCCCTCGGCACCATTTTAGCTTGCTTACTCTTCTTGCCTGGTGCAACCACTTGCATGTCACTGCTTCTAAATCCCTGATTGCCAATTCTAGATCCTTCAGTGTAGTCATAGAAGTCTACAACACTATTTAATGAGTTTGGACAAGAGAAACACCCCTTTCTGGAACTGTAATCTGGTGGATCTGAAAGACCATTTTCATTGCTTCCCTTATCACATGGTTTAGCCTCGCAGCTAGTAATAGTACTAATATCACTGTTTGAACCAACAGAAACCGAATCCAAGACTCGGGAATTATGCATATCAGGTAATCCATTTGAATGTATACCACGATAACAGCTGATCTGCAAATGATTTGTCTCTTCTACTCCTCCATCAAGAATGGAAAATTCTTGGTCTTCCATTTGAATCTTGATTTCAGAATCAATTACATGACATCCACCATGAAAATTCTGAACTGAAGAAGGTACCTTAGCTTCCGATAGATCTATTTCATCAATGCAGGATGTGCATGTCTTTGGGGATTCAGAAGAATTCCTGGTGCCATTATTGTTTTCTAAGTCTATCACATCAACTCTACTATCTGATAATGAATCCTCTTGTGAAGTTGCGCACGATACTAGTCTGTCACCATGATCCATATTATTGTTACCACAGGTTTTTGAGACCAAAGTACCACAATCATAATCCTCAGAGAAAAATTCTGGTTCGGTAGAGACAGAATCACGAGAGAGCTTCTTTTTCTGTTTTCCCTTCTTTCTTGCCTTCTTTCTGAAATTTCTCTGTATAGCCTTGTCTACTTTGGAATTTTCACAAAATATGTCAGATGATTTCAAAGAACCAGACCTTTGGGGGATTATAGGAGAGGATGCTCTGCAAGAGATAGAACCTTGAGAGGATGGATTACTAGAAAATTCATTCAATCTAGTAGTTTTATTAGTGAAGGTCCTGTTTCGAGATTGATGTCCCACACCTGATCCAGGAAAGCTCCTTGCTGGAAATGACTTGACAGAATAAGTAACATCATGCAGAGGACCTTTCCATGGCTTTCGTCTATCAACTTTAAAAGAATTAATAGGTGATGGAGTAACTAGATGCAAACCATCCATATTCACTTCAGCTCCAGATCCAAACTGCTTCACATGATCAAGACATTCCGGTGCTTGTGCAACAAATTTCCAGGCAGATTCAGGTGTAAAGAATGTCAGGACAGTGCACCTACAGATTAATAGAGGGGAAGACCATGGTCAAACAATAGCCTAAAAGGGGTAGCCAGACAAATATATTGCCAAAACATAATTGATGTTAGCAATGAACAGTACTACGGTAGTGATCCTAAGCTTGAATCCATATATACTTCTTTTCCCAAACAGTATACATCTAGATTAGTGTATTTTATTTTTCATTTACATAGAGAAATTAAAGAGACTCGAAACTAAGTGTTTTGTAGTTTATTAAAGAAAAAAAAAATCTATTTAAAAAAGTAGATGAAAAAAAAATTCAGGGTGATAGCCTGGGCTGTTATGCCTCTAATTGGTAAGCCCCCGCCCTCTTGAATTTCAGACTCAACCATAGAATTTCATATAATAGAAAGGGAGCTGGGAATACTGGACCATATTATGTACATTCAGGTCATACTTCGAAAATTCAAATGGTTTTATCAAATCAGTTATCACACAAGCATATATGCACATTTGACAACAAATACAATTTACCTCTTATCGGACGTCCTTGCGTTGAGAGGAACAATTTCACAATCCTGATGGAAACGCAAACAGTAACCGAAAATAAGTCCAAAAAGTACAATTCAATCCAATGACAAAAATGAAAAGTAATGATACAGACAGAAATCAATCACTGTAATGAAAGTCAATTACCTCTGCAGATGCTCTGTAATTATCGTGCTCTAAAGACTTCCTAAACGAGTAACACTTTCCTCCGTCAATAACTTTTTGATTGTCAATATGGGTTCTTTGGACAGCACAATGCATCTTCTGCTGTGCCTTCACAAGTCAACAGCAACAGAATATCAGATAAGCATAATAATAACGCAAAATAACTGGTGCATTTCAATAATGACAGTTCTGGAAATTGCAATTGAATTAGGGGCCATACCACATGATTACCAAACCTGTAGTAACAATCTGATTAAATTGGTCGTAACAGTCAAATTTCAGAGCACAGTGACAGTCATTAAATAGAGAGTACCATCAGAATTCCAAAACTAACCCCGAAATGCAAGAAATGCAAATTCTTCCAAAAAACTGAGCAATACCCAGAAAACATACAGCACTAAAAGGGATGTCAATATATTCCAAAAAGCGAAGATGATCAAAAACATACAACAAATATCGCAACCTATCAAAACCATTTAACAACGTGAACAAAACAAGCAACTCTTATATATATTTGTGTCATGAGACAACTATAAAGAGAGTTATTTTCCTTTTTCTTTCTCCTCCTCTTTGTTTCCACTATGTTATTGAATTGAGAATGAAACCTAAATTCTACTAAACCCCACAAATAGTTGTGAACATAAGTCAAACTCTTGAGAGAAATATGCAAAAAAGGGTTCCCCAAATTTAGGTGTGAGGTTCTTAGATAATTATCACAACAACCCAACAGCTAATTTTGCCTGTGATTTACCTTTGCTCAGTTATCAACCGATAGAAACCACAATTTATTATTACCATTATTCCAAAATAGAAAAAAACATATATACAATTAAGCACATAAATAAATTTAGCTAAACAAATGTTAAAACATTTCATTTGCTTTCACTAAAACATTAAAACCAGAGACAATAAATATCAAATATGAAGTAACACTAGTAATATTCACTGTTCAATAGTCAATCACCTGTAACGTTACCAGTCAAGCAACCTTGATCTTCTATGTCAAATTGACATCTGAGTACTGGACCGGTAACATTACCGATTCTTGGTGACTAAAGGAACCAGTAAGCTAAATCTAATAAATTAATTAATATTATTAACATGACAGGAAAATACACGTGTCCCTAAAAGATACGATAGGATATTATTCCTGCAAGGTTACCGGAACTTTACTCCGGCAAAACGGCGATTTTCCTGAATTCGCGTAAAACATGAAAAATATAATAATAATAAAAAGCTTCATATGAATCATCGGAACTAAAATAAAATTTAAATTAAAAAAAAACCAACCATAAAGAAAGCTAGATTCTTCTTCCTCTTCTACTTATTCTTCTGGTCTAGTATCAAAAGCTCAGTTTTTGATCAAGTAAATAGAAACCCTTTTGAAAGAAGCTGAGTTTTGGGAGATGGTTATGATTAAAAAATGGAGAAAATGGCAAAGGGTGAGTAGGTAACAGACATATGTAAAACATGCATGCGATTTGGAGATGCAGAGATTGAGAAATTGAGAGTTTTGTTTGAGAGTTTGAGAGGATAACTATGGAGTTGAGTTGTGTTGCCTTAATTAATCAAATTATCAAACACTTTCACTTTGGCTTTCACAGTTTCAATAAAATAAATTTAATTAAAAATAATAATATCCATAGTCAAGCTTGTTGGAGTATGATCCCATGAGGTCTTTCCTACTCTAACTTACCAAGTTATTTACCTTTCATTTAAATAGTTTATTTATAACCCCTAAGGTTTAATTAATTAACAATTCACCCTAATGTTTTAAGAAATAACAGAAAAAAAATCTCGATATATTAGTTTTAGGTACTAAAATAAGTGATAGTAAAATAATTTTGTAAATATTTATTAACTCATAATAATGTAATTTTAATTGCTCTTTAATAGTTCACTAACAAAAGCATTTTTGTTATTACATTGAATCTCAAATTTAGTAACTTTTAACTATTCATTTAATTTAATTTGTATAGGTAGTTCGATCTGGTACTATCCTTCGAACATCCTAATTATTTAAAAATTTAATATGATTCTAATTTTAATCATATAATGTCAAATATGAATTATTTATGTCGTGTGAAGTCGTTGGTTTGTCGTGTATATGATGTGGTACTTGTGATCGATAATTTTACTTTTAAATTTTTAACAAGAAAATATGATAATGTCATGACATTGTATAAGTAAAGTTATTGGTAAGATTTTGAAGCAACAATTGCTTTAATTTAGTTAGGTATATTTTTTAATCTAATATAATTTAAAATAGGTATAAAACATAAAACCAATATTTTAAAGATCAAATTTTGATAGAAATATTTCATTTCTTGGGTTAAAGTTTTGTGGGGTTAGGCTACTAATCTCCTTGTCCCTCCACTATTAAATCAAATTCCATTTGCTAAATTTAGTAAAAAAATAAAAAATGCATTACATTAATACTGAAATTTTAGTATATTTAATATTTAAAAAAAATGAATTCATGGGGCATGTCGATATAATGGATGATACTTCATATTAATGTTATGAAACCGGATCGGACCTTGACCCAGTCAAGGGCTTGGTTACCGAGTTGACCGGTTGGACGGGTCGATCGAACCGGTGCATCAGCAATTCCAATAGATTTGAAATCTAGCAAAAAAAACCTAATTAGTCTCTGCAGATTTGAAATTCAACAAAAACATTCCTTCAAAATTTATTAGTCCCCATATATTTGAAATTCAACAAAAACACCCCTACGATCTAAATCGGACCGGAGAGGCCGCCGGTTGGTTCGACCGACTGGTTCAATCTGGGTCTCAAAACAGTGCTTCATGTACAAACTTTTTTATACAAATTCTCTAATTCAAACTACGGGTTTTAAGATGATTGCGCGACTTTTAACTAAAAATATATTAAACAATTAAAGGAGATTATATGACAAAGAAACAGAATTTTGGGTGTCATGGAATTGATTGATCTCTTAAGAGCGGACAAATTTAACATAAATAAATAAATAAATAGAAACGGTTTTAATACTTTTAAGCACCTAAAAAGAAAGAAAACATTTTTGGCAACACTTTGAAAGCACTCAAGGTAAAGGAGATAAAAAAAAAAAAAAAGGGGATAATGTGGTCCGTATGAGTTAAAGTTAGAGGGGAACAATGAAAAGGGCTGAGTATCAAACGGTGGGTATCAATATCAATTGTGTGATTAAATGGGTTGAAACAGTATGGTTGCCGATGTTTGACGCGTTATAATCTCGGCCTCTTGGGCTGTTAGGCCCTTGTTGCAACTCCTCGTATTCACATGTTTAACATTTATTTTGGGGGGGAAATTTGGGCGTTTTGGAAAGCCCTTGTAGCCACATAGTCGGAAAACGCCAAATTATTAAGAGTAATATTACACTTATATCATATCCTTACACCATTCTCTTACATCACACTCACATTCAATTAAAAAAATATTTTTTTTAAAAAGTAATTTTTTAATTAAATATGAGTATGATGTAAGAAAATGATGTAGAAAAGTGATGTAAAGATAGTATTATTGAATTATTAATTGGCAAAAACATTAAACATTCGTGCATCCACCTAATAATATTATGTTACGAGTAAAATTATGCGGTCGATGGATAGTGAAAAGTTTGGCATTTTTAATTTTTATTTTAAAAAAAGAACTCTAAAATTCAAGTATTATATCGGACTAATAATGTTACGAATTTGATAGGGTAGTATAACGATTTTTACAATAAAATACAAAAATACCCCCAATTTATATTAGTAAACCTATCAACTTTCATCCACTCAATTGTTTTTTTTTTTTTTAAATATAAAGAAAAGAGAAATAGTAAATTCCTAAATATGGAGTGAAAGTTAAGTAAATGTGTAGATTTGACGGGTCATGGGTGGACATTGAAAAGACATCTAAGCCTCCAAAAAATGAAGCACTTACCACACAAAGCGGAGTGAAATAGAAGCTCACTCACACTAACCTCATCAACTTGCTATATTACCTCTTTGAGTTCTCACATTTCACACTCCCTTTCCCCTTTTGCTCTCACACTTACGCTTCCAACCTACCTTCATCTGTCTCTAGTTATTATCACTCTCCAAACTTGTTGAATTTATGTGATTTATCTCGAATCGACATTCGATATGGCGTCAACAATGTTGCATAACTGAAACATGCTTGGCACGTGGGAGTAATACATGTGGTCGGGGTATATGTGCTTGTTATTGTTTGGTTCTCTTGATAATTTTTTAATTTGATTGAACGAGGTACACAAGTGAGTTTTTATTTGTAAAATTTCTTAAGGTATTTATTTGAGTTAAGATCATTTTAAAGATTTAGTGGTATTTTAAATAAAGTGAAATGGGTAAAATTATATTTACCAATTCTACATACTGACTTTCTATCCTGATTGACGTAAAGTGTAATATAGTCGGCATGAGAACTCCCCACATCGCACTCTACGTCAATCGGGATGAGAAATTGATATGCAGAATCGATAAGTGTAGTATTTTTCTAGTGAAATAGCGGAGCTCTTCTTCTAAAGAATTTAATTTCATAAAGTTTCTCTTTCAAAAATATTTTAATGGGCCTTACTCCTGTATATAACATCTTAATCATACTCGGCCCAAGAAATAGCATTTGAGTCCCATTTGAATTTTCATCCCATATTATTATTTTTTAGATAAATTTTCCTATTATTTTTAATAAAAATATATTTATAATTTGAAAAATTATTATTTATTATTATTGCTATTTAATAAGACAATAACAAATGGGCCCTGTTTCCACATGGGTCATCTTTGTTGACTAGAGGATAGATTCTTATCTTAAGAGAGGAGAATATTAAGAGACTACCAGGCTTCAGAAACTGCCTGGAATTTACATCTACTAATTGAGGAACTTGACTATTCTCTTCTTCATTTCATGTAAAGAACTTTACAAGAAACTTCTAAATTTCTAAACTGAAGTTTCTAATTAATGTGACATTATATACCATCATTACATTTGGATCTGCATCTTCATCCTCACATAAATATTTGATTGAACATGGAGAATCACGATGATGATGATGTTGTTGTTGTTGCAGAAGATGATGATGATGATGATGAAGAAGAAGAAGATTATAAGCTTCTGAAGTCATTTGAAAGCAGCCCAGAAAGTTTTTCTTCCATTTCTGAACCTGTCTTCTCTTTTCCAAGTCCATCTTATTCTTCTTCTTCTTATGCAACTCCCACCTTCATCAAAACTAGTAAGTTTTTTTTTTCTCCATTTCTTTGCTTTTATTATTATTATTTTTTTATTTCCATCTTTTGTTTTAAGAAGAATTTGTCTATTAATGTTGTAGGATTGTATAAAATAAATTTTGGATTTATGAGAATTTGTAGATTAAATATTTAATTTTCTCTTTTGCATGATATGGTAATTTTCTTTACAAAAAGAAGTTTAGATTAACCCTATTTTCCATAACTGCAGGTAAAGAAGAAAAGATGGTGAGCGAGGTGAAAAAAATTGATAGGAAAAACAATAATTTTGCAAACAGAATCTGTGATCATGGTAATTTTTTCCTATTCTCACGACGTTATTGGTCTGATAACATAATTTATGTTTATAAACATATAGCGTATTATAAATGTGACGTTGCATGTTAATAATTAAATATTTTTGTGAAAAATGAAATTGCAGTGAAAATGGGGGTGAAGTTTTCAGAGACAGTGAAGGGGAAGTTGAGTTTGGGGGCAAGAATTATTCAACAAGGGGGGAGGGAAAATATTTTCAAGCAAGTGTTTGGATTGGGAGAAAATGAAGAATTATTGAAGGCTTCACAATGTTATTTATCAACAACTTCTGGTCCTATTGCTGGATTGTTATATATTTCTACTGAGAAAGTTGCATTTTGCAGTGAAAGATCCATTACTTTCTCTTCCTCTGATGGCCAATTCATTAGATCTCCATACAAGGTAATTTTCATTTCTAATCATCAAGATTTAATTCAACATTAGATAGGATTTTTAGGTGCGTATGTTTGTCTCTTGTTAAATCAGAATCAAGTTAATTGGTATTTAGAAACTGTGAAATTTTGTCTTTTAACGATTAAATGATACAACTGACATGATTCTCACGACAATTCATAATAATTTATATTAGGGTCGTTCAAACTTTTTCGAGCTTTCTCTTTTTGTTTTTTTTATTATACAATTGTGTTGATCTATGTAGTAAAATGTGACCTTTTTTTTTTTTTTTTGTTTTACAGGTTATGATACCCATAAGGAAGATAAAGAATGTTCATGAAAGTGAGAACTTGAACAAGCCAGAGCAGAAATACATAGAAATTGTGACAGTTGATGACTTTGAGTTTTGGTTTATGGGTTTCTTGCGCTATCGAAAAGCTTTCCAAAATCTTCAGAAGGCCATTGCCAAGGCCAATCAAATGTAATTATTTCATATTTTCAACTCAAAATTAGCTTTCAGATTACCCAGTTTTTTTTAGATTTTGTATACAAAAATTTAAACTATAGTGCTTACTTTGTGTTACCATTTTCGTGTAATATGATATTTGTCCATTTTAGATTTAAATTGCGAAGGTTTTGATTTTGATTTTCGTTTAATATGATATTGTCCATTTTAGATTTCTAATACTATCATTGTTAATAATTTAATATCCTAGTAACTACCCTTTATCTTAATTAAAAGAAGAGTAAACAATATGTTCATACCCAAGGTTTTGCGAAAAATTCCCACCCCTGGTTTTATAATTTCCAGAAGTAACACCGTTAGTAACTTTTAGGATGTGAAGAATGTTATTACCATATTATCCTTGAATAATAAATTAAAAAATTACCTTTTAACCCCCAAATTAGTAGAAATAAAAAAATAATCATCTACCACTCAAATTTATTTCCATAACCCCCTTTTCTTCAACCTTCCCATTATCCCATCTCCAACCACCTAGACCACCACTGCCGCCACCCAGCCAGTCCACCAAAATTAGTCAGGATCCTCCACAAACAACCATCGATAATCAAAGGAAACTTCAATCACATGCAACCAACATACCAATCAAACAAACTCCAAAGACAAATTAGTATTTATGAATGTGGTTGAGGTCTTTCGTTGGGCAGTTGGTGGGCAAAGATGTTGGTGGCTTATGGGAGGTGGCCGAAAATCACACTACACACACAAAAATCCGATCCACAAAAACAAACTGAAAAAATAGTCACCAAATTCACCTAGCCACTGCACCACTTGCAACTCCTTCCTTTCTCCTCCTATTTCCTTCTTCTTCTCTTATTTTTCTTCTTCCTTTCTTTTTTCTTTTCCTCTCCTCCTTTCTTTCTTCTCTCCTCTCCATTGTTGCCAAGAAGCAACCATTTGGCGGCTGCTTTTGGCCCATGCGAAGGCCAAATCTGGCCACCACAAGGCCTCCACGCAGTGGTCACATCAGGTCGTCCGCGAGCAGCCATTTGGCCAATGGTATTGGCCCACGCGAAGGCCAAATCTGGCCACCACAAGGCCTCCACGCGGTGTCAAAGAGGAGATCATGGTTTGGTTAACGATTAGGGAGGGAGAGAGGAGCGTGGCTGCTGGTTAGGGAGAGAAATGGGAGGCTGTGGTGAGGGAGGGAGAACGAAGTTGTGGAAGAGAAGGAGTTTTAGAAAGGGTGCTTCTGAGAGGAATTTGAGATGCGAGGGCTATTTTCACTTCAGTTTTAATGTAATGCAAATGACCACTTTACCCATTTACAATTTCATCAAACAATTTTCTG
>WYDK02000028.1:1849257-1864065 GCA_009867345.2 Toxicodendron radicans | reverse complement strand
GCTCATGAACAAGTTTACTATGCATCACATCAAGCTGCCCCGTTGCCTTCTCAGTACCAAAGCATGACCCCAGCTGCCGCAGTCGCGGCATTAGCCGATGCCTCAAAACAGATGCATGCTGATGGCACTATGCAGCAGATCAGAACCTCACAGGAACTGTGAGGCCTTTAGAAGAATGCTAATCAATTTTGGTGGTACCGTGACTTTTATGTTCCATTTATGTTTTGGTATAGCATTAGTAGATTTCACAATAAGGGATTATATATCTAGTTCTTGTTTCTTCCTTGTTGTTTAAATTAAGAAATAAAGTATTCATCTGTATTGCTTATTAAATTAATCTTATAATAGTGTGCTGTATCATAATTATTAAAAAAGGTTGAAGCTCATAAAACAGTAGATTATTTTAAGTATTTTTTCTATTATTTCTTTATTTCCAGTTTGCCAATGTCCAGAAAAATAATAGTTGTTTATAGAACTACAATTTTTTCGAGGTTATAGAAATTGTTTCAATCTTTCCTGCACTCTTATTCAAGCATGTAGCTTTTTAATATCATATCTGAAGGAAAATAAACTGAATAATGAATATTTTGCAGATCACGTATATGGCCACTTCTCCATTACACATATTAGAAATTGAAGCTAGCTCAAAATCCATTATTCAATGTTTGACTAGATAATTACTAATTAGAATGATCTTAAACTAGAAATTAAACTCATAAATAACATACACAACAATACCACATTATTTAAGTGCCCCAACATCTTTTTGAAACTGCAATTTGATCTTCTTGAGTTTTGCTAATGCATCTTTCATATTGATCCTCTGTTCCGGTGACTCCATGGAACAATTCAAAGCCAAATCCATGATACATAACATGCAATTCACTTTGGCATCAAAAGGATTCTGATCTCTTAACAAATTAGCATCCACAACTTCAGTCACTGCATGAGGCAATGACGACACTACCAAATTCTTTAAACTCATTTCTCCAGCAAGCATCTCATCTGTAGGCTTCTTTCTTGTGAAAGTTTCCATCAATAAAACGCCGAAGCTGTAGACATCACCTCTAGTGGAAGCAATCCCCATTGATCCGTACTCTACAAAATTTAAATTTAATTTCATCATAAAAACAAATGATCAGTATATAATATTCTAATTGACTTAATATGTGTATGCTTGAATATTAAGTGTGAACGGTTAAAATATAAATTTGAGATATAGAGTTGAAACATCACCTGGTGCCATATACCCAATAGTGGCTAGTGTTGTGGTTTGTGTCTTAGAATCTCCATCATTCAAGAGTTTTGCAATGCCAAAATCACTCACATGTGCAATCATATCTTCATCCAGTAAGATATTGTTGGGCTTCAAATCACAGTGGATGATAGGTGTTGAATAACCGTGATGAAGGTACTCAAGAGCGGATGCAACATCTATCATTATATTCAACCTTTGCAGCATATCTAGAAAATAGTTGTGAGAATACAACCACTTCTCAAGGCTACCATTCGGCATAAAATCAAGTATCATGGCCTTAAAATCAATATTACTACAAATTCTCAGGATTTTTATGAGATTCCAATGACGAATGTTGCGCAACACTTCACATTCAAAGTCAAAGCTTCTAAGTACACGCTCTACTTGTAAATTAAAAACCTTTATCGCAACATTAGTCCCATCTGAAAGTATCCCTTTAAATACTGAGCCAAAACTACCTGTCCCAAGCAAGTTGAACTCACTAAAATCATCAGTTGCTTGTCGAATTTCTAGATATGATGTTCTTCTCCAATTTGCTAAAGGTAACAAATGAACTTCATCAATTGGAGAATTTTTTCTTTTGTATCGACACCTTATGAAGACAATGATGACAATCACTATCAATAAAATTGACAAGATCAGAGGCAAAATATATTTCAATACAAGTGTAGAGGTTGTCTTAGATTGTTTGATGGTGCCACCCTCGCATGGAGGTACGCCTAGCTTTGGTGATCCACATAACGCATGATTTAACAAAAATGATTGAGTTGAAAAGTTTCTGAAAGGTCCTTTGGTGGGAATTTCTCCTTCTAACCTATTAAGAGACACGTTAAAGCTTTTGAGATATAAGAGCGACTCCAATGACTTAGGAATTTCACCTGAGAGACTGTTGTTTGAGAGATCCAGTGATACCAAGCTTATCAAAGTGCCAAATGTGGTAGGGATAGGCCCTTCAAATTTATTGTCAGCCAAAGATAAAGTTTCTAGAGTTTCAATGCTCCCAAGAGTGACAGGAATATTACCTGACAATTGATTATTTGATAAATCTAGAACTCTAACATTTAAAATTTGTAGGTCTGAAGAGAGGGAACCACTTAGAGAATTTGATGACAAATTTACTTCCAAGATGTCCTTAAGACTCCATAAGGACGACGGTATATCAGAAGTCAATCTGTTGGTGTCCAAGTAAAGCATTCTTAGAGAAATCAATCTCACCAAGCACGGTTGTATGGGTCCGGAGAGATTATTGGCACTTAAGTATAATCCATAGAAATTCTCTAAGTTACAAAGCTCAAATGGAATGGATCCCCACAAATTGTTATTTATGAGGCTTAGACCTTGGAGGTTGGGTAATCTTCCCACAGTTGTTGGAATAGATCCATTCAAGTCATTCATCGAAAGGTCTAACAAATACAAGCTATGCAAGTTACCAATTTCTGCAGGAATGTTGCCCTTGATCTTACAATTACTTGCACAAAAAATTTGAAGAGATGCCGATAGATTCCCAATTGAAAGTGGAAGAACACCATACAATGGGTTAGAATCTAAGTAAAGAATTTCTAATTCTCTGCAATTTGTCAAAGAAGAGAGAAAGCTCCATTCCGTAGTGGGTGATTCAGTGGTCAAGTTATTTCCTGCAAGGCTAAGCAATTTAAGGAGTCTCAAGTTGCCAAACGTATTAGGAATAAGGCCAGAAAATGAGTTTTGTCCCAGATCTACGAAAGTGAGTTTGGAGGCATTGGAGATGGAGTTGGGAATTGTTCCACTAAGTTTATTTTTACCTGTGGTAAGACGCAGAAGGTTTGGAAGCCATTGGCCAAAGCTTGATGGTAGACAGCCCGACAGATTATTAAGGGATAGATCAATTTTTGCTATGGTTGAAATATTGAAGATTGATGCTGGAATTATACCAGTTAAGCCATTGAAACCTACGGACAACTCTCGTAGACTCTGCAAATTCCCAATCTCGTCTGGAATTTCACTTGCCAAAATGCAAACATTGATGCATAAAGCCTTTAACTTTTGGGATACCTTAAAAGGAGTTTACAAGATTCGGTTATAAAATAAAAATAAATATTTAGTTAAGAAAGAGTATTAATAACTAAAATACATAAATTGAAGCCAATATAATACCTGTTAGGCGATTTTCGGGCAGACGTAAAACTTCTAGAGAAGTACAATTGTTGATATTCTTTGGAATAGTGCTGCTGATCATGTTACGACGAAGACCAAGGAACTGAAGTGTTGGAAGATGATTGCAGATATCCGCCGGGAGCCTACCAAATATGCCACTATTGCTAAGATAAATTAACTCCAAAGAAGAAATATTGAAGATGTTTGACGGGAGGAGACCAGCTGTAAATTCAAGATCCAAAGTAAAAATAGTTAATCTCACACACACATATTTTAATTAAATATAATTTTAAAATGTTAAACTCTCACAATCGTCAGAATAGATCCGTTCATCTCATTCATCAAAAGGTCTAAACGATCAAGCTATGCAAGTTACCGACCTCTATAGGTATGTTGCCCTTGAGTTTGTAATTTTTTGCATGAAATTGTTGAAGAGATGCTGATAGATTCCCAATTGAAAGTGGAATGACACTATTTGATGGATTTGAATTTAATTTTAGAATTCTTAGTTTGTGCAATTTGTGTGAGAAGAGAGAAAGCGCCTATTAGGAATCTCACATTGAGAGGTGTAAATGTTGTGAAGCCTTCAATTTAAGTCTAACAAAACGATGTCATTCTATTAAGTTGCTTAAATGATTCCGATCGTTGGATGCAAGGCTCATCGTGTGGCTCTCATAAAGTCACTTAGTCAACTGGTATAAAAAGAAAAGAATAGTCACAAATGAAAGAGAGAGAGTTTTAGGGTTGTTCCATTGTTCTGGTTACTGTGATTGAAGAGGAATTTTTGGTTGTAACAAATTAGGATTCTCCGTTCTTGAGTGTTACTCTGGTGTAAATCTGGTTAGATTAGTTTGAGGGTGGGATTATCTTCAAAGGATAGAGGGATTGTCTCTTAAATCTTGTCGTTTACTGGAAAGAGTTAGAATGATTGTTAATCTGTGAATAGGTTGTAATTTGGTGCTTCTTATTCTGAAATCATAGTGCAGTGAATCTCCATGTTTTGGAGCTCAACGTGGATGTAGCTTGTTCATCATTGAACAAGTGAATCACGGTAATCGATTGTGTTCTTATGTGTGTGGTTTTGATTTGAGTTGTTGCATTCTCTGATTTGTGTAGTTTAGGTTTTGTTTAGATCGGTCTCGAAGTACAATAGTGGTATCAGAGCTACCAATCCTAGGGTTTGATTGATTTAGGGAAAACTCTAGGGTTGGTCGATTTAGGGAAAATTCTTGGGTTTGATCGATTTGAAAAAATCTTAAGGGTTCTTTGACCGATTAAGAAGAACAATTCTTTGATATAACAGAGAGGTTGAGATTACACTAGAAATCATCACACATGACTAAAACGCGAATGATGATCTCCCAATACGATGGGAAGATCGATTTTAATATATGGAAAAAAAAAAAAAAAAAGATGAAGGTGTTTCTTTCCCACAACAAAATGGGGATTGCTCCTGAGAAGGACACCTCTAAGTGGCCAGAAGCAAAGCTGAAGATCAAGACTGAAGTGGATGAGGAAGCCTTCAACTTAATCATCATGAACCTGTCAGACTCTGTTCTGCAAAAGGTAGATGGCATGGAAACACCACTCACACTCTAGGGTAAACTCGAAACCCAATACTCTTTGCAGTCTGTACCAAATTTAGCGTTTCTTAAGGGAGCTTTGTTTTCTTATAAAATGGATGTGTCTAAGTCATTAGAAGAGAATCTTGATGAGTTTCTAAAAATGACAATAACTTTGAAAGGCACTGATCAGGAACTAGGTGATTCCAGTCTTGCCATGATTTTGTTGAATTATTTGCCTGAGGAGTATCTTGTAGTGAAAAATGCCTTACAATACACTGGAACAGTGCCTAGTGTTGACTTGATAATTGCTGGCCTAAAATCTAGGGAACTAGACTTAAGAATCCAAAAGAGGAATAGCAATAACTTGTTTGTAAAAGGAATATTTGATTATGGAAAAACAGGAAAGGATACTGATAGGGGTTTCCAACAGAACATAGGCTTTAGGAATAAAAAAAGAGGGAAATGAGTAATAAGCCCAAGGAAATAAGAAAATGTTTCCACTGTAATAAGACAGGCCATCTGAAAAAGAATTGCTTTGATTGGTTAAAGAAACAAAAACAAAATAGCATAGAGAGTAATCTAGCTAGCATTGGTACTAACATTGAAATTTCATAAGCCCTTACTGTTTCAGATTTAGCTAGTACTAGGGATTTGGTTTTAGACTCTGGCTGCTCTTTCCACATGAGCTCAAATAGAGATTGGTTCCAAAACCTTAGGAAAGGGGAAAGTGAACTTGTATTCATGGGAAACAATCACTCTTGTAAGGTCCAGGGCATAGGAAATATAGTCATTAGATTGAATAATGGCAAGTTCGTAATGCTAACTAGAGTTAGGTACATACCTGAACTCAAAAGGAACTTGATCTCCTTAGGAATCCTTGATGAAGCATGCTGTAGCTATAGGGCTCAAAATGGGTCTATAGTAGTTTATAAAAATAATGATATACTACTTGAGGGAATCAAAAGAAATGGGTAATATATATTGAGAGGTCATTATTATTCACATGTTGTTAACTCTGATAATTCTTCATTGTTATCAACTAACATGTCTATTGTAGAAAAATGGCATTTGAGACTTGGCCACATAGGCCAAAAAGGTATATCTGCGCTGAGCCAACAAGGCTATCTGGGTAAAATATCATTGTCTGATTTGAGTTTCTGTGAAACATGTGTGCTTGGTAAACAACATAGGATGAGTTTCCCAAAAGGAACTCATCTAGTTGAAAATTGTTTGAAATATGTGCATGCTGACCTTTGGGGTAAATGTTAGAACACATGGAGGGAATAATTATTTTCTCTCCATTGTAGATGACTACGTATAGTAGGAAGGTCTGGGTTTACCTCTTGAAGACAAAAGATGAAGCCTTAACTAAGTTTAAAGGCTAGAAGATCTTAGTAAAAAACCAAGTAAATAGGAAGGTGAAGGCCCTTAGGACAAATAATGGCCTAGAATTCTGTAATTCAGAATTTGACTCATATTGTAGGGATGAGGGCATCTTAAGGCACAAGACTGTTAGGGAAACCCCTCAACAAAATGGGGTGGCTAAGAGGATGAACATAACTCTATTGGAAAGAGTGAGATGTCTCTTATTTACCGTCGGCCTGTCAAAAACTTTATGAGAGGAAGCTCTAGCTACAACCACCTATCTGATTAATATGAGTCCCTCTAGCTCCATAGAGTTTAGGTGTCCTGAAGAGAAATGGTCTGAAAGAAGACCAAACCTTGACTATTTGAGAATATTTGAGTGTGTTGCTTATGCACACACTCGAGATGGTAAACTAGATCCAATGTCACTGAAGTTTGTTTTATTAGGTTACCAGGAGGGAACTAAGTGTTATAGATTGTGGGAAAAGGATGCTCAAGGGGTTAGAATAATAATCAGTAGAGATGTGATTTTCAATGAATCTATTTTTTCTTGCAAATCTATTTCTAGCAATGCAGATTATTCACAAGAGAACCAAGGAAGTTCAAATCAAACTGAGATGTTTTAGTTTGATGTGGAGCCAACAACTCCATCTGAGCAAAACAATCAACCTGATGAGACTGGAATAACAGAGGCTCAAACTCATACCAATCAGGGTCAAGAAAATGAAGAAGAACTGGCAGAAAACATTGAAGAATGACGAGATGATGATATGGCACATTATCAACTGGCCAAGGATAAAGCCAGGAGGAAGATAAGACCTATGCTAGGTTTACCTTTGTTGACTTGATCTACACAACACTGTTAGTTAGTGTTGAGGTACAAAGAGCTGAACCAGACTCATATGTAGAGGCCATGAGGTCCAAAGATAGTAAGATATGGCTTGCTGCCATGGAAGAGGAAATGAAGTCTCTAAGGCAAAACAAGACCTGGATACTGGTCCCAAAGCCTAAAAACCAGAAGCTAGTTGAATGCAAGTGGTTGTACAAACTAAAAGATGGGATAAATCAGAATGATTCACCAAGATTCAAAGTCAGGTTAGTAGCTAAAGGCTACACTCAGAGGGCAGGTATTGATTTTACTGAAATCTTCTCACTAGTAGTTAAATTTAAAACAATCAGGCTTATGTTATCAATTGTTGCTCAATATGATTTAGAAATAGAACAATTGGATGTTAAAACTGCTTTCTTGCATGGTGAGTTAGATGAGAAGATATACATGAGTCAGCCCATAGGATTTAAGGATAGAAAATTGCCAGAACATGTGTATTTACTGAAAAAATCACTGTATGGACTTAAACAGTCCCTAAGCAGTGGTATAAGAGGTTTGACACATTCATACTAGGAATTGGATTCACTAGAAGCATGTTTGATAGCTATTTTTACTTTGCCTTTACTAATAAATTGCTTGTATATTTACTGTTATATGTGGATGACATGTTATTAATAAGTAAGTCCATTGTTCAAATTAATGAATTGAAAGTCAAATTGAGTGCTGAATTTGATATGAATGACTTAGGAAGAGTAAAGAAAATATTAGGCATGCTGATTGATAGAAATAGAAGTTCTAACAGCTTGAAACTTCATCAATTTCCTTATCTACAGAAACTTTCCATTAATTAAGTATGGCATGGCTGATTCTAAAGGAGTCTCCATGCCATTGGTAAATCATTTCATCCTTAGTAAAGCTCAATGCCCCAAGACAGAATCTGAGTTGTTAAAAATGGAAAAGATACCTTACTCAAATGTGATAGGATCAATAATGTATGTCATGATAAGCACTAGACCTGACTTGTCTTATTCAATATCCTTGCTTAGTAGATTTATGTCAAATCCTGGATATGAACATTGAAATGCTTTAAAATGGTTGCTTAGATACATAAATAACACTGTTCATTTTGGATTAGATTTCTGTAAAAGAAATGCATCACTTGATCTAGTTAGGTATGTAGATTCTGATTTGCAGGAGATATAGATTCCAAGAAGTCTACTACTGTATATTACTTTACATTGGGAGGTAATTGCATTAGCTGGAAATCACAATTGCAACCATTGGTTGCACTGTCCACTACCGAAGCAGAATATGTAGCTGTCACAGATGCTTTCAAGGAAGCAACATGGTTACAAGGAATTTTAAGAGAGGCAAATTTGTTAGATAGCGTTGTAACTGTCTATTCAAACAGTCAGAGTGCCATCCATCTGAGTAAAAATTCGGTGTACCACAAGAGGACCAAACATGTAGATGTTCGGTATCATTATGTCAGAGACTTAATTTAGAAAAGAGAGCTAAGTCTTATGAAGATACACACTGATGAAAATCCGGCTGATATGGGGACCAAGGTGGTAACTGCAGGCAAGTTCAAGCACTACTTGGACTTATATATCAGATAGAAGAGGTAAATGTAGAGCTGAGAAGAAATATGTGGGAATCTTGTTGCACAAATGGAATTTAGAATGGGAAGCGAGGATGCAGGCTTCAAGGTGGCGACTGTAAATGTTGTGAAGCCTTCAATTTAACTCTAACAAAACAGTGTCGTTCTATTAAGTTGCTAAATTGATTATGATCGTTGGATGCAAGGCTCATTGTGTGGCTCTCATCAAGTAACTTAGTCAACTGGTATAAAAAGAAAAGAATAATCACAAATGAAAGAGAGAGTGTTTTAGGGTTGTTCTTCCATTGTTCTGGTTACTGTGATTGAAGAGGAGTTTTTGGTTGTAACAAATTAGGATTCTTCGTTCTTGAGTGTTACTCTGGTGTAAATCTGGTTAGATTAGTTTGAGGGTGGGATTATCTTCAAAGGATGTAGAGATTGCCTCTTGAATCTTAGGGTTTACTGGAAAGAGTTAGAATGATTGTTAATCTATGAATAGGTTGTAATTTGATGCTTCTTATTCTGAAATCATAATGCAGTGAGTCTCCATATTTTGATGCTCTATGTGGATGTAGCTTGTTCATCATTGAACAAGTTAACCACTGTAATCGATTGTGTTCTTGTGTGTGTGGTTTTGATTTGAGTTGTTGCATTCTCCGATTTTTGTAGTTTAGGTTTTGTTTAGATCGATCTCGAAGTACAACAAAAGGAAAATAGTTGGGCATCTGGGTTATAAGTGACTTAGACACCCTCTCCCAGCAAGCCAGTTTTCAAGGATGATATCTACCCAAGTCCACAAAAGGCTCACTGCCTTGGGCCCAAGCTTCTACCTCGAAGAAAGGAAAGAGAGGCACGAGGAGAGTGGGATCCGCGTAGTCACCCACTACGAGAGCGTGGTGGGACTCGGAATCTCACATTGAGAGGAAAATGGTTGGGTATTTTGCATTAGGAGATTTTATGGTCAATTTATTTGCCGCAAGGTTAAGCCCTTCAGGAATCTCAAGTCCTTAAATGTATTGGGGATATGGCCAGAAAATGAATTTGAGGACACATTTAGCGCAATGAGTTTGGAAGCATTGGAGATGGAGTTGGGGATTGCTCCAACAAGTTTATTTCCACCTATGGAAAGACTATCGAGGTTCGGAAGCCAATGACCAATGCTTGATGGTAGACAACCCGAAAGGTTATTCAGGGATACAACAATTTTTGCTATGGTTGAAGTATTGAAATTGCTATGTTTGAAATATTGAAGATTGATGTTGCAATTATACCAGTTAAGCCATTGGAACCTAGGGCCAACTCTCGTAGACTTTGCAAATTCCCAATCTTGTCTGGAATTTGACCTGCCAAAATGCAAACTTGCATAAAGCCTTCAGCTTTTGGGATACCTTAAAGGAGTTTACGAGATTCAATTATAAAATAAAAAAAATATTTAGTTAAGAAACAATGTTAATAACTAAAATATATAAATTTAAGCCAAGATAGTACCTGTTAGGCGATTTTCCGCTAGATCTAAAACTACTACAGAAGTACAATTGTTGATATTCTTTGGAATAGTGCCGGTAATCTTATTATGATAAAGGCTAAGGTACTGAAGTGCTGGAAGATGGTTGCAGATATTTGCTGGGAGACTACCAAATAGGCCACTGTTGTCAAGATAAATTAACTTCAAAGAAGAAATATTGAAGATGCTTGATGGGAGGAGACCAGCTGTAAATTCAAGATCCAACGTGAAAAATAATCAACCTCAGACACACATATTTTAATTAAATATGTTTTAAAAAATTTCAACTCTCACCAGCTGCTAAATGGTTTAGTCATTTCTAACTCAACATTTTATTCATTTTTGTTACCAACCAAACGATGTAATGTTTGCATTTAATAAAAGATTACCGAATTAATCTTCTAATACCCCGAACCAAACGGCCCCTAATAGTAATATAAGATGACACTACTAGAGTAATAGAGGATTACTCCAACCAAACACATATTATAAAATTGTAACATAATTCTAGTATCGTTAATTAGAAACAAAAGTAATATAACTTTGTAATATTTAACAAGGGGTAAATTTTATTGGGTTATAATAGATTATTAAGTCACAAATATCACGTAATCGAGATAACATTTGTTGATACAGAAAACTGCATCGATCAGAGTGATTCGATTGACATTAACATAATCGAAACTAATGTGGACGTGATTATAAATAATTAACAATGATGAATGTGAAAAATAATAACAAAAACGAAGAACAATTTTTAAAATGGTTCTGCTTATAATCAGAATGTCTACGTCCACTGTATTTTTATTGAAATATTTTTTATCCCTTTTTCTAAAAAGAGTTGGGGTATTTATACAAGTTATTTAAAAGTGGTAAGTCTGTCAAATCCGGGATCATGACTTCAAAATGATAATTATCTCGTGATTTGAGAATTATGTGATTAGATTTGATTCGAATTTGTAATTATCCCGATATTTCTCAGGAATAATGCTTATCTCCATGCTGATTGTACTTCATGACACCTCTAAATATATCGAGCCCGTCTCATTTGTCAAACTTTACTTGGAGGCGAGCTTTACTTGTGGCAAATGACCATTTTAGATGACTTCACCCATTCATCGAGTTATACAAAGTTGAGTTCTCGATTGATCACGGGCTTACATTCAACTACGAACTCATAACGAAAATTCCTGCACAACAAACCTTAATAAGGGTAAATTTTATTTGGTCATTAGAGATAGTTAAGTATCAAACACAAGTATGCCCCATCCATTTTGGAAGAGAATTACTCCAAAGTCCAAAGTCCAAACCACTATTCACGCTCTTAAATGTATATCGTCCAAGGCTTCAAACTCTCTTTTAAATGACCACCCAACTATTGTAATTACTTATATACCCTCACATATAAATTAATGAAACCCTAAATCTTAATTTTACTTCTTTCCCAAACTCCCTCGACAAGACTACAACACAAACTTCTCATTCTCACTCTCATCATCACCTCCTTTTCTAGGGATGAGCGGGTGCGTACCTGACCCAAATCCAAGTAATTGGAACTGAACAGATCCGTTTCTGTTTCAGATATCCTGTAAAATAATTATACCTCATGATAGTCTTAAAAATAATAAATATACCATTAAAAATTATAAATACACATCGGGTATCAGCCAGTTCCACCCCAAGTACCCATACTTTAGTTCCGAAAAATTGAAACTTGAACCTACCCTGTGAAGGTCGTCGGTTCTGGGTAGATTCTGGTTCTATCCGCTATCCGTGCTCATCCCTAATCTTTTCTAATTCACAAAATTCATTTAAAAAAACGAAGCATTTATCAACTAAAATTCAACCAGATGTTTGTACTCTAGAGCTCAAAACTTGATGTAAATTTTTTTTTTTTTGGTTAAAAGTAATAATAACTAAAAAATTTCACATAAATTGTTGGTTTGTGGTTAGATTATGCTTCATTTTTTATATGGTTTATATTGTAGTGCAAAAAATATTTATCATGTATAGGTGAGAAATAAGAGAGACAGAGCCGATTCGAAGATGAAGCCCGACTTCGTCCATTCATTTTCCAGAAATCATGAATCGTACAAATATTGCGAGCAAAGAGCAATGATTATAGGGCAATTGTCTCTTACTCATAAAAAAAATAAATAAATAAAAATTATGAGTAAAGGGCATATTAACCGACTCGTACAAAATATTACAGACACTTTGTAAAATTGATTTATTTTATAACTGATTAAAATAAAATTAGATTTATCATAGGTTTGCAAAACCTAGAAAGGGTAGAATTAATTTTTAAGTTGATTTTTATATATTGTAATGACTATTATAGCCATGTCTAATTCTTTAAATCACAAAATAACAACCTTAATTTACTTAATAAGTAAATTATTAATAACGTTAATGAAATTGAATTGGCTAGTACCAACGGTAAACGAAGTGCCATCAATAATATGGATTTTGACTCGTCGTTTGATCGGAGGTGTTGAAATATTTTGCCCCCTTCTGCTGCCAAGTGATGGGTTGATATTTCGATAATTCCTCCATATTTCAACAGATTGACTCACGCTCATCCTGATAAGATTGATTTTATTGCCAACGAACAACACTAGAAGTTGTTAATAGCCATAGTCAAGTCACTACTGGCTAGTTCAATTTGAATTTCATTTTTTTAAATGATTAATTAAATAATAAATTGTTTGATATAATATATTTTTTATACCTTTTTAATATTTATCATACACTTATAAAAATAAAATTTTATAATTATAAGAATATTTTGAGAAATAAAAAAAAAAAATATATATATATATATATATATTTTTTAACACAACAACAATTTAAAGTTAGTCAAGCGGATGAGTAATTTGATATTTTAAAATTTAAATCAAGTTACCCAAGTTATTGCTTAGAAATACTTAATTAACCCCCTAATTACAAACACCGTTTAAACTCTGTTAATAGCAGAAGGGCACAAAAGTCTTTCAATATTTTCTTTATTAAATTAAAGCATAAATTAAGACTTTAACAATTAAAAAAAAGTAAAAAAAAAAAAAAAAAACAACCACACTCCCAAACAAGTTAACATTGTGTATGGAGGTGGTGGGGGAGCGGTGGCCATGGACGTTATTCTTTTCTTTTAAAAGAAAAAAAATTAAAATTTTAAAAAATTCGAATTGAAAGAACAAATTAGTATATTAGGGTAAGTCGTTAATGATTTACTGGACGGAGTTAAGATTTTGGGGGCTAGTTAATTATTTTTTAAAATATTAGAGGGTAAGTTGATTTGAAATGCTAAAAGTTCCCTTTACTTTCTAAAACTTTGTGGTGGTAGTTGATTTTTTCTCCTGTTACATCTACACGAGCTTACCCGAGCAGCGGCTCCGGCCTGCGGCCACCCCAATGGATTATTTCTTCCACCGTTTTTCAGAAACCTATTTTACTAAGAACTCGTTCTCCTAGACCCCTCTCTCTTTCTTAGCGATTGCAAACCGAGATCTCCGGGTAATAATTTTCTCTCTTGTTGTTTTGATTTTAGGGTTTTTCTTTCTTCGTTTAAGAGAT
The DNA here is from genome assembly GCA_009867345.2 of Toxicodendron radicans. Lineage (NCBI taxonomy): Eukaryota > Viridiplantae > Streptophyta > Magnoliopsida > Sapindales > Anacardiaceae > Toxicodendron > Toxicodendron radicans. Next base: position 1,850,238 of record WYDK02000028.1, on the reverse strand, counting down.
AATTAGAGAGGTTTAAGATTAGGATTTCCATTTTCTAGGGTTTTTTTTTCTTCTAATGACGATTTCCAAGGAGTTATACCCTTCACAAGACGACCTCTTGTTTGAAGAAGAGCTCCTGAGAAATCCCTTTAGTCTCAAGCTCTGGTGGCGTTATTTGATTGCGAGACTTGAGTCTCCTTTCAAGAAACGTTTTGTTATTTATGAACGAGCGCTAAAAGCATTGCCTGGAAGCTACAAGCTTTGGCATGCCTATTTACGTGAGCGCCTTAACATTGTGAAGAACTTGGCCATCACTCACCCACAGTATGAAACCCTTAATAATACATTTGAGAGAGCCCTTGTCACCATGCATAAAATGCCCAGAATTTGGATTATGTATTTGGAGACTCTAACCAAGCAGAAGTTGATTACTAAAACTCGTAGAACTTTTGATAGGGCACTGTGTGCGTTGCCTGTGACGCAGCATGATAGAATTTGGGAGATGTATTTGCGGTTTGTGGAGCAGAAAGGTATTCCGATAGAAACTTCTCTTAGGGTTTATAGGAGGTACTTGAAGTATGATCCGTCCCACATTGAGGATTTTATTGAGTTTTTGTTGAATTCGAGTCTTTGGCAAGAGTCTGCAGAGAGGTTAGCTTCGGTGTTGAATGATGATCAGTTTTTTTCAATAAAGGGGAAAACAAAGCATAGGTTATGGTTAGAATTGTGTGATTTGTTAACCAGACATGCAACAGAGGTTTCGGGGCTTAATGTGGATGCTATAATTAGGGGTGGGATTAGGAAATTCACAGACGAGGTTGGGAGGTTGTGGACGTCATTGGCTGATTATTATATTCGGAGAAATTTATTTGAGAAGGCAAGAGATGTATTTGAGGAAGGGATGTCAACAGTCGTTACTGTGCGTGATTTTAGTGTGATTTTTGATGCATACTCACAGTTTGAGGAGAGTATGGTTGCTCATAAGATGGAGACTATGGAGTC
>WYDK02000028.1:1778281-1811835 GCA_009867345.2 Toxicodendron radicans | reverse complement strand
TCCCAGCCTAAACCCAAGGAAGCTTCCTGCCATCTTCTTTTCAATCCACTACATTAATGCCTTGTTCTCCTACCATAGACCAGCACTATTGGGGTCATCAGAGTGCATCACATTTTATATGCAATGAGATCTTTTTCCTTCCCTCTCTTAAAGAAGCAAAGAGAGTCACTACTCTTGTTGTCTGTTGCACTATCAAATTGATCACTGAACACTTTCATTATCTGTTTCCTTCCATCTTGATAAAATTTCTTGAAGTTAACAAATTCACACTGCCACCCTGGCATCTTTTGTTGTACAGCTCTGGACTGTACACTGTGCATGGGGTAAATTGCAATATCACATATGAACCATGGTTTCATGTGCTAGTCGAGAAAGTAGTTACTGTTTGTCAGTCATTTGGATCCATGACAAGCACTGTTGTGTATAATTGTGGTGTTGTCTTACTTCATGCCTGTAGACCTATTTTGTAAGGTTACTATCAAGCGGTAGCTTCACTTTTCTCTGGTTGAAGTTATCTGTATATCTATTGAACTTTACAATATTTGTATGTATAGGCTCCAGAGGACCGGAGACAGGTCTTTCGTCATGAGCTGCAGAGGGTGGGTACTGAAGGTGCTAAAGTGTTACGTGAACTTGGGAATAAAGTTAAAAAGATGGAGAAATTAGGTCCAGTTGACATACTCTGTGAAGTGCACGAGGCTGCAGAAGAATTGCAAAACAAGGTTGACCGGAAGTCGTACCTTCTTGTCAATGCAGAGAGCTGGGAAATTGGAACCCGGGAGCAGGCTCAGAGAGAACCCCAAGAATTACTTAGCTTGGATGATGAAGAAAATAAAGTCCTAGAATATAAATCCCGTAGTGAAGCTGTACTTGATCTCAGATCAATTACGATACCTAAGAATTGGGAATTCCATAGCTCAAACATAGATGTGAAGTCGAGATTGATACCTGAAGTTCCCCCTGAAATCAAGAAACAGATATCATGGCCAGCACGCATCTCATTTGATGCTGATGCACTGCCACAATTGGAAAAATCAAAAACATATGAAAGTGCAAGCGCATTGTCTTTAGCGACTTTTACTTCACTTTTGATCGAATTTGTTGCCAGGCTGCAAAATGTTGTTGACGCATTTGAAGAGTTAAGTGAGAAAGCAGATTTTAAGGAACCTATTGATCAATCAGCAGAGGCAGCACAGCCAACTGGGCTCTGGACCAGATTGCGGAGGTGGCTGAAGTTCTAGAATCAAAATTAGAAGCATCTTCTTGTTTAGAATCATGAAAACATGAAACTCATCAAATCTTATATGGATATGAGAGCGGCCGTTTGGTGGAATTGCAGCCAGCTTATGACATCGGTTTCAATAATTTCTAATGTATATTGGCCTCAGTTTCCGAAATCAGAAGACAATGGAAGTTGATTTTGGAACAGAAAAGTTTTGTATACAAGAAATAGTGTACAAACTACTTTTTCAGTGGTAATTTATCTAGGATAGACTGGTAGATGTAATATCTGGATAACAAAGATGGACTAACCAACTGGGAAGTGGAAGCTGCAAGCAGAGAGGAAAGTTCTGATGAGTATTTTTTTTTTTTTTTGGGATAGCAAGAGAAACCCGGTTACCACGAATTTGTATGAAAACATTGTAGAATATAATTTTACGAAAATAAAAACTTTTCATCCCGCAGAGAAATTTATTTTCCTTTGTCTACACAACCTATCATGCCATTTTTCTGTCAATCTCTGCTCCTTGGTTGCTCAACTCCTGTTGATTCCTTTTGCTGCCTGCCTGGAATATCATACAGTTCAAAGTTTTGCTTGAACGTTGCAAATTGATGGTTCAAATGGATTTGGTTTAGCTACCAAATGCAAATGCTCTGAAAATCCATCTTAACATTTTCATTTCAAAGTATTTTGCCTACTTTAAGACTGCTGCTCTTCATTTTTTTGTATTTATCAGGAGTTCACATTTTTTTTATCATAGGGGATTACCAGCAATGTAACTATATATTGAAAACACTTTTTAGAAAAAAAAAAAAAAAAAAAAAGGGTTTCTTTCATACATCCCTTGTGAGATTGTCTCATATTAAAAAATCTCAAAAAGAGTATATAAAATAAACTCTTTTAGAAATTTCTCTAAGTATTTTAACCAACCAATTTTTGTTTAATTTTTAAAGATTTTTAAGAAATAAAATACTGTTCATAAATAAGATTATGATTCAACATATTTTATATCTGAAATTATGTTTATAATAAAAGCATTACATTATTTTAATACAAAAAAATTAAAACACCGGTCCGGGCCGGACCGGTCCGGGCCAACATTTGAAATTCCCATTATATTGTAACAATAATTTAGTCAAAAAAATAACCCCGATATTGAAGTAAATTACTGCCCAAAAACAAATCAAATCAAATCTATTGGCTTTAGATCTCTCTCTACATTTTCACCAGATCAAGCAACTTTGCTCGCTCAAGCCAAGCCTCTCTAGGTACTACTGTTTTTCTGGGAACATGTTTTTTGATTTTGGTGAAGCTTCTTACTGTCGCTTAACTCGTTTCATTTCTTCGATCTGACTTTTTTTTTTATAATTATTGCTTTTGGAGGAAACCTATGAACTCGTGGAATCACTCGTAGTTGCTTAAGATCTTATCAAGTTTTTTGTTTCTTGACTCTTTTTTTAATTAATTAAAATAATTCTTTTTATAGCATTTAGTTAGGTGTGTATGGAATTGTGTTAAATTTATGGAATTATGAGAATTAATTAGAGATTTTGTTTTTGCTCTGTATTGTTGTATATCAAGAACTAATAATATTTGGATTGTTTAAAATTAAAATATGAAACTTAAATTCAATTTCGATTTAGTTATCTTCGCTTTAGACTTGGTCAAGTGGTTTTTTTTTTTTTTTTAATATATTTTATTTTCATTTATTTACAAATTTTGTTCTTAAAGAGTGTAACAGTTATGGTTGTTAAATATTCAGCTATAAAGAGTGGTGTTTTTACTACGTGGGTTTGTTTTGTAGAGTTAAATTGTGCACAAACTTGATTATGTTTTTTTCTGTAGGTGTGAGATCTTGCGAGCCAAGATGGCTATGATCGATGAGCCACTTTACCCAATTGCAGTTCTAATTGATGAACTGAAAAATGATGATATTCAGCTTCGTTTGAACTCAATCCGCAGGCTATCAACTATAGCTCGTGCTCTTGGAGAGGAGAGGACTCGGAAGGAGTTGATACCGTTTTTGAGCGAGAATAATGATGACGACGATGAAGTACTTCTGGCAATGGCGGAAGAATTGGGGGTTTTCATTCCTTATGTTGGCGGTTTGGAGTATGCGAATGTGTTGCTTCCTCCACTGGAGACTTTGTGCACTGTTGAGGAAACTTGTGTGAGGGACAAGTCAGTGGAGTCATTGTGTAGGATTGGTTCACAGATGAGGGAACAAGACGTGGTTGATTATTTTATTCCATTAATCAAGGTCAGTTAATGCCACTGCACCAATTAATATTTAGGGACTCATGTAACAACGAATTCAACTAGGTGAATTTTCAATTGCCTAGGTTCTAACTAGGCATCATTTGGTTATTAGTTCTATTGCTATTCTAGTCTGAGTAATTGGCCTTTGCAAGGTGATATTTTAGTGTTGCTATTGTGTAATATAATTATTTCTTTACTATTTTATTTTTCAGTCATATTTCCTTTCTGGTCTCAATTAATATTTTTTAAATGATATACTTTGACCTTACTACAGTTTGAATAACTCTGTTTTTTCACACTTTTTGTATATGGACATCTAGAGGCTGGCTGGTGGCGAGTGGTTTACAGCTAGAGTCTCATCATGTGGTTTGTTTCATATTGCATACCCAAGTGCTCCAGAAGCGTTAAGAACTGAACTTCGAACAATGTACAGGCAATTGTGTCAAGATGACATGCCCATGGTTAGGAGATCTGCTGCAACAAACCTTGGAAAATTTGCTGCAATGGTTGAATCTGCTCATTTGAAGTCTGAAATCATGTCTATATTTGAGGAGTTGACACAGGATGGTATGTAGATTCAGAAGTATATTTGTTCAGTTCGTTTTTCCGTAATTTAGTTATATGCTAGCCATTATTCTTATTGAAAGATAATTTTCAAATGATTAACCCATGTATTCTTTTTTTGTGCTTAATTTTATGCTTATAGCTAATAGTTAATCTAACATTTACTGTAATGATAAGATAGATAGACAAATGCTGGGAAATTTTGGTACACTATCTATTGCAGCTGCTCTCATATATCTGTTTTAAAGAAACTAAAAAAAAGTTTAGGGCTATCCATCTTAAGAAAAATAAAAAGAAAATTTAAGGCTAAAATAAAGCAGTTCTTTTCCCTTTAAATTGTTTTATGCAAATATTGTTGAAGTCTTAAAAGTTTCTACATTTAATGGGAAATCTAGAATTTATCTGTCAACCTTTTTTTAATTTATTTTATTTTATTTTTTAGGTAATGGTTATTATGAATTTTTCTCAAATTTATGTTTATTTCAGACCAAGATTCTGTTCGGTTGTTGGCTGTTGAGGGTTGTGGAGCTCTAGGAAAGTTGTTGGAACCCCAAGATTGTGTGGCACATATTCTACCTGTTATAGTTAATTTCTCGCAGGTAAAGCATATTTTGTTATTGATAAGATATTAATTTACTCAGAAGCTTTCTTGCAACTTCTTGAATTTCGGCTACTTTTATTTTGGGAGATATATTTTCAAGTTTTCAGTCCAAATAAATGAAGTGCAAATTGTTCTATTTATTTATTTTGTTTTTTCATGTCTTATCCATTGATTATTGATTGGAATATGGTATTCATTGGTGTCATGCATGACGGAATTTTTCATTAACCAGGATAAGTCTTGGCGTGTTCGTTACATGGTTGCAAATCAATTATATGAGTTATGTGAAGCTGTTGGTCCTGAGCCTACCAGGTAATCAATTTTATGTTCTGGTTTAGCCAATTATGTTCCTGTGAAAAATCACAATCCATAATCAGATTTTTTCTTTAATTTTTTATTTTTAACTTGATTTTCTCTTATGTACTTGCTAATACCTTCTCACTTTGAAAATCTTATATGAATGTTGAGGTTGTGATACTTGCCCTTTTGTGTTTTGATCATTTAAAGTCTCTATTGGTTCACTTGAAGTGTAATTTATACTTGCCCTCTTTCTGCTGTCTATTTTGTATGCTATTGTTTTCTTATTGAATTTTTTGATCTTTTATTGGTTCACTTGAAGTGTAATTTACACTTATGTAGATGTTTGACATTTCTTTAGGTCTGACGTGGTTCCTGCATATGTTCGGCTACTTCGTGATAATGAAGCTGAAGTACGTATTGCTGCTGCAGGAAAAGTAACAAAGATTTGCCGGATTTTGAATCCAGAACTTGCAATCCAGCATATTCTTCCTTGTGTAAAGGTATTTATGTGCTCGATATAACTAGTTTATTTAGTGCAAATTCCTTTTCATATAATTTCATTCCTGTTTTGATAATTTTTAGTTCTTGGGCATCTATGTGATAGTGGTTTAATAAGCAAATACACTTCCTACTGTAGGAATTGTCAACAGATTCATCTCAGCATGTTCGTTCTGCTTTAGCTACAGTTATAATGGGAATGGCTCCAGTTTTAGGAAAGGTAAGAAATCTGTATTTGTAATCTTAATCTGTGAATGAAAGTATGAGTCGTCCATTCATTCATATGAATATGATGTTTTTCTTGGTGAATGACGATTCTTGGTTCTCATGTTGATCATAGAGGACAATGTTCCCCACATTTTTGTTTCTATGTTATTGAGTGTGCATTTGAATTCATTGTTATTATTTATTCCTTTGAATGCTTGTTTCTCTCTGGCCATTTAGTTTACTTTCTTTTTATGGTTGCAGGATGCAACAATAGAGCAACTGCTGCCTATTTTCCTTTCTCTCCTAAAGGATGAATTTCCTGATGTCCGACTTAATATTATTAGCAAGCTTGATCAAGTGAACCAGGTTTGTCAAAAGTTCAGAATTTGAGTGCCATATGCATTTTTTGAAACTTGTTATCATGTATGTATATCTTTTGTTTTTAGGTCATGGATAATTGATTGAATGGGTAAAGTATGTTTGTTGTCCAACAAATTTATGAGCAAATGGTTCTGGATATGTAGCTTGGGTTCCTGACATGTTTAGATCCTAATGTGACATACTCTGGTGTCTTTAAATCGTGAACCTGTTGTCTTTTTTTCCCATTTCATTCTCTTTCATTAACTGGAATTTGATATGTCATTATATTTGACTCCCTACATCTTAAAACTGATACTTCAATGCAATTTTACCCAAAGTGTCCTTATTCTTATTCAAACCATACCCCCCTTTCTCTCCCACCGGTTTGATAAATTGGTATTTTGTATGTATCTGGCTCAGCATGATGAGTGATTTTTATTTGAATGAATTATTGTAACATTGTCGGTTTGTGTAGGTGATTGGAATTGATCTGCTATCCCAATCTCTGTTGCCAGCAATTGTTGAGCTTGCAGAGGATAGACACTGGAGGGTTCGACTTGCAATAATTGAATACATACCATTATTGGCAAGTCAATTGGGTGTCGGGTTCTTTGATGATAAGCTTGGTGCTCTTTGCATGCAATGGTTAAAAGATAAGGTATGTGAAGCTGCCGGGTAGTGTGAATTTGTGTAAAAGTGTCTGATTTATCTATCTCTCTCTTCTCTCGAGTTTTTATGTGATTGAAAATTATGTTTACAGTTGTTCATCTATAACGTAAAGGTCTGTCAATATGTGCTGCTTTAGTATTTCAGCTTTTCTCCCTTTTTTCTAGATTGTCATGGCTTGGTCAGATCAGACACTAGTGATTTTTGTATCTAGTCAAAATCTTGACTAATTGACCAAATTGGTGGCTCCAGTAGACTTATTTCTTGGAACAACAAGAGTAGTGTTCCGTTCTTTAGGAAAAGGGTGACGAGACAGCAAAAGATGTAAAGTGCTTCAGAGCATGCATGAAAAGGGCCAACAACAATGGAGGAGGGATTGGGGCTCATTAAGATGGAATGAAATAATTATGAGATAGAAATTGTGAGAAATCAAAAAGGCAAAGACACTTAGAAACTTCTCTTTGACTAACAGTTAAATCTGTTTGCTGGAATGGCTCTGACTGTCTGCTTGTGGCTGGAGCTTAAAAGCATGCTATATGTAAATTGTCTGTGTTTATACTTTCTAATATTACCGTAGATGTACATTTTATGGGGGTTAAGGCCATTAGAAACTGATAGAACCCTATTTCACTTCCCAGTCAATTAACACAAGCCAAACACAATACACACAATCAACAAATACGAGAAAGAAAACTAATATGTATTGAATTGAAATGGGTGAATCAGTCACTACAGCTCAGTCAAGACTATAACAAATAAAGAAATAACAGTAAAGCAGCTACTGGACTTCGAGGGCCAGCTACCTCCCAAGACACTTTTCTCACAATTTCCTAACACCCTTCCCGAATGAATCCCCCTCTATATAACTTTCTATTCTCAATACTATAACTGAATTTCTCTTCTCACCACTCCTAAACTGTCATTTGTCCTCCTAATTCCCTTCACCTTCTCTGTCTAGTATCACACGCCCAGGTGCCTCACTTTCTGTTTTATCAATATTCCCCGGTTGCTCCTTCCTATGTCTCCTATGGTACACCACTGTATTAGTTGGTATCGCATCAATACCGCCCCCAAGGAGAGCCACCTTGTCCTCAAGGTGGAAGAAAGGAAATTGGAGAGCAATTGTGGAATAATCCTCCCATGTATTCTCAAGATGCGGCAATGTTTTCCATTTAATTAAAACTTCGTAGTGGCCATTCAGTAGCTTCCGAATCTGCAGAACCTCTTCTGGCTCAACAGCAAGAACTAAGGCTTCAGTAAGTGCGACAGGTAAGGGTTGAGCATTAGGTAATGGAAAGGAAGTCTTCTTCAGTTGAGAGATGTGAAAGACATTGTGAATTATGGCTGTGGAAGGTAAGTCCAAACGATAAGCAGTTGCACCCACTCTCTCAATAACACGGAATGGGCCATAAAAGCGTGGACTGAGTTTTTCATTGTACCTTTTAGCCAGTGATCTTAGCCGGTAGGGCTGAAGCTTAAGGTAGGCAGAGTCCCCAATATCCAGTTGAACATCACAACGTTTCTTGTTCGCATAAGCTCTAATATGATCTTGTGCTTTACGAAGGTTGGTCTTAAGTTCATCCAGGATGTGGTTACAATCCTGAAGGTGCTGATTTACTGCATCAACCGCTGAACAAGGATCTGTATGCCAGAGTAGAGTGGGAGGGTCCCTGCCATAAAGTGCCTTAAAAGGGCTCATCTCGGTTGAGCTGCTGTACGTGGTATTGAACCAAAATTCGGCCATGGTAGCCATTTCAACCACTGTCGTGGCTGAGTTCCCACAAAACACCTTAAGTATGTTTCCAAACATCTATTAACGACTTCGGTTTGCCCATCCGTTTGGGGATGATACGCAGAACTCATGTGAAGCTTTGTGCCGGACTTTTTGAATAATTCCCCCCATAAATGACTCAAGAAAAGGCGATCCCGATCTGAAATGATGGTTCTAGGAAAGCCATGTAAACGGACCACCTCTTTAATAAATATAGCAACAACATCCTTAGCCGTGTAAGGGTGTTTGAGGGCAACAAAGTGGCTATATTTGGTGAGCCGATCAACTACAATGAGGATAGTATCAGCATAATTCGTTTTAGGTAGCCCACCCACGAAATCCATGGAGATATCCTCCCAAACTTGGACGGGGATCGGAAGAGGCTATAACAACCCCGCGGGGCTCAAAGCATCATATTTATTTTGTTGGCAAACTGGACAAGCTGCCACGAAATTCTGAACAGCCTTTTTCATACCCTCCCAATACACAACACTCAGGAGCCGTTTGTACGTTCTGAAGAATCCCGAATGGCCTCCCATAGGGGAGGAATGAAAATCTTGTAGTAATTTCTGGATGTGAGGGCCTTGGCTGGGTATAACCAACCTGTTGTGGTACATGAGGTGGCGACCAAGCAGCTTAAAAGGGAAATAACCTTGTGGCTCGAGTAGAAGTTTTTGAGTGAGCTGCTGCAATTTCGGATCATTCTGAATGGCTGCCTCCAAGTCATCTAATCCATTTAAACAGCTCACGGATAATGAATTAAAGTCAGCAAATTCAGTACATCTAGACAAGGCATCGGCGGCCTTATTCTCAATACCTGGCCGGTACTGTATATCAAAACTCAACCCCAGTAATTTAATCACCCACTTCTGTTGATCCTCGCCCAATAAACGCTGGTCAGTCAAGAAACGAAGGCTCCTTTGGTCAGTGCGAATTAAGAAATGCCTCCCTAGTAAATAATGTCGCCATTTTTGTATCGCCAACACCACCGCCATTAATTCTCGTTCATAAACTGATTTTAAGCTTGATCGAGGGGATAATCCCTTACTTAAGAAGGCTAATGGCCTGCCTTCTTGCATAAGAACAGCTCCTAACCCCATACCTGATGTGTCGGTTTCTATCACAAACTGCTTAGAGAAATCGGGCATGGACAAAACGGGAACACTTGTAAGAAGTTGCTTTAAGGTATCAAAAGCAGTTTGGGCAGCCTCATTCCAAGAAAAGGAATCCTTTTTCAACAGGTTGGTAAGAGGCAAGGCAACCTTTCCATAATCCTTAACAAACTTCCGATAGTACCCCGTTAATCCCAAGAATCCCCTCAAGGCTCGATCATCCTTTGGAATCTGCCAGTTGACAATACAATCTATTTTTGAAGGATCCACCGCAACCCCCTCACTCGAAATAATATGGCCGAGATATTCTAATTGATGTTGACCAAAGAAGCATTTTTTGCGGTTGGCCACCAATTGATTTTCCAATAAAGTTTGTAGTGTAATCTGGAGGTGATGCTCATGTTCACTCACGGACTTACTATATACTAGTATATCGTCAAAGAAAACGAGTAGAAATCTCCGGAGGTAAGGCCTGAAAATCTGGTTCATTAGGGCTTGGAAGGTCGATGGTGCGTTAGTTAATCCAAAGGGCATTACGCAGAATTCATAGTGCCCTTCATGAGTGCGGAAAGTTGTCTTATGCATGTCTTCCCGCCGTACTCGAATTTGGTGATAACCTGACTTGAGGTCGGAAGCAGAATTCATAGTGCCCTTCATGAGTGCGGAAAGCTATCTTATGCGTGTCTTCCGGCCGTACTCGAAATTGGTGATAACCCGACTTGAGGTCCAATTTGGAAAAGATAGCACCCCCCCAATTCGTCAAATAACTCATCAATTGCTGGAATGGGAAACTTATCCGGGATGGTCAACTTATTTAAGGCGCGGTAGTCTACACAAAACCGCCAGCCCCCATCCTTCTTCTTAACCAGTAGAACGAGGCTGGAAAAAGGGTACTCATTTTGATCAATCCAGACACCAACATCTCCTCAATGATTTTCTCAATCTCATTTTTTTGGTAATACGGGTACCTATACAGCCGAAAATTAGGTGGTTGAGCATTGGGAACTAATCTAATGGCATGGTCCTGCTGTCTGGGAGGAGGTAGGCCGTTTAATGGGTCAAAAACCGTACTATAGCTGTCCAACATTGGCAGGAACCGCTCATTAACCAACTGCTCCCCTTCCGATTGCACTTGTAATTCCCCAAATTCAACCAAATACCTCGGACCTTCAGTTTGCATTGTCTTGAACATTGTTTTCAACGAGACTAAAGTCTTATAAAGGGTTGGATCGCCCACTAACTCCATTATTTTACCTCCGATTGTAAACCTCATAATCTTTTCCCGCCACTTCATCACTGTTTCTCCAATAGTCCCCAACTAGGCCATACCCAACACTATTTCTGAACACCCCAAAGTCATCACATAAAAATCTTCGACAATCTGAAGACCCTGAAGCTCTAAACAAACCCCGTGACATTTACCTTCACCCTGCACCTTAGAACCATCCCCAATCTTAACACCAAACTCTCTAGTCTTTACCACCGATAATCCTAATTGCTCAATAGTATCTTTATGCACAAAATTGTGGGAAGCCCCACTATCAATTAAGATAATCACCTCCTTACCATTAATCGTGCCTTTGAGCTTCATTGTTTTTGGTCTGTTCATGTCACCAATTGAATTGAGAGAGAATTCAATATTACAGAGTTGGTGATCTTCGGTGGTGTCGGTCGTGGGATCTGCGTCTGTCGGCTCTTGTTCTTTATCATCGTCATCGACCAATAGAACATGAAATTGCTTATCGCCACACTTGTGGCCAAAATGGTACTTACAATCGCATTTGAAGCGTAGACCTTTCTCTCTTTTCCGTTGTATCTCTGCCTCCGTCATTTTACGGAAGGAAAATTCCCTTCTCACAAAGCTGGGACGATCGAAAGATCGAAAAGTAGTAGTAGATGGCGCTCGTGGTAAAGTAATGCTGAGCGAAGAGCTTTGAGAATTTCTGTAGGGGGTCTTCGAATAGTGCTAAAATTGGGATTAGATTTTAGGGATTCACGTTCACCTGGATGAGAGTATCTAATATTGTCATTGGGTCGGGCTGTGTTTGAATTAAAGCTCCTGGGCCCTGTTGAGCTACCTCCATAAACTTGCCCAAATCCAATTACTTTGTTGGGCCTTATTACTCCATTACGGGCTTCATCCAAAACATAATTTTTTTCTTCAATCCTCTGGGCCATGTCAATGATTTGAATTAAAGAAGTGGGCTGGGTCAAACATAATTCAGCCCTGATATCAACCCTTAACCCATTAACAAAAGCTGCATTTAAGATTTCTTCCTTCTCCTCTCCCAACAACGCAGCCACAGCTTCAAAACGACATCTGAAATCAGCAACAGTGCTGATCTGTTTCAGAGCCATTAACGTCTCGTATGTGTTACTCTCCTGTGATCCACTGAAACGCTTAATCAATGCCAGCTTGAATGCCAGCCACGTATTCACAGGAGCTCTGGTTTCCATCCATTGAAACCAATTTATAGCCTCTCCCTCCATGCACACTGCGGCCGCCGTCACCCTTCCCTCATCCGTGATTCCGTTCAAACTGAAGTAACGTTCTATTTTGAAAATCCAACTGTATGGGTCGTCGCCGGAGAAGACTGGTATTTCCAGTTTCCGACACCTTGTTTCATTTCGATTTTGCGCATTAATGCCAGAACCATCCGGTCCATTCCGATTCTCCCCTTCCATATGATTAGCGCCTCCCGATGACTCCCTGTTTCTCCTATTTACCTTTTCTTCATCACGCCTTCTCAATCTCATTTGAACCTCTAACAGCATCTCCCTTATCGTTTCCATATCAACTCCTAACTTCGATACTTCTCTCTCAACATTATCCATTCTTGAATCCATTCAGGTTAAAACCATTACCTGGACAACCACGCTCTGATACCAGATTGATAGAACCCTATCTCACGTCCCAGTCAATTAACACAAGCCAAACACAATACACACAATCAACAAATACGAGAAAGAAAACTAATATGTATTGAATTGAAATGGGTGAATCAGTCACTACAGCTCAGTCAAGACTATAACAAATAAAGAAATAACAGTAAAGCAGCTACTGGACTTCGAGGGCCAGCTACCTCCCAAGACACTTTTCTCACAATTTCCTAACACCCTTCCCGAATGAATCCCCCTCTATATAACTTTCTATTCTCAATACTATAACTGAATTTCTCCTCTGACCACTCCTAAACTGCCATCTGTCCTCCTAATTCCCTTCACCTTCTCTGTCTAGTATCACACGCCTAGGTGCCTCACTTTCTGTTTTATCAACATTCCCCTGTTGCTGCTTCCTATGTCTCCTACGGTACACCACTGTATTAGTTGGTATCGCATCAGAAACTTGATGTGGTTGGATTTTTATATGCTGGTTTGAAACACATTTGACCCTATCTATCAAAAACACATCTGACACCAAGTTATGTATAATCTTTCTTTGGAAGGCAAGGAATAGATCACATATATGCTGGTCAACATGTTAACCACATAGCTGCTCACTGTAAAAAAAGTGTAGTTATAAAAGAAATTAATAAAAGCATTTGTGTTAATCTTTGAATGAAAATTTATAGAGCGTTAGTGTTTTTACATGCTTAAAGGTTCTCTAGCTTACATTCTTTGCGTACTTATCTGCAACTGAACTTATTTCTTACTGTCCAGTATAAGCTTGAGAAGGATGGATTCGTCCATTTATTCAACTTTTGTTGTTTCTATCCTGGTTTCGAAAGCATAGTCATGCAGCATCAGCTGTTAAATTAAACTCGTAATATCATTTTGTTTACTTATTATTGATGATTGTAGGTTTATTCCATTCGTGATGCTGCCGCTAATAACGTGAAGCGTCTTGCAGAAGAATTTGGCCCAGATTGGGCAATGCAGCACATAGTTCCGCAGGTAGTTTGGATTCTGTGTTGCAATAATTTGGTTTTAAATTCAGGATCTTCTTCTCTGGAAAAGAAATAATTAAACTTCTGTTCGACATGAATAAAGTCACTAGAAAAGAAAATTTTAAATCAAAATGTATTTAAAGGTCTTGGTTCTGATAATAATGCCTCTCACATGTGTCTCATCAATGGGATAGAATTTGGTGTAACTATTTATTGGAAGTTATTTCATAATTATTTTTGTCTATATTCTCCTTTTTTGACTTTTTGTACGAACTTTTGATTCTGTTGACAGGTTTTGGACATGATTAACAACCCACATTATTTGCATCGTATGACCATTCTACATGCAATTTCTCTACTTGCCCCTGTTATGGGTTCTGAAATTACTTGTTCAAAACTTCTGCCTGAGGTTATAAATGCATCAAAAGATAGGTACAGTTGTATGACTCTGAAGCTTAGGAATTAGTAATTATTTGTTTTGTTGCATATAACTTGGAATACAAGGCTGAGATTCATGTGTCACAGGGTACCCAACATCAAATTCAATGTGGCAAAGGTGTTGCAGTCACTGATTCCCATTGTCGATCAATCTGTAAGTTATTTAACATAATTCTGGAATCTTTGTTCCTAGAAACATTGGATCTTTACATCTTTGGAACTTGGTTATCATATTTTCTTACAGGATATATAAAGATAAAATGACTAATTTTTAGAGTTGAAAAAATTGGTATTGGTAATTATTGTTGAATAAACATAGTTCTCTATATGTTGAATTAAAGGGGCTAAAAATCAGAATATTTGGAGCTTGATAGGGCTAGAAAGCATTTGGGCTATCTCTCTCTCTCTCAAACACACACACACGCATATGTAGGTTCATCAACCTTTTGATGTTGGCCCTCTCATTAAATCTAAGGATCATGTAGTTGAGGACCCGTAATCCATTTGTTCTTGAAGTCATTTCCTTTTAAAATATCAAGGTTAAATTACTAGTGTTGTAGTATCTTATGTTTCATGATCTGGTTTATAATCAAGAAGGGTTCTTGAATGATGCAGGTAGTTGAGAAAATGATCCGTCCATGTTTGGTCGAGCTGAGTGAGGATCCAGATGTCGATGTCAGATTTTTCGCTACCCAAGCGCTACAGTCGAGCGATCAGGTCATGATGTCCAGTTAGATTTGATGTTGTAATTAGCAATTTTTTTCCTCTCATTCCTGTTCAGAATGCAGATATATAATATTTGATGTCTTACTGATGAGGTGCTAGAGCTCCTTGTAGTAAGATAATATCTTGCCCTCTGGTACTTTGAATGCATTTTTTACCTCTTGTCAAGTAGATGTTTGGCACTCACCAACCCTTAGCTGGTAATATGAAATATTAGTTCCATATCCTGTGTTTTCTTATGGGAATGATATTGTTTTGGCTTTTTGAACTGTGCTCTTTATAAACAAAAAAGTGTATGCTTGGAATTGAAAATGAATCTTGGAAGAAGGCAGCAATAAGGCTGAAGGATTCTGGGAAATTTTGACTTTGTGTCCAAAATGGGAAAATTTTTTAAAAGCACAAAAACTAAATTACCTAAAAATGGGAATGATGGGATCACATAGGATTTGTAGTCATCTAAAAGATTCACAGCCATGTCACTTAGAAGAAGAGTAGCTTTAGCTTATTTTGGCATTTTCGAATAATGTGAATACAAATAAAAATAGGCCGATATTCAAATAGTATTGATAATTTTAGTTCATGTGTCTGGACTTGATCATACTGGTTGGAAAACAGTAATTCAATCGTAAAAGTTTTTGAAATTATTCCAATATTTGTTGACCAATGAAAAATATAAGTGACCAAAATGGAAAGAAAAGTATTTTTTTTTTCTAATTAACAAATTAAATCAAGTGGGTTACTATTATTTTTCCCTTTATTTTGCAATCTTAACACTTATAAATTAACAAATTAAATAGAAACTCTATTTTAAGAAAAAAAAAAAAAAACATAACTACGGTGTTTTGTTTCATTTTTTCCCAAAATATTGAAGTTTATATTATTGTTATGTACACAAGTTTATTACAATACATGAAGAGGTTCATACACACAAAATTTCATCATGGCAGTGTAAGTATACAGAGCTATAAAATATAGATAATGTACAGACAAAACTCCTACTTCGTTCCCAGATCAACCGATCCCTCAAAAAATGGCAGGGTCTTGATCCGTCGAGGCTTGATACAATCTGATTTTGCCCAACCAATCTTCTGATTAATGTTGTCATACACGATCAATTGCCCACGCATAGAGATATCTGCAATTGTCAAATGAACTTAATGTTACAATAAGGGGATAGCTAATAGAGCAAGTTTGATAAAGAATTCTGCAACGATCATTAAAGGTAATGTAAAATACAAACAGAAGAGGTGATGCAGGAAAATCGAACAAGAAGTGTGTTCACTTAAAAAGTTATTATGTAAGAGTGTATCTATCTACTTCGATATGTTTCATGGATAAGTTTTTATTGAACTTGATCAAAAACAGACTCGAAGATAGTGAAAGATTTTAACCTGTGTGGGAACTTACTCAAAAATGAGCTTTAGATTTTGCTAAAACTATCAAGTAATGCCATTAAACAATCTAAAAATTTTGCAACACCAAGGCAAGTGCACTAATGATGATGACGTTTTTTCATATTTCTCTTATGTTTTCTACTATCCAATAAGTGTACCTCCAAGTATAATTGTGGATCCATCATGTACTTCGCTTCCATCGAGTATACCCAAGCATATATTACCTTTCTTCTGCAGAATAGAAAGGCTCATTATGCAACAAGTTTTCAGCATCAACTTGAGTGATAAGAATCTAATATAACAGGATGGGAAATCTTACACTGACGATCAAGTAGCCCTCTGGAGGAATACGAAGCTTTGTAGAAACAATCCACCATTTGCTCCCAAACTGAAGGGTCAAAGTCTTGAAGTACTGCTTCACATCCATAACTGACCTGCATTCATGTGGTTACAGGTTTTAGGAATATGACGCTGTTCTCGTTTTATGGCAGTTGTAATACACTTCATAAATATGCTAACAAACAGTACCTCCACTAATGATATATGTTTTGACTAAGGGAGGACTTAATAATTATTCAATAAGATATGATCAATTGTAGCACAAACAATCATTTTGGTCAAAAAATGTCATACCTGATGGGAAGTTTAGCTCGCCAACAAAGGGGCAATGTTGAATCTGATGAATCTAGGATGAGTCCCACGTTCGAAACTTCCTTAAGCTGCATAAATGTATTTAGTGAAAATGCTGATTCATAATCTTTCCATGTGGATGTGGATAAAAATACTTACAGAAGCAACCAATTCGATATATGCTTCTTTTGTGAAGTAGGTGTAAGAACTGCCAGTATCAAACAATGCCCGTCCTACTTGGCTGTCCCAACTACCTAAACTGAGCAGGCTACTTCCATAACTCATTTTCACAATCGCTGTATGGTAAAAGTCTCTTAACAGAAGAAAAAAAAAAAGGAAGAGTGAGAAGAAAAACTAAAGGCAAAGCTGAACAAATGTACAAGGATAAGTATTGCAACTATTTCATTATAGAGAATACACAAATATCAATCAAAACAGAAGAGCAGAATAAAGCACATCTTGAGATGTGCATTAACTTGGAAGTAGGCTGCATTTGTTAAGGAAAAAATATAACCGAAAGAAAGTTCATTTTTATTAACAAAGTAGCAGCCACCAACAGCACACAATTGAAAAATAATGAAGGTAGACAATTTTAATCTTCAGGCCTGGGTAGAAACATAAAATCAACTTCCAAATAATGCTTTAAAAGTAATAAACATTTAATGGATTAGAATAAGGGTCCAGATATTGTTTCCACGTATATCCAGCAGCAAAATACTTTTGCAAAAGTTAAAAGAAAATAATTTCCTTTAAGACACTAAAAGAGAATGAAATCTTTAGAGATACTCACATGGAGGGAGTATCCAGCATGGGGACCCATGCCATACCCCAATTTGGTACAAGATCATCACCTAAGAACATATAGCCGCCGCGACCTGCATCTGTGGCTAGGCAGTGACCAACCACATTATTAATGATCTTCTGGCTCGCCAATTGGGAAGGTAAACTAACTTTGGCTCTGCTTAGTCCAAGGATTCCATCTGTCTGTACTAGAGTGTTTAAAAGCAAACCTTGTTGATCATACGCACACCTTACCAACAAAATTTATTGCACATATTAGCATTTTGATTTTGGTATGAAGACTAAAAATTCAAGTATGTAGCCGTGGAAAGTCAAAGGGGATACCCAAAAACAACATTTAACTTGGTCAACGATCCATTTGTAATCATTAGCTGAAGCTCATCTCTTGCAAGAACCCCCATAGAGGAGCTACGATCTGCGTATTCAATCTCATAGTCACACTGGCAAGCTTCACAATATGCTCCCTTCTGTTTTCTTTGAATTTCCATGCACAATGAGTCCTTGGAAGGTACTATGCTCCCAATTCTTGGTTTGTATAAAGGATTTGCTCCCTACATAAACTGTTTCCATTAGGGTAAAGATCATTTCTAGCCAAACAGATTTTTCAAAAAGCTTAGATTTCATCATCTATAAGGTTAGGTGCTTTCGATGAAGGCATTCGATTATTAAGAAGGTTTGTTTTACCTCCACATCTAAGCTTCCTATCTTTGCTCAAGGCCAGGGAGAGGGAGAGGGGGGAGGGTATAAATGTTGAAAACTTGAAAAATTAAATCACCTCTCTAGGAAAAAGAAAAGGGGAAAAAAAAAAGATGCAGAGAGGACTCACTAGTCCTCAAATGCATACATAGTTGAATGAGTTGCACATCATATTTTATTTTATTTTGGTTTTAACTACTGCACTGCTGAAAAATGAAGAGCAGCAAACTGTTTTGAGGTGTTGGCTTTGGCACTATTTTATGCCAAATAGTAAAAGTCATAGAACAACAATCCATTTTTTTGTCTCCCAAAGATGGTTAATTTTACCACAGGATGGGTTTGGGAGCATGTGAATTGTGTGGGTGACTACCAACACAATTCAAGGGCACTTTTAGAGCAATCCTTGTCTAATTTCACGGTCAACAAACAGATAAAGTAATGAAAAAGAAAAAGTCATTCTGTTAATATATTTTTCTTCACCAATAACTATGCTACCTTGCAAGGGAACAGTCTAAAAATCCCAAAAGATAAGGAACAAAGTTACACTGGAAACAAAATTGGCAAATAGATATATTCACTTAACATAGAGAAAGAAAACGCATTAGACAAAAGACTTGTCAACAAATTCCAATGCTCAATTGAGCACTTCTGTGCAGATTAAGCATTACCTTGGCACAGCTGCTGCAAGGAGCATCACATTGAATCCAAGTTAAGTCACTCCCGGTATCAATATCAAGATAATAAGGTCTTGGAGGACTTCCAACAAGTATATATGTGAAATATAATCTGTATGAAAGTTAAAAACTTTAGTTAGCACCATTACTGAATCCCATTTGTTGTTCTGCATTCATAAGTCAAAGCAATAAGTATAATAAAGCTGTCAAATAAATCCATTATGATATTCTTCCACAGCCAAACCCATAAGCCAAGTCAGCTTCAGGGGACAAACAATTTTTTTTTTTCTTCTTCATAGCAGAATAGCTGAATACCATACCACAACATCTCTGGCATTTCATAGCCATCGCCTAAAGCAAAAAACCAGAATTGCTGCCACCAGCATTGTAGGCATCGCTATACAGCTCTAATAAGCATTGTCTCTGCTATGCAATTTCTGCTACGAAACACAATATTTCCATTGATATTTCAATGCCATCAATTTGAGGCAAAGATCACCGCTTGATTCATCATCCATAAACACCACCACCATTGCCATCACTTCGACACCATGAACACACTGCTCCTCTACAAATAGTATAATATTAGTTTTACAGAGAATTTAATTAACTAACTAGCCTTGATACTTCATCACTGTAGAAGATAAAAAGGTCAACGTAACTGAATCCTATTAAACTGTACCTTGAATTTACCAAAACAATACATAGAATAAGCTAAACATTTTCAACAAACAACACTCAAAACAAAAAATAGAGCCAGCATTAAAACAAAGCAGTAAACTTTTAAGCATACCCATCTGGATAAACGTTGCCCCTAACAGGAAAAACTGCAGAAGGATCAACACCAAAAGTATTAGCAGAAACAAAATTTTTGTTGATTTTCTTCTTATCCACATCAATTGGAGCTACAACCCTCCCCAGCTTAAACTCTATATCATTCTCACGAACACTAAATTTCCGATACAAAGGGAAAATAAGAGTCTTTTTATCCTCACGATCCTCATTAGAATTACGAAGCTCTTGAACAGTGTGTGAAAACACAGAACTATAGAGAAGCAGAGCCAAAACAGAGATACCCAGAAGGCCAAAAAGCTTGCTTGGAGAGCCGAAAAGGAGTCTTGGCAAAGAGAATTGAAATGGAGGGGACTGAAGTGGAAGTTCAGGAACCGGGTATTGTTCTTGTGGAATCACATCATTTTCTTGTGGAGTTTGGTGGGGTTGTGGAGAATCATCAGTAACAGTAAAAGCAGTGATGGTTTTGCCTAAAGAAGGGTTATCCGGAGGAGGAAGAGTGATGATGACGAAACCTGTGAGTTGGGGAGAAGACTCTTCAGAATCCATTTTAAAAAGGGGATTCTGAAAATAAAAGGCGATGAAAAGAGAACCACAAAAAGAAGAAGAAGAAGTGGGAGTACTATCTGATGGTCATGATTGTTTTGGTTAGTGAAATGGATTTCGATTGAATGAGAAGACTGGGTCTTGTAGTTGTTGTTGGTGGTGTTGAATTCAGAACTACGAGTCAATGTCAAAAATAAAAAAAATAAAAGTAAATAGGAGAGAATTTTTGTGCGCGTGGAAAAGTGCGAGCTGAAGATTCCAGGAACCTTGCACCTTAGACTACACGGCGTAGAAGTGGGTCAAGTAGGCCTGTTTATTTGGTAATTGTTGCTGTGGTCTCCGTTGATTCATCAAATGTAATCTACTTGTCTTCCTACGTGAGACATTGGTTCTGCTAAGTGCTAAGTTCTAATTTCAAATACAAACACTATAATCGCTTTTGATATCAATATTTTAATTATTATAATTATTATTATGTATAATATGAAAAGCCTCCTCCTGCCAAATCTTTTTACAAAAACCATTTTTCGAAAATATATTTTTGATTTATTTCATTAGTTTGTATCATCGCTTAATAGAAAATGTATATATTCTTAATGAAAAGTCTCAAACATCTATTCATTGCAATGCTTTTTAATAGAATAATACTTACTTTACAACTAAATTTCACAAATGTTCTCATAATTGCGACGTAATAGCTCGTAATTGACTCAATAAAAATTTTTATCAGAAGTCAATTGCGAACTGTCACATCCCAGTTGTGATGAAAAAATTGTGAGATTGGATTATGAGACTATTTTTTTTATCTTTTTTATACATGTTATGCATGGGAAATTAACTCGACCTTACCATATTTTAGTTTGGTAACTTCCACTGCCCTGTTGGTTTAAGCTTTTAGTATTTTACGACGGATTTAAAAAGTTATCTATAAATACATTATGTCCAATTATTTTGGATAATGTTATGTATTATCGTGATTGTTGACAAAGAGTTAACCAATGTTTATTCCTCAAATATTGTCATTGCTTCTTCTTCGCGAGAAGAAACTCACGACTTATTACTCTTTTATCTCTTTAAAGCTTTCTCCCGTTGTGGGAAATCCCTCACTACTGCCTCCTGTCGTGTAAGAGTTTAGGTTGTATCTCAATCTTTATATGATTAATCATCCTCTCAAACCAACTATTGACTATCGATTTTATATACATTAATGAAATAAGTATTCATTGTGTATAGTAACATTGTTATTTCGAATCTACTATAATTTTATTTTATTTTCATTTGATGTCACTCAGATTTATGGTTTTAATACTTGTTTTCTTCTCAAGAGTGTCAAATATAGTTGAATTGGTATTTAAATATGTCCAATCATACATATGAACATGTAAAACTTACAAATTACCATATGCAATGTTTCTCAACAATGAATGAGACATATACTAAACTATATATTGCCATTTCTTTGAATAAAATAATTTTAGTTCAAGAATTTGATGAAAAATAAATAAATAAATAAAAACCACAAACAAAATATAGATGATCATAACAAATATAAATTCAAGAAGTTCATAAATGGAACTTCTCAATTGTGAGTGGGTATGCAAGGAACAACGAAACAAAAAGGGGTAATTATTGAAGGACTATTCGATCATTAACTTAAGAGTATGAGAACAAAAATACTACGTTTACATCATTTTCATATATCGTTTCTCTTACATCATTATGTGATAAAAGATGATTGATTGATTTTAAATTAAAAATAAACTTTCACCCAATCATTTTTTGTCACATAATGATATATGAAAATGATGTAAACGTAGTATTACTTATATGAGAATTACTTGAGGGGCACGTTAATTGATTCGGACATCCTAATTACCAAAAAAAAAAAAAAAAAAAAAGGAATTATTTTGTTATTTGTAAAGAAACAATAATATTCTCTAATTTTCCTTTTTTTTTTTAAATTTAAAATATGGGCGATGGATCCTAGTAAAAATTGTAAACTTAAATTTTGCCCCAAAACAATTCAAAAATTACAACAAAAAAGTACTCCTTCATCTTCTCCCTCTTGTCTCCATTACCATCTCCACTTCTCTCTCTCTAAGCCAAAATATACAGTACCTATTAACAATGCAAATCTGGTCACGTCGAAAACCCCTTTTCTGATCTGAAAAACCCTCAAATTCAGATCTACGAAATGGCGCGAATCTTCGAATATTTCGTCGTGTGCGGTCTCGGCCCTGAGATTCGGACGCTAGACGGCAACAAAGGCTATCATGGAACAGAATTTCTCTACATGCCTTCTCTTATCGATCAATTCCCTCATCCCAATCACTCTCTTTACCCTCCTCCACCTCCCCAACTCTCCACTGTAGGTCGCTTTTGCTTTCTGAAAACATTTTATTTTGTTTCATCTGTTGCCAATTTTCGTTCTCTGTTTTCGCAGTGTGTTCTTCCTGCTGGCGTCCAGTTCTACTCCTCCGGTTTTGATCCCAATGACGCCTCTTCGTTGCCCAGGAGCTACCCTATTGTTTTGACCGGTATTTTAGAGTTTGTTTAGTTTGTGATTTGAATATGATTTTCAGAGAACTTCAAATATAATCCAAGAATGTGAGTTGAATCTCGAAATTGAAATATTTTCAAAATTAATATAGTGTAGAACTCAAGTTTGTATCCGGAATTTTGTATGCTAATTCATGTGGCATTGTTTTAGTGTATTAGTTGCACGTGTGAATTATGTGATTATATTTGAAAATTGTTTTAAGTAAATGTGTTTTCTTGAAATTTAATGATCTTGAGGTTTGGCTGACAAAGTTTGAAACTTATGCGGGTTTGTGTTTGTGACTGAAATTGAGAAGATGTTAATGAGAGTTGAAATGTGGTTAATTTTGGTTATGATTTTGTTGCAGAGGGTGATGGATCGAAGATTTATCTTAGTTGCATAGCGTTTAGAGATCCAGTTAGTGAAGATATTGCTGAAGCTTATCATATTACTGCAAATTCATTTGCTGATAAATGTATTTGTTTTGTTTCTCGCTCGCCTAGTTTTCGTGTTCTTCGAAATGCTCTTGAGGAACTTTTTTCGCTTTGCTTTTCATTTAGTGGAAGTAGGTGAGTTTCGTGTTGATGAATTGGCGTAGATTGATTTAATGTGGGAATCAGTGGTTTTATATTTTGTTCGTTGCATATAATGCTCTCAGTTCTCAAACAATTTCAGCAAGCCATTGTGGGATATTATAGAACACTTGGTGTCCAATGTTCCATTACCAACACCTGCAAAGGATCGAGTCTTGTTTGCTGTTGAGAATTCCTTACTGTCTGTGGAAGCTCCACCTAAGGATGGGTTACCTCATGCTGATGTAGGGCCTTTTGCTTTTAGCTGATTTGATTTAGTGATCATTTTCATTGATAGGGGAGCTTGTTAGTTGATAGTTCTGTTCTTTTATTTTGTTGAATGCAGATATCATTTCAGCCACTGGTGCAGTGCTTGGATGTTGACAATTTACTTAAAATTTTCACAGCGGTCTTGCTTGAAAGGAGAATTTTGCTTCGATCAGACAAGTATCTATTTGTCTTTTGGCAAATTCCTTTTAAATTATTTTTTTATTACTGTTGCTTCGTTAATACTGAATAATATAGTGATTATATATTTCAAGGGCCAATCTAATTAATCTCTTGATTAATTGTTGTAGTGACAAAGACAATCTGTGGTGTTGTATTTGAATTGGTTGGAACCATATATGGTTGAGTCGCTATTGTTGGATGAAGTCTAATTTAATCAGTTTATTAAATTAGTTGTACCAAAGCCTAGACATTTCTATTTCTTCAAATATACAAAAAACTTTGAAGTCTGTTGAGGGTTTGGTTCAAATCCCAATGGTTTGACTTCTGTCCGGTTGATACTTAGTTGACTACCATTTTTTTGGGGACATGAATTTTAGGACCCTGCAGTGTCTATTGGTTTAATGTGATGGTTATTTCCCTATTTGTAAGCTAAGGTTTTTGAGGGATATGTTGGGGTTACTTGGGTGGAGTTAAAAATGTTCTCTCTCTCTTTCATTTTCCCTTTCTTTTTCTTTTCCTTTTACCATATTTTCTCAGTATTTATTCTGAATAATGAAACTTTTGTCACTGTCAGCAATAGATTGGTACCCTCTTAGTAAATTAATTCGTATTGTGATATATTTAATTGATTGAAATTATGTTACAACGTTGAATGGCGATCTGGCGTGGGAAAAATAGATATTATTTTACTAATTTGTGGTTTTACTGCTTTTGTTTAGTTTTGGTTCAGATGGATGATTCCTTTGGTTAACCAATTCCATCATGATCATGTAGTGCCAATCTTCCTAGCAATGCAAGTTATTGTATATTGATTGCGCTTTATCTTCTTTCGTAGGTATTCTCTTCTAACTCTAGTATCAGAGGCATTATGCCACTTAATATATCCATTCCGGTGGCAGGTTAGTTTCAAAGAGTTGATGTTTATCTTTTGCATTAGTGTAAATTATATTTTCATTTAATATAGATGTTGCAAGTGTTATTAGCTGGTACCATGTCTTATATGATGATGAAAATCACAAATAAATATGTCTATTGATGACTTGATGCGTTTTATTTTCTTGACTGTCATCTAATCCTTGTATGTTTGTTGTGCTGAAGCATGTCTACATTCCGTTACTGTTTTTCAGTGGAGTAGACTATATTGATGCTCCTACGCCTTATATGATGGGTCTCCATTCAGGTGTTGATACATCTAACCTCGCCATGGATGGTGTAAGTAGTCTTGAGAACCTTAGTCTTTAATGTGCTTTTTTTTTTCATTAGATGATGGACCTCTGATCCACTTCAATATTTGTAATTTTTTTTTTGAGTATTGAAACTCGTACTTGCATACATTTTTATCCTCCTCATTAATTGTCTCTTTTTTGTTATGTGGTGCTTCCTCATAGTCTTTTGTTATATTTTTCTACTATATATCCTCTTTGACTCCTTTTTGTGTATCCACGATATATTCTCTTTGACTCCTTTCATCATGGACAATTAAGTATCCATGATATATCCTCTTTGACTCCTTTCATCATGGACAATTAAGTAGGATAGGTGCTGAAAGCTTTGGATATGATTCTACATCTGCTTGTAATGAAGCACAACATGATTGGTTTAATCCTTTTGGAAATAGTTAGTGAAGTGCATGTTATACATGGGTCATGTAATCATTATGTGATTCCAGGCTGAAAGAATTTGAACGAAAGTTAATATAGTCACTTAGGGATAATTATCTTGGCAATTGCCATGCTACTGCTAAGGTTGATGAGGGGGGTTTACATGTTCTCTAGCCTTTTCTAGCTCTGATAAAACCTTTACTGATGCTTTCAGATAGGCACATTTCTTGATTTATATATAATGAAGTGTAGTAAATTTCATCAATTTAGCTTTATTAATTCATTAAGAATCAGCTAAGTGATGATAAGAGCTATTACATAGTATGATATGTCTTTAATGTTTAGACTAATATGCAAAAAATAGTCTATCTGTCCAAAGACGTGCTCCTTCCCTCATTGGTTGTGTTGAAACAGTGCTAATACCTAATGCTTATAGGTAAGAGTTCAGCTACAGGATTTAAACTCTGACACGCCTTTCACTTGCATGGCGAAATTCAACAAATAGCTTGTGATGTGAATCCAAATAGAAAACTATCTTACTCTATGCTATATTTTAGTTGACAGAATGAAGAGATTTCCACAAATGCAAGATCTCTTAGTTAAATAGACTCTGATACTATATTGATACATTACTAATTGTTAAGAACTTAAGCTTATAGGAAACAATGTTATTTGAATTCTATCAAGTTTTATTTTGGTACCAAATAATTTAAAACTGAGTAGCTTTTGAAGGCGCATGGTTCACCAAATCCTTAAAGATGTTTGTACCATACTCATTTTGTGATTGGGATTGTAAGCACTTAATTTTTAAGAATCATCTTTTGCTCTTTATATTGCCAGAACTTCTCTACTTGAAAAAATTAACTCATGACCTCATTCCTGGACATCGAGGATTTAGGTACTCCCCAGTCAATATCCTTTTTCCTTCTTGGCAGCAACTCTTGTGAATCTCCATTTGACTAATGACCTGTCTAAAGAATTTCCTAATAGGCTTCCCAATAACGAGTGAGAATAAGATGTTGGTTATGGGCTTGGGTTACAAATAAATTTGAGCGATTTCTTTTTTCTTTATTCAAGAAAGGGATTTGGCTGCTGTTGTTCTTAAGAATGTGAAATTCTAAGTCTTGTTTTTGGGACTACTGGCCCACCTCTTTGTAAATTAATCTTTCTTTAATAACAATTTTTGTTTCTTATGAAAAAAGAAAACTGTCTGTAGACTTTTAAGATCTCTTTGCCATCCTGCTTATGTTTATTTTATTCTTTTTGAAGTTTGTGGGTGTGGGTGCTATTTTACAAATGTCACTTCTTTGAGAGATTTAAATTCTTGCATCTCATTTTCTTGTACCTTTATTGTTGTAGGTAGTTGTTGTGGACCTTGAGTATAATCGAATTTCTACAACAGAAGAAATACCGCCGATTCCAGAGCCTGAATTAAGTTCTCTACGTGGAGATATTCTAAAGTTACTATATCCAAACGTTGTTGGGATTGATCAGATGAGTTCTCATCTAGTTACTTCATCCGAGCAATATTCTAAAGGTTTCGCCAAGCCATGGGGAGAGGATCATGACCTTCAACTTAGGTGATACTTGGATGCAACATTTTGTGAAGTACTCATTACTTTCCTAGTGCCAGTTGTTTTAGATTAACTGCATCTATAATTTGCTTTGAAAGATTTCTGTTTGTTCTTGTCTTTGTAGATGTTGACCCATGTTACATTTTCAGGTGTGATGTATGTCTCTTACATCTGAATGTGGTTCTGAATTGTTGTGATTATAATAGTGGACAGTGGATGCATTTTTCCTTTTCCTCTCTTTTGTTTATCTGTCTTTCATTACTCTTCTGTTAATATTGACATATAGGGATAACATGTTTTTTATTGTTTCTGAAAATGACGCAGAGAGAATTATATGCATGTACCCTGGAAATGTTAATAAATGCTACTAATGCTTGTTTTCTGCCATCTGAGATGTAGCTTGATACTTGTTAGTACCTACTGTGAATTTAATCCATGTGATGATCAAATTTGTTAATAGCTTATTGACAAACATTGTTTTGGCTTTTTCAAATGAGTTATTACTTAAAAGTTATTTTGCATGAACAACAAGAATATGTATGAAAAAAATAACACTTTGATTAGTACCCTTATGGATGTAGGCATGTATTCTGCATTTGGATTAAATGTTGAGAGAAGAGTTTAGCTGATAATCATATTTTAATTTTGGTTTTGAATGTAAGTGAAAATATTTATAAGATTATTGATCACATTAGCCAAAGTAAATATTATACGTGGAATCCAGGAATACTAATTTTCAATTTTACCTTGCACCACCCTTTAAATACTGTTACACACTTCCAGTTTGTAAGTTCCCATTGCCAATTTGTTTAAATTAATTATTACTTTATTTAAATATGATCTTATCTGGTGGATTTTCAAGATGTATAATATTGATGTTAAAGCTGTTCCTATTCCTGCTATATCTTCTAAATGCTACAAACTAATTTACAGTGCTTGTTATTGTTATTATTATTATTTTGTTTTTTTGAATGCAGTACTATTATTATGTATCACTAACCTGATTTGAACTGATGAGGTTTTGTTTGCTCTTTTTGGAGCTTTACTGTAAATTGTTTATCTTGTTCATGCAGTAATTTTTTTTAGCTTGTCAGTACAGATATTTCCATTATGTAAAGAACTGTCAAATAGAATTTGACAAGAGAAGCCTGTTTCTAATGGTTTGTCATGCTTTTCTTCAATATGCAGGTTAATATTCCTAAAGTTCTTTGCATCAATATTAGGTGGCTACCGCAACTTCATTGTATGAAATTTTATCTTATATTTTTTCGTATGATTTGGCCTTTGTTGTTTCATAAGTAATCTTCATAGAAATAGTTTGGTTAAAATAATATTTTTCTCAGGAAAGATAGTGGCACTTGTCTATTTAACATTGAATTTTGAAGCATAATTCTTGCTTTTATTTTGTACCATAGTCTTCCAAGTACTGTTTTATTTAAAATAATCTTGTCAGGAAAACACTGGTACTCTTGTCTTCAACAACCAAGCATTTCTAAAGAAGCGGTCTCGGTCAACCAACCAGCCACCGGAGCCCATGGTAATATTATGTCATCCCACTAGTTATTATCTTTTATCTACTTAAAATTGGCTTCCTTTTTTATGTCTGTCATCTTTGACTCTTCACTCACTCTCTTTTACCTTTTTCCTTTTCACCGTGTTATGAGTGCTTGCAGATATAAAATCATGTGGACAGTGCTCTGCTTCTTTGACACATTCTTCTTTTTTAGCTTTTTCTTATGAAATTTTAGTGTTCTCATACTATCCTCAACCGATCATGTCTTTGTTGTCTGCAGATAACCCAGTTTTTAGATTCTCTTGGTTTCTTGGATTATGTGGAGAGAGGTATTGGTCCTGAAGAAAATAACCATAATCTCCTTGACAAATTACAAGATGCAATTGGCAGGGGTCAAAATCCTATGTCGATTCTTCCATCATCTTCGGTAGACCCTGAGATTATTACCATATCAGAGTCTGATGCTGGAGTATCGGGTAAATTTTAATTCCATCTTTTGCCTGGGATTTCAATGATATATACTAGATGAGGTAATTAAGTTGTGTTTGGCAATAATCGTGTTTTCAATTTCTTTGCTTCTGCAGGATCTGGTGCCAAATATACTTATGATAGATTTCCTTCAAATGTTAGAACCGAAGAGCAGGAAGAGAAGAGGAGGCAAATTCTCGCATCGGCTAGTGGAGCTTTTGAATACTCAACAAAGCATACTCCTAGGTACACTTTAATGCATGGAAATAAAATCCCGTTTGTGCTTTATACCCATTACTACAGTTTAAATTCTTTTTCTTTTTTATATTTTATCTTTCTACCAGTTCACCTTCTGGACGAGTGGGTAAGGACTCCAAAGCAGATAATCTGAGTCCAATGGAGAGGGCTGTAAGATCTTCACTCCTTATCATGACCTTTAGTTACATGGTTAAAGTTCAGAATTTCCTGAGTTGATTTAACTGTCAATTTGTTACAGGCGGAAAGGGAGCGCATGGTTTTGGACATAAAAGTTAAGCTGCAGGTAAACCTTGTTTTTGTATATATTTTTAAATAGATAATCTTCTTTAGTATCTTCGACAATATACTGATAGGAACCCATTTCAATATCTCATACAATTGGGCTGGACAGTGGGTCTTATTAGGCTTGGGTAAAACTCATCTTAGAAAACCGGCTTGCCAAGGGAGGGTGTCCAAGCCCTTATAACCCACATGCCCATCAATTTCCCTTTCAATGTGGGATTCCTAACATATACATTTAATATTTATCTGTTAATATTGGTATTGTTTTTCTATATTTTGAGTCATTGTATAGTTCAAATAATTTGGTTCACTCACTTCCAAATTTTATGATAATTGTTAGATTGCTGTAGGTTTTTTGTTTCTCTATTAGAGTGGGGTGCTGGCAACTGTGGAGGCTAGGCTCTTTATAGGTTCGTAAAAACAAAGTATAGATTTTGGCTGGTATATACAAGTAGAATAAGCCAATATGCTGACTATGTTGCGTGTGCAATGGACACTGGATATGTATGTACTTGAAACTATCTATATAAAGGTGTAAAGGACATGGATGAGTCTATGTATGGATATTGTGCTTACATCTTTGTACCCTTGTTAGAGGATACATGCACATGTTTGTGCCATTCCATATATATATACATATATTCCCTGAGTAAATGGCTGGGACCAGCATGCGTATATTTTCAGAAATATATAGTGTTAGAAAAGAAAAAATAATATTATCAAATTTTCTAGTATTTTGGCGATTTTTGAGTTGGTCACGTTATGTGTAACAAAGTGTAATACCCCTTTCTTCCAACATCAAAACAAGCACTTGACAACCATAGTGAAATCAGAATATATTTGCATGCTTTTCTCATGACATGCAGTTTGGACAAGTCCGTATTACTTTAGATTGGTTCTTCTTGTAATGGACTTTATATTTTTGGGACTAGTGTTATCAAATTTTTATATTATTTTTAAACAGTATCATTTATAGAAAGAAATTATATTGTAATTGTATTCTCGTTATTTTCTGTGTGAGGGATTTCCTTGATGTTCTTTGTAATGTTTATAATTTTCTCAAACATAATCTTTACAAGTAGAAAGACAGATAGATTTGTGAATTTGATGCTTCCATGCTGATGCTGAAATTTTTATATGCTTTCTAAAACAGGGTTTGTGGTTGCGCCTTTTGAAATTGGGAGCAACTGATGATCCGCTTTCATCGTTTGAATATGGCACAATCCTTGGTATGCTTCTTAAAAATTCTGTCATTGATGTTTGTAAGGAGAACTCCTTATGTCATGCAAATTCAATTTTCTTAATAGCTGAGATACCCTTGCTCTAACACACATTAATAATTTCCTTTCACAGCCTTGATAGAGTCTGATGCTGAAGGGATTGGTGGAAGTGGGTTTGTTGAATGTATCAGGGAGCATATACATTCAGTAAGTTCAGCAGTTAATAGTATCTACCGATATAACGAGTACTGTGCTCAACACGACTCTAACTTTGATACTTAATCTACCCTCTCAGGGATGGCATTGTCAATTGACTGAGGAACAGTTTATTGCAGTGAAAGAATTGGTAAGTAGATGTTAAGAAACTGTCCATTCCTCAACCTGCATATACATACATGTATATATACACACAAACACACACACACAGTCAAGTTGTTAAAATATTTGATATGATCTTTTTATTTTCTAACAACAAATGACTTCATTGAATATAATCTCCCACTAGCTTTATAGTGATGGTTTTTGCCCCAGTTTGCTCATTTGTTGTGTCTCTTGTTCCTCTGACACTTTGTTTTGGAACAGAATAGTTCATGTTTTTATTGATCATTGGTATTTTCATCTCCCTTCCCCTTTCTCCCCATGTAGCTCAAAACGGCAATTAGTCGTGCAACCTCTAGAAATGATATGTCAACTATTAGAGATGCCCTTGAAGTGTCTGCTGAGATGTTCAAGAAAGACGCTAATAATGTTTCTGACTACATTCAGCGCCATCTTATATCTCTCTCTATTTGGGAGGAGTTACGGTATGTGTCGCAGATCCTAATTATAATTATGGAATTTCATTGATCACTGTGATGTATTCTTCACCACCTTTCCCTTGCCGTTACACGTTGGACATTGTGGTTTTCTTATAATTGAAATGTTACCTAATTATGCTTTTTACTTGTAATTGCCATTTAGTTTTCCTTGTTTTGAGGCCTGTTTTCCCTTATTCTAAGAAAAGAATAATTAGTAACTTAAATCTTTTGAGCTTGCCTAGGAAAGATAATGCCTAGGTCATTTCTACTACTTCCTTTATTTTTATTTTACATTTTAATAAGAGGTGGCAGTTGTAATATGGATTTTTTTTGATTTAGTCTTTATAATTTTGAGTTATTTTTGTTCACTTGAAGTGGTCATATATTTTTTTTGGCATGACAATCCTATAAAATTCAAAGTTTCACTTTTTTTGAAGACCTTATATGATTCTCTTGCAGGTTTTGGGAAGGCTACTTTGACTATTTAACAGATCGATTTTCAAGCCAGTAAGAAGAATTCATTCTTCAAGTCTTGCCATTTATTTATATGATAGTCTATTGAGCATCTCACCAATTTCTTCATTCTTTTAGTACTTGCTTTTGGTTGTGTGCAATGACACTTATACTGGCCTCTATCTACAAGCTTAAATGCACTGGGTTAGATTTTGGATAAGGATTTTCTATATAGAGACACTGGTTGCATTGATATGCACCATGTGTGGTTTTGTGTGGCTTATCACTTTCCTTAGGTTGTCTATTGTGGTAAGGCTGTATTTTGGTTCTGTCTGGGTTCACTTGTTATCAGCAGGAATAACTGAAGCTCTGAGAATTGTGAACTTATGATTTAAAACCAACTGGATATTAAAATTGAACAGCCATCCAACCCTATCCAGCGAGGTTATTAATTCATCTAATTTAATAGACTTTCATTGGAGAATGAGAAGAAAATTTTCTCAGCATGTTTAACTTGTAACATTGAGTTATGACTGCATAAATCAACTGTAACGACTACTTGTATTGAGGATGATGTGTGGTAGGTCACTGATACATTAGCCAAACTATACCAAATTTGGCATGGTTTCTATAAACTTTTATTCCTATCCTTATTTGATGGAACTATGTACAAGTTAACCATTGTTTGTCTTTGAAAGTATATGTTAAAAACCCAATGCATGATTGATGCTGTGAAGAATTAATAGGGTGATCTAGTTCAAAATTGTATGGTTGTTTGTAGTTTTTTTATTGGTATTTTTGGTATTGTGTTCAAGTCTGGTATTGGGTTTGATTTGAGTGGGTTTTATTCCAAGGGTTCTTTTCTTTTATTGTTGGGTTGGGCTTAGTTCATCTGTGGATTTTAAAGGTCCTAGTAATGGAGGGTACTTGCATTTCTATTTTATATTTCTATTTAGTCAGAAACCCATCTCCAATGTCTGTAACTTGAGAATCTGTTTTGTGTCATATTTTAATGTATGAAATTTCTTTGATTCTGCGGAAAAATGTTTATTTGGGAAGCATGCTTATCTATTGTGTTTATGTGTTATCATGGCAGATCAGCCAATTATGCATCTTTGGTGACAGCACAGCTAATTGTAGTGGCATCACACATGGTACTGGTCTTTTCTCTTTATCAATATTTTCTGGTTAGCTTTACTAACCTCCAACTAAGCTTACTGTATATATTTGTTATCATTTCTTGAATTTCTTGATCATATTCTATGTTATCATGAAGGATGGATTGGGACTTCCAGATACTGATGCCTGGTATATGATTGAAGCAATAGCTGAGAAAAACAACATCGGATACAAGCAATTTGTAAGTTAAACTACTGTCCTGTTGTGTTTAGCTGTGATATTATGTTTTTTAATTTATCATCTCCACTACTTTTTTTACCTTGTCTCTTTCTGCCTGAATTTATGGGTGTTTTCTATTCGGGATTTCCATTGTGATCAAACCCTTAAATGATCATTGGCTTTTAGCCATGTATGCAATTATTTTATATGATTTCACTTTGGTGTACTGTATAATTTCTTACTTTATCTCTTACTAGCCTTTGAGCAATACTATATTTACACCACATTCTCACATCATTCTCTCACATCACACTCAT
This sequence comes from Toxicodendron radicans, assembly GCA_009867345.2. Taxonomy (NCBI): domain Eukaryota; kingdom Viridiplantae; phylum Streptophyta; class Magnoliopsida; order Sapindales; family Anacardiaceae; genus Toxicodendron; species Toxicodendron radicans. Next base: position 1,778,312 of record WYDK02000028.1, on the reverse strand, counting down.
ATTCAATTAAAATATTATTTTTTCAAAAAAA
>WYDK02000028.1:1742851-1758421 GCA_009867345.2 Toxicodendron radicans | reverse complement strand
AATGGACTCTCTTGTATTTATTTTGTAGATTTGGGAGAATTTCTAGTTCAACAAGGAATATCCATCGAGAATTCTTCGGATCATGGAGAATGAGATGTTGTTATGTTATATATATTTATAATGTTAAGTAAATTTTAAAGTTAGGAACACCATTTGGAAGTTGGAACTTTTTTTATTTTGATTGCAGGTTGTATTTGTGATTTTTGTAAACAAATTGGGTTGTATTTGTTAGATTTAAGGGTGCATTTGTCAATTTTTGAACTTTTAGGGACCTGTTTGTAATTTAATAGGGTACCCAGAACCTATGAAACAGGGTACCTGGAACCGGAACCTATAAAGCAGGGTACCCAGAACAGGAACCGGAACTTGTTTTACAGGTTTCGGTTCCCATTTCTAGGAACCGGCCAGTTTCGGTTCCGATTCCGACAAAATAGGGCGGGTACCCACCCATGGACACCCCTAGCAATAATATTATGTTTACTACTGAGTCATACAACTAAGTATATAACCAGACAAAAAATATAAGATAAAATAGTCATTTTACTACAATTTTTATCTGATTGTATGACTCAATAGTAAGCATAATATTACTCTTTTCATAGTAGGTGTTGAACTACACTACACAAGCAATATTTAGGGGTGAAATGGGTTGGGCTTTTGAAAGTTCATTGGTTAACAGAAACCCAAATACTATTGAACCATCAATCAAGCCCATTAAAATGGATCAATATTGGACCGAGCCCAATTGGGCAAACTTGGGCCTATAGTTATCCAATTAACTCAAGCCTCAACAATTCCTTTTTTTTTTTTTAATGCAGTTTTGGTGAATATTGATTTGCTAGCTTGCTTAGCTCAATAATTTGGATTGTTGGTTCAATTCAACTTGAAAAGTTAAAGGGGTTTGAATTTGAGTTATAAGTTAATGAATATAATCGAACAAATTAAAAGCACTTTGTTACAATCTTATATTATTATGCTATTATCTTTTATGTTATTCTTTAGTATTGATATTGTCGTGATACATTTTATATACGTCGAACTCTTTTTCATATCTATATTTAAAAAAAAAAAAATTATACGTCACCTCGTTCTCTAACACATTTCTTACTTTTTCATTAATTAAAAAAAAAAAAAAAAACTCTAATGAGATAGACCGTATCATATTATTAGTATACTCATAAAATAAAATGGTTATAGAAATGCATTTCATTTTTTCTTTTGTTTATAACCAACTACAACCATACTTAGTTTTAAAAATAATGCATATCTATCATTATATTACATTTAGTCATTTGCACCTGACCTATCACTCATCTAAATTTTTATTAAAGAAATAAATTAAAAAGGGGCATTAATGGAGAATCACTAAAACCTATTAGGTCCCAACAATAATAACAAAACATTAGGGCAACAACAAAATACACAAAATAAAGAGCGCCAAATGCAAAAAACGAAAGATCATTGGAGTCCCTATAACTGTATGTATAGCATAATTTCAAAGTCGCCACCTTCTCTCCTCCCTCAGATTTATCGAATTTGCATCGAGACACCCCCCGATTTGCCCTACCCCGCCCCTGGTAAGATCACAAAACCCTTTAAACCTCTGCAAATTCCGATCTTTTTAGCCTTATTCATCTTTTATTTCGTTTTTATCAGTTTATCTTCATTTTTCCGGTACAAAAATACTCATTCTTTGCATATTTTTGCTGTAATTTTTAGCTTATTTCACATTTTATTCACTCATATCTAAATGGGTTTTTTGTTTGTTTTTACTTTCACTTATGTGATAATTTTTTTTTTGGTCAGGTGTAACTGTAAGTTATATTACTTTCGCTTTGCTAGAAAATCTTCCCACAAGCTAAAATTTTAGTTATAAAAAGAACATACATTGTTATCCCTTGATTTGTTTTAAAAAAAACCCTGTAAATATTTTAGTAACTCATTTATAAATGGTGTTTTTTTAAGTTGTTTATTTTTTATTTCACACTTTCACTCATGTGATATTTTTACTGGGTAAGTTTAGCTGTGAGCTGTTTGTTTGCATTCGCTTTGTTAAGAAATTGTCTCGCAAAAAGCAAAAAAAATTAAAATTCTAGTTATAAATAGAACATACATTGTTAACCCTTTAATGTGATTTACTTAAAAAAAAAAATTTTTAATTAATTTTTTGAAGTATGAAAAAGGTTGAAACTTGAATTACAGAAGACGATATTTGGCAAGAAGGATAGAGATGAATAGGGAAAGAAAAAATAGTTTTAAGTGTATTGTGCTATAGACAGTGTCAGTCAAAATAAAGTAAATAGTTTTAGTGTTTAAGTTAATAAGTTTTTTGATCTGGTTTGGCTTGTTAGTGTTGCTATTGCAGCTATCGCCTTTTAATTAATTCAGTACACATTGAATTAACAGTTTATTAGATTTCACATTGTATTTTCTGTGCATTCTCTGCAATCAAAAGGAGTTATTTTGAAACCTCCTTTGGAAGTAATAGTTTTGGGATAAAAGAGTGTGCTTGTATTGTCTTGGCATCATTTGAATTGGTCATCCAATGTTCAAGGCAACGTATGGACCTTTCCTTGCAACGAAAAAAAAAATGATAATGCAATGGATATGCACAAAACAGTTACAATACTTCTCCAATGACATTTAGTATATGAATATGATATATAAAATCATATTACTTTGGACAAGCTCAATTTGCATTAACTCTTATGTATTCAATATCAGGGTTAAATGATTAAATATCTATTTAGAGAGATTTATTACTTTTTACATACTGTCAGAGTAGAGACCGAGATTCATATTACTGTGGCCATTTTATTATTTTAGACAGTATTACTTAATGTAGTTTATATAGATTTCATTTATTCATTTGATTTATCTAGTTGAGTAGACTTTTAGTAGCTGAGATAATGTCTCATATGCATAGCCATATCTTGATAAAAGTACATGCCAGCTGTAATATTGGTCAATCAAAGGGCTTCACTTTAATAACTATGCTTTAATAGCTAAAACTTATGAAGTAATCTTGTGTAAAAAAGAGAGGGCCATTTATTTTAACCTATATATATGGTTAAAATTTGAAGGCTTGTCTGGAATTTGAAAATGATTAAAATAGTACCTAATGGTACCTGAGCAGCCCAATCTGTGTGTGTTTTTACACTTCCTATTATAATTTCAACCCTTACAGATCTGATGATATTTTCCAAAATATGATTAGTTACGCTAGATGGTGGTGAATATTATAAATGTTATGTTGGAATTCAAAATTCAACTTCTTTGCTGATTCGCTACCTGCATTTTTTCCATTAAGAGTCTTCATTTTCTATTGAACTGTTGATTTTTGAGCATTGTAGTTTCTGTACTTCTTTTACCTGCTTGTTACCTCACATTTTCTATTTTTTCTGTTTTTACCCTCTCTACCCTTTTGGGCTCTTTCACTACATATTCTTTCTTTTCTTTCGTGTGCTAGAGAGTTGCCCTTTTGATCTATTTTTTATAAAATTTTGAGAGTATGAATATCATATTAATGTACTCAAAATTCTTTGAAATTATTGACTCATGATTATATTTTTAATGAAGGAATGATTTTGGTGGAAAATCACATGTGAACTCTGGACACACTATGGCTACAAAAGCACTTCCAGCAGGTCGTTTATCAAATGGAGAGGCTGAGAACAGTCTTCACAAAGAAGGTTTACAGAACCCACATCAAGAATTTAAAAGAAGACATGCAAATTTGGGCTCTGATGGCACCATTGCTACTCCTGATACTGAAAATTGTTCTGAGGTACACATGGTATGAATTCAGATGAGATGCAACTGAAGATGTAGATACAGACACTCAAGTCTGATGTTGTATTTGTATGTGAAACACAAGATGTGTTACACATTAAGAAATTTTATTGTCTGGAACTGTGATTATGCCCAAGTTTTGAATATATTATGCATTATGTTATTTATCTGCAGAAAAAGGCAAGGGTGCAGAGAGAAATGACTTTGCAAGATATGTACAACCAAGACTTTTTTGATGATGACGATGAGGAAGATAGTGACTGGGAGCCCATGCAAAAGCATGTTGAGATTATGAAGTGGTTTTGTACCAACTGTACAATGGTCAACCTGGAAGATGTTGTTCATTGTGATGTATGTCTACAAGTATTATGCTTTTAGTGGAAATAAATTGATAATATTTGCAATTGAAAAAAAAAATTCTGTATGATGCAATTCTGACATTTTATTTATCTATTTCAAAGAATAATTGGGGCTCTGATATTGTGCATTTCTTCCATGCAGATATGTGGGGAGCATAAAGAGTCTGGTATTCTAAGGCATGGATTTTTTGCATCTCCTTCTTCCCAAGATGGTCTTATGGATGTTGAATCAGAAGTTAAAGAGAAATATAAAGGTGGCTTGTTATTAGATTAGTTAGATATGGTTACTATTGTTAATAAAATCTTTTGTCTTTTTTTATTTTTCGGCTTAAAGTCTTTTGTATGGTATTTTCATTTTCTTGTGGCCAAATCTTATTAAAGCCAAAAATGTTTTATTTTTTTCTACCTTTTTATTTTCTTCTTGAAAATGCCAATGAAGTTTCGTTATCTAAATTAGATAAATAGTTCTGGATTCTCTAGATAGGATGTTGAAATTGCTTTATTGTGTTATGGGATTATTTATTTTGTTTAGAATAATGGTGTTTGTGGTTATCAACTTATCATGTTGTGGGGGCATCATTTCTGCGTGGACCCTGGGCATGTTTCATTATGACTGAAGGACCATGGGTCAACCATATGGCATATTTTGTGTAATAGTGGAAAAATAGAATCTAAAAGCACATGTTGGCGTAATCTGTGGAATTTATCATTTACTTATTGTGTCTTAAGCCCTTATAGAGGCTATTCCAATTTTTCATCTATTTAGTCATTGCCTGGCTATCATCAACTTTTTCATTGAACAGGACACTCTCATGTCAAAACCAGAGTCTTTTATGCTGCACACATCCTATGAAGAAGCTTTGATTTAATTAAATTATCGCTTTTTTTTTTGGGTTAAAATTTTTACTCTGCTTAGAGCATTTATGGTGTTGTTATCAAAGTTAAAGGATGTCTAAGAATATGGAAATCAGGTTTCTACTTTTCTAACCAGTATAGGCATTCAATCCCCCGTTGCTAAACCTTAAAATATCCCTTAGGTCACAGGTTTTCTAGCCAGTATAGGCATTCAGTTTTAAACATCTGAAATAAGTGATTGCGGTGCTAGAACATTTTCTCTTACTACTACACAGACAAAATACTCACACAGACATTTATATAATCCACTTCATGTTCTGGCTTATAAGTTGACAATACTTGTAATCTATTATCCAAGTTTGAAGATGGTTATCATTCTCGCATATCCACCATTTGAGTCTTGAACAATTATTCCAATAATTACATATCCGATTTGACTAATGGACAAATATGCAAGCATACGTTTCATGCTTCTTTGAGTAATAGCAATGAGATTCCCTAGTATCCCGAGTGACTTTATATTTCTCTTTAGATATTAAGCTAATGCCATCAATATGGAATTTATCTGATCAGATGTTGACTTAATATGTTGTCATATTCTATTCTCCTGTGTTGATATTATGGTTTTCCAACATTCTCAGTTTCTCTTTCCTTCCTCACCATGAACAAGGATATTAATATTATCCGCTGGTATAATTGACATACTGCTGACATACTTTTTTTTTCCTTGTCTTTCCAGAATTGCGCTCAGGAGTTTCAGTCTCCAGAAGTTGCACGGCAATAGGTTTTGATGAGAGAATGTTGCTGCACTCAGAAGTATGGTTTTGTGGCTCAACTTGCTTTGTTAAAACGTCTAATTGAATTGGGATTGACATGGGATTACAGTTTTTATGTAATAATATATATGTGCATGAACATTGCAGATGATAAATTTTTCATCTAAATATGGAATGATAGAATTCAATTTTTAAATCCCATTTTTATTTGTATAAAAATATTTTTATTAACTTTTTCTGATGAAAATGGTAAGTTCCATAAATTGGTAACTTTCAATCTAGTGGATTCGCAATCATGAGTGGGATTCTGTCTTTTTTTTTTCTCATTGAATGGTAATGCACATATGTTTCATGAACTTGAGTTCTACAAAACTAATTCCATGGTAAATTGGGATATGGAAAAATAAAATATTATAGAGTTCAAGAAATGCTTATTATACTCAATTTCATAGTTCACGTTTGTAAGTATTTTGAACCTTTAAATTTTATGATACCAGCCATATTCTGTTTATCCATCTTTGTAATTCTAGTAAAGGAAGCGGCTGGAAATTGCCTCTCTTTTAACTTATTTTTTTTAAATATTTAAATATTTACACTCTGATCTTGCTGTTGCTTTGCTAGAGTAGGTTGAGATGAAGTCACATCCACATCCTGAAAGAGCAGATCGTCTTCGAGCTATTGCTGCTAGCCTAGCTACTGCTGGTATTTTCTTTGAAGCAAAATTTCTATTTTATGTTAGGGATTTGATCATTGTTGAACTGGTTATCTCTCCTCTTCCACTGCTTTCAGCTAATCCTTATTTCAAGTAAACATATTAACAAGCTTCAACCTTTGCAGGTATATTTCCTGGAAGATGCTATCCGATACCTGCAAGAGAAATTACGCGAGAAGAACTTAAGATGGTGAGTGGCCAATTATTAACTCAAATGGCATACTAAGGCTCTGTTAGGTATGCTTAGCCTTTACCAATATTGTTTTAGGGGTTTATGATCTGAAACCATTAAGAAGAATTGTATGGTAATGAGAGTGAGTTTGTCAGTTAGTGATATTCTGGATTGTGGCTTGTTGTAGATACCATAGCAATAGCGAGTAAGCTTTTCTGCCATGAGAATATGTTACTCTAGTGGTCAAGTCAACTTGACCATTTTCTTTTCCATTCTTTTTCAAGTAGAAATAGTTTATTCCTTGGGTGATAAATTTATAATGTTTCTGATTTTTTAATTTGGGAATCCATAGGTTCATTCCATGGAGCAGATTGAAGCAGTTGAACTTACAAGTCATATTTATGCTAGGTTTGTCAATTAACCGTCTTTTATTAATCCCACTCATTGTCTTTCTTTCTCTTTCTTCACTCAAATAAAACTGTGATCTGCTAAGTGTGACTGTTATTCATAAATGGAAATTGATGCTTAATAGTGAAAGTTTGGTTGGCTTAGGTTTTGCAATAAGAACTTTAAGTTGGTGGATTATATCCATATAAACTTGAAAGGATAATTAAAGTTACTGATAACCTATTCAGAGAGCTAGTCAATCGTGGTCAGTTTGTACATGTTCCAGATGGTAGAAAGTATATTATATAGGTTGAGGGCATCTGTTTATATGTCTAAAAAGTTGGGGGCAATATAAATCTATTTCTAATTCAGTGGGAGCTTAGACCTCAAGAGGAGGCGGTCAAATCTGATCTAATTTTGCCTTGTAAGATGAAGCAGTCATTTTTAAATTGTAGTTCTTGGAATGGGTGAAGGGGAAAAAGTGATGTCAGTATGACTTTAAAGTGGTGAGTATTTCTCATTAGGTAGTTATTATCAAGGAGTTAGTTTGCTGTAAAATTATTTGAATTGCACGATCCCACTCCTTGATCTTGCAGTCTAGTGATCCAGGATTGAAGACTTTCAGGAAATGAGGTTGGTTCCTTGGCTAACTGGTTATTCTTGATTGACAGTTACTTTACTCCTGACACATATGCTAATGAGCATTCAGCGCGTGCTGCTAGGCTTGCAGCAGGTTTGTGTGCTGATCTTGCTTCAGCAATTTTTTCTGGACGTGCCAAAAATGGATTTGCTCTGGTATGAATAGTTATAGTTTGTATATATGTTGAAATCCTTACCGAGTCTAGTTTTAATATTTTCTGTAAAATATTTTGATTTGTCAGGTTCGGCCCCCAGGTCATCATGCTGGTGTAAGACAGGCCATGGGATTCTGCCTCCACAATAACGCAGCAATTGCTGCATTTGCAGCTCAGGCTGCAGGGGCAAAGAAGGTTCTAATTGTTGATTGGGTAATTTTCTTCCTATGTACTCTTGATGCTTGGTTTGCTTTTATTGAAAAACCATTAGTCCCAAAAAAATTTAAACCGATCAGTTAGGGTTCGATAATAAATTTAAACTCTTAACATGCCTATCATGTGCAAGCCAGCTTTAATTAACATGCTTTTCATGGCTCAGGTAGAAAAAACTTTCAAATATAAACTCAAACATCACTTATAATTTAATTAATATACCAAGGAGATTTGCATATATGACCTCATAGTCAACCTGCCCCTGACACCTACTGATAAATCAATAATCCCAGAAGTTTAAGATGATAGCTAAGTGTTTAACAATATTGTTTACTCTGGCAACTCATTACATGTCTCAAGGAGCATAACGTTTCAATCTCTTATCCATTGAAATATGTTGGAGGTTTGTAGAGCTATGTATGCATCATCACCTAGACTAGTCTTTTGGGTTGAATGCTAGTGTCTAGCTTATAATAAAGCGGTATGAGAGTGAGTCCAGAGTGTTATCTGCTTTTTGGTCTTCTCATTTAAATGCAAAGAGCTTGAAAGATTTTTAGGTGGGTAGGATGAGGTGAGATGTTAAGAGTATGTTACATGATTGCGTGGTAGAATGTTCATCTCATATTAGGTAGAAATTGTTAGATATTGGGCTTATTAGGGTAAATGTATAATATCACCTAATGGGCTAGTCTTTTGTGTTGATGGCAATGGCTCAGGTTGTAGTAATTGTTCCAAGAGGCATGAGAATAAGGGAGAAGACCATGTGAAAGTACAAAAATTTGCTAGGTGCTTTGGGACTTTCAAATAATTTTGTTTTCCTTGATTACTGCAGGACGTTCATCATGGAAATGGTACTCAAGAAATATTTGAGCAGAACAAATCGGTATGTTTCGTAATAATGAAATACTAATATCAGAATGGATTATTTTTTTAAGTGTACCACCCTTTTCCATTCAATGTTTTAGTTGGTAAATGTGGAGTGGTTTTGGCTGTGCCAATTTTGTGGTTGGGATAATGAAGAATTAGTCAATCTTAATGCTGTACTCTATAGCTAGTAGAATTTTTTTTAACATTGGGCTAGTGAAACTGACACCGTAATTTCTAAAAACATTGTTGAGTTTCATAAGAACTTTTCTTTTTTGTCAAATTTTGGTAACGAATAACATGAAAAAAATTAGTGAAGTGTAAGCCTTTGAATGTTGTAGTGGAATTATCCTCTCCTTCCTTTTTGACCTTTGCAATGGAATGATTCCAGCTATTGTTGTTTTGGTTCAAATTTTCACTGCTAATCCTTGGACCCATTTATAGGTTTTGTATATATCCTTACACAGACATGAGGGAGGAAAGTTTTATCCTGGTACTGGAGCTGCCCATGAGGTACTTGGTTGCTTACACATTTTTTTAAGACAAATTAAAATGAAAAATCAGCTAAAATGCTGTTGTTATTTGAACAACATTTTTATTTGATGATGTTATTTCTGAAGGTTGGTATTCAGGGTGCTGAAGGATACTGTGTGAACATTCCGTGGAGTCGTGGTGGAGTTGGAGATAATGATTATGTTTTTGCATTTCAGAATGTTGTTCTTCCCATAGGTTACTATCTGTATTTTATATTCTTTTATGTCTTTGGTCATTTAAAGAAGAGATGTTTAAATTAGTATCTGTACTGTAGTTTCTCCATTCTTAAGGAACCATTATTAAAGTGGGGTTTGCATGTCATTTAAATATCTTAGATGGTATTGAAGAAATTTGTGTTTCAGCAGTGCCAATATTGGCCAACCTCATACTATTGTGGCAACCAATCGGTAATTAATGGCCTTAAGGAAAAAGGATGAAGGAATATTGTTTGATATCATTGTTGTCGAGTAAAAATCTGTTAGTCAGGACTCAGGACTGAAAAGGGCTTTTCTGTTGCTTTTCCCTTGAGTTCATGAACGCTTTTGTTAGAGGCGAGAAAGTAGAAGTCTTATGTATAGAGCTTAAGTGGGATCTTTTGTGTGATTTGGAATGTGAGAAACAGTAGGTATTTTGAAGCTAAGGGAGTGGAAAACATCAGTGTTTTGTGGGACAGAGTTTGGTTTTTACCTTCTTCATACATCTGAATCTAATCTTGTGATGCCCATGTATTGACTTATGTGCGAGATTCTAAATATAGGTTTCAACTTATAACTGCTGCTGGTTTAGGAGAAAGCAGTTTGAATGGAAGAGAGTTGGTGGCTGTCCATAATGTTTACTCTAATCTGTATGTATATTACTGGTGATCATTGGCTTAGCTTCTTGTATACTTGTAAAGCTAAAGGCCTATTCTGACCTTGTGGTGTTAGATGTTTGAAATATGTTGCAAGTGCAGTTCTCTGCACTTTGTTTACTTTAAATCAAATTTAATGATTCTCCAACCACATTTAATTGCAGCTTCTGAGTTTGCTCCTGATTTCACAATCATATCAGCTGGATTTGATGCCGCCAGGGGTGATCCACTGGGTTGCTGTGATGTAAGGATTTTTCTGTCTACCTTTGTCTTTATCATTCCATTTTAGACCATTCAGTTATGTACCACTAGTAACCATGCTGTTGTTTCTGCTGTGCTTCTTGTGAAACTGTTCATTAAACTTTCTAAAAGGTCTAGAAAGATTTATGCTGCTCCTGCAATAGTATTTCCCTTTTAATTGTCTTTTGCTGTTTAGAATGCCCTTAATTGAAGAAAACTTTGAGATTCAATGCCTTAAAAATTCACTAGCACACACAACTTGAAAAAGTAATTGGTTTGTGTGAGTCTGTTTTTTTGGATGCCTGCATTCTGTAGTTTTCAAATGCCACCATTTAAAATTTTTGATTTATTTTACATAATTGTGTTGTAGGTCACTCCTGCTGGCTATGCACAGATGACACATATGTTGAACGTTCTCTCTGGTGGCAAGTTGCTTGTTATTCTAGAGGGCGGGTTTGTAGTTTTCTCCATCTTTGGTTCTACTTCTTTATCATTAACTTCAGTGGAGTTAACATAGATATATGTACCTTTGACTTGTGGATTTACTAATAACAATGTTTATTGGCACTTGGCAGCTACAATCTCCGGTCAATATCATCTTCTGCCACATCAGTGATCAAGGTCAATGTTTTTTCCAATACCTGAAAATAAACATGTTTGAATAGATTTTCACTTTGATAGTGCATATCTTGCAACCTTCTATTGCCAACTCAAAATCTTTCACTTCACCAGAATTTTTTTTCTTTTTTCTTGTTTTCTTTTTTAAGCAAACGTCACTTAATAGTTTGGGGACTATATGGGAAGTTAGTGTATTTGAAATAACATGTGGTATGCAGATAACTTGTTCCGTTATTCCAAAGCATGATCCTCTACAAAATAATTCCTCCATAGGTGGTGGTAATGTTTTTTCTGTCTTGGGAATACATGGATTTGTCATACACTTTCTGTTCACTAATATGCGAGTGGCTCTAGTTTGTGATTTCTTTCATAATGCTATATATATATATTTAGATTTTGACATGATGACTTGGTAATAAAGGTACTGCTGGGTGAAAATCCTGGATGCGAATTGGACCACTGTTCTCCTTCTAAAGCTGGCCTACAAACGGTTCTGGAAGTTCTGAAGATTCAAATGAACTTCTGGCCTACTCTGGCACCGCACTTTACAAGATTGCAGTCACAATGGGAAATATATGCTTCTAATAGCAAAAGTAAGGAATTTGTTTGCAAGCTTCTCTCATCATTTGTGTGTTTATAGTCCAAGTTTAGTTTGTAGTCTTGTTTTATTCCTTTCATTTTGTTGGATCCCTTACATATGATACCTTGGCTTGCAGAAAAACAAATTAAAAAAGTACGGCGGGCTGAAGCACCGCTATGGTGGAAATGGGGAAGAAAAAGGTTATTGTACAATATTCTTAAAGGGCATCTTCGTGTAAAATACAAGGGATATTAACTGACTCGAGATTCTCATCTCCATGAATCCCTTTTGTCCTGTAATTTTGTGCATTTTGTATACCAGTTAGGTTCACCATGATATGTTTTAGTGGCATAGGACTTCTTCGTGCATCAGTTTGAGAACAAACGTTGTTTCGATCTTTTTATTAATCCTAATGTGACTTAGACGAGAAGTTGGGGAAACCCCCCTTAGCCTTTTACTCTTTGCTGCTCACTGGTTGAAGGTTTCATATCATTACTTATTGATGTCTGCAATCCCTAGTGTAAAAATTTTACTCAATGAGCTGCATCTGGAGCTTATATATGATTCTCAAATCTCGTAGTTTTGATGCGAGCTGGAATTTGGGGTACTCATTTGATTAGATGTGCATGCAAATTAGATTTTTTCATTAATGTGTTCCTCGATTCTGAATTTTGAAAAATAAGTATGCAATAAATTTAACAACTCTAAGAGACTGCTTTGGCTTGGGTACATTATGAACAATTTTTAATGAGATTTGACTGTTTTATTAAAGATTATTTGAAACTTCCAAAAAAGAAAAAAAAAATCTATAGCTTCTAATAATAAACGAGTTTCAAGCTCCCAGGAATTTTCAATGGTTTTAGTTTCACCACCCACCCCCTCCAAAACTTAAACTGCAAACTGATTTACATGAGAGAAGCGGCACTGTTATTGGTGCATTGCTGGTGGTGGTGCCATTGGATAAGCCACCGGAACAACATAAGGAGGATGAGGATGAGGATGAGGGTGAGGATGCAGGCCTGGAGGAGGAAGCATAACTGGAGTCCCTACAGCAGAAGCCATATGCCCAGGAGCTACAATTGGGTGGCCAACAGGAGCTCCATACATTCCCAAACCAGGCATATGTGGCTGACCTCCCCTGTGCTTCACCGATGCCCCCATTGCCGGACCCCCTCCTGGGTTTGTGTTTCCCTGTTGCCCTGTTATTGGAGCTTGATGATGATGATGAGACGACACCTCCCCATTGTTCACACTTGTTATATCATGAATGCTCGACCTCCTCCTGTCTCTGTTCATCGAGTTCAACCGTATGAAATACTTTTGTGCATGGCTAGCCACTTGTGTTGGAGTTCTTGATATTACAAAGTTTCTTGAAATGCTTCTCCAATCCCCTTTCCCAAATTTGTCCAAACCAAGTAGAAATAACCTGTCAAACAGATAAAGGCTAAAATAGTAAGCTCTCCAATTTCTGAAAAAAAAATCTGACCCAGAAACGAAACAGTTTTCAGAGAACCATGAATCTTAGTTGTCAAAAAAAAAGACAGAAAAAAAAGCCCCATAAAAGTCAGTGACAGTTAAAGTCAGTTAAAAATTTGACCAAAAATGGAAACTTTAATGAACGATAACTAAATAAAAGATACCTATGTTCTTCTTCTGTCCATGGAATTCCTTTCCTTCTTTCTTGGTCAGACCTCGAGCCTCCTTTGCCTCCATGCCCACTTGACTCATGGCTTAGCCCTTTGAACCCACTTCCGTAACCACAATTTGATCTCTTATCTCCACTCACTGAGCCATGAAAATCTTTACTTGATGAAGATGTTGCCAATGTTGCACCTTCTAATTCTCCTATATAATTTGGTAGCGGCACTTGTCCGGCCTCTATTGCCTGCACATCCTCCATTAACAACTGGTAATGTTGCTTTAATTCTTCAATACTTTTAGTTGGAACCATTGAAGCAATCTTCTGCCATTGCTCTTCTGACGATGATGATGATGAGTCTTCTTCACTTGTAGTACTACTAGTACTACTATTCCAATGCATTGCTATGGCGTTTTCAAAAACTTTTTCTTCTTCTCTACTCCAAGAAGAAACTGAATTATTGGACATGGTGCTTTTTTTTTTTTTTTTTTTTTTTTTTGTGTGTGTGTTTCTGTTTTCTTTTGTTTTGCAAAAATATTTTTCAAGTTTTACTTGTTTGGTTTGGTCTTTTAGGTATTGTGAAAGTGTCAAATGGGTTTCAACTTTCAATTCAATCTCAATTGTTTCTGTTAATGTGTGGGGTTTTGGTGGCTTGTTTTTATTAGGAAAAGAAAGAGAAGGGGGTGCGCAGGATAAGGGGGAAGAAGACATACCAAAGGGTGTGAGTGTGTAGGATAAGGAGTGAGGTGGGTATCAAACTATCAACAATTGATTGATGAGGACCACTTGGTATGGTAATCTGTCATGCTCATCTTATAAATCATAATACACCACTCTTTTTTCTCTTTTCATAACCCCTTTTTTTTTTTTTTTTTTTGGTCGTACTTGAAATCCTCGAAACCCTATTAAAAATCACAATTTGTAATATGAAACGTATTATGTACTTGTTATACATTCATTTGTGAAATATTTATAGTTGAATTTGATTTGTTATATATTTCTCTCGAATTTCTTTTGAAAAAATTTAGAAAGTGGGGATGATGGAAGATCGGAAATATTTGAAAAAGTGAAGAAGAGAATCTTGGCGATGACAAAAACCTTTATCACATGCAATCTTTGATTGGTCTTACTTATAATAATCCTTTCTTTTTCCATACGCGCATTTTCTTCCCAATTCTTTTCACTTGCTTCTCTTTTTCTTCAACACAAACACCGCCTTTCATTGCAAAAAAGTTTTGTTTGGGTATCACATCTAGGGTTGGGTATGGGGGCGGGTTGTGTGCTGGTGCGGGCTCACACTTGCACCTGACTCGCACACAAAGATAGTTTTTACATAGAAGACTCACACCCGCCCCATGGGGGAGGGGAGATCCCCGTATTCTACCCGTCTCGCCCTGTTCAACGAGGTTTTATCGGAAAAAATCCCGTGCGGTTTATTAATGTTGTACTATAGTATTGTCAATTGTGATTTTTTTTAACTTTTTGAGTATCTATTAATCCTTAGAACTAATTATTTTATTTTTTTCAATATATAAACTAGACTTCTTGTCTATTCCAAAAAAATTGCATCATAATAGTTGTTCGTTTAAAAATAAAAATGTTACAATTACAAATTACTATTACTGTTTTACAAAATGTAATTGAACTCATTCAGCTCATTTATCAATTGCATTCTTGAAACCATATGACATAAGCTCATTTATAACAATTCTAATCAATTAATCAATTCTATACTTAATTGTAATCAAATAAGTAATTTTCTACTTAATTGTAATCAATTAAGCAATTCTAATAACTTTATTTCTTAATCAATTATAATCAATTGATTAAATATCAATTAATTAGAATTGAAGAATTGATTACTTTCAAACATGTTTATAATTGATTAATATTTAAGTGATTATAATTTATTAATATTTAAGTGATTATAATTTATTAATAGATTATAATTAATTAAGATTTAAGTGATTGTAATCAATTGAGAACATCTATTAATTGATTAGAATTGATTAATTAAACGTGTGATCAGAAATTAAAATTAATTAATTGATTAATTGATTAAGATTTAAGAGATTAGGATTGAATAATTGATTATAATTGATTATAAGATAAATTGACTAGAATTGTTAGTTAGGTTTATATCCTAATCTCTTAAATCTTAATCAATTAATCAATTATTTAATTC
>WYDK02000028.1:1557641-1581146 GCA_009867345.2 Toxicodendron radicans | reverse complement strand
TTAAATAAAACTCTTAAATAAATAAATAAAAGTATAAAGCTTAAAGATAAAAGATTAAAACTTAATCTTTGTACCGGCGGCAGAGCCGCACTGGAACTAGATCAAGGGATGCAAATATTTAAAGAACATTTAAATGAAAAGCAAATAATAATTTAAACCGGCCGTGAAGGCGGTGAGATAAGAAACATAATTGAAAGATAGTCTTTATTAAGAAGATAAAGGAACTTACATCTAAAGGTTTGCTTTGGTTGAGAATGCTTGAGAGAGAGTTTTGAGAGAGATTACAAAAGGAAAGTTTTCAAAGAAAAGAACTCGAGCCTCTCGTAGGAGGAACATTACATTTATAGAAAACTTTAAAGTACTATTTGGCTTCTGTAGCTTCACATGTCTTGAACTGTTGAAACAGTGCTCTCTTGAACTGTTGAAACAGTGCTCTTGTCTTCTGTAGCTTCACATGTCCTTGAACTGTTGAAACAGTGTTTTTGTCTTCTTTTGAGGAATCTTTTAGTTGTCGGTGTTTTCGGCGTCTGAAAGGATAAAGTTGTCGGAATCTGAATTATAATCTCCTGAGAGGGTATCATTTTGGGGGATGCTAGTATGAGAGGTACTAGCTATGTTGACTGCATCATTTTGGGGGGTGCTAGCTATGTTGACTCTGAGGGTTTCCATGGTGTGAACCCATTCATCAAAGGTAAGATGATGAAGGGCAGGGTTTGTTTCTTTTGCAGATCTGAATAATTCTCTGAGTTTAAGTTTGATTTGGAGACTTTTTATTTTGATATCATTGTGAGCATAAATCATAGTCTTCACCGAATCAGGTTGAGGAGGTAACACTTGGAGAAGATCAAATGGCTCTGGGTTAGAGCAATAGTCTCTGAAATCAAAATATTAATTATTTGTTGATTCAAGGAATATTCTGGTCTTTATGTCTCGATTGGACATCAACATTTTGCTTATTTTTCTTTGGTCATTCTTTTTGTTGGAAAGATGGCGACTTTGGATTGTTCGGAAAGTATCAGAGGATTCCAAAACAATCGTCTTCGTTGCTTTGGGCAAGATCAACAGAGGCATTGGATTCTTGGTCTGATTCTTCATCTTGAAGTTGAGTGAGAAGATTTTGTAGTTGAAATTTGAGATCTTTATTAGTTTTTACAGCAGCAAGAGAGGAAGAAATAATTGATTTTGTTTGGAGAAAATGAGCTATATCAGGGGTAATTGCTTTTGGTTGCTTAGGTAGATTGGATAAATAGAGCATGACATTAGATTTGGATAAGTGGGAAGTGTCATATTTATCCCACCATTTTGCTTTGAATTTTCGGATAAATAAGGGGAGATTGCAATCATTTTTAATTAATTCAAATTCCTATTGAATAATCCATGAGAGGGCAAATTTGGAAGCAAAATGAAGAATTGGGGGCAAAAAGGACTCTTGTTGATTGACGGGGAAATTAGTTTTGAAGAAGTCAAGTGTTTCTATGACATTTGAGAGTAGGATTTCTCTTAGAAGATCAAAAAATGTCCACCAAGACGCAAATCAATAGGGAAACGAAAAATTTGTTTGTTTTTTAAAATAAATCATCCATGAATGTTTGAATTGGGTATTTTGAAAATAAAGACAGTTATACCAGGCAAGCTGGTAATCCCAATAATTGTATCCCGGAGGATCAAAGGATTCAGAGAATCGTTTATGTTGGTTTGGGTTGGTGCCCCAGTCAGAAGGACTAAGGACTTTCATGATATGCATAGTTGAATGAGTGATATAACCATTTTGGTTTCTATCCTCATAATGTTTGAATTCACGTGAATCAGAATCCATAAGAATAAATTCATAAAATTTTTGGGTTTTGCGTAAATCTTTGGGAAAAAACAAAAAGTTTGGTGGAAAGATTTGGGTGATCAAATTTCTGTAATTTTGAAAATCAAAACCATGTTCATAAAGCATTAAATGTTCTGTCCGTTTTTTATAAAAATATCTTTGGTTTGGAAGAACAAAATTTGAAGAGACAGAAATTTCTTTATTTTTTTGAAGAGCAAGTTAGGCAACAGTTTGCAAGTCTTTTATTTGAATATCTTTTGAAAAATTATTTGGAGAATCCTGGATTCTCAAAATTGGATTTTGCATTGGGTTTTGGGGAATGATTTGATTTGGGATATTTGAAAAAGCTTGCGCTAATTCAGGAGATTGTTGCATTGTTTCCAACCATTTTTGGAATAGTTGTTCTTGAGTTGGACTATCAGCAGTAGCTTTGCCTTTGGAGGATGAGCTTTGGGCTTCTGTTTGAGCTTCTTTGGTGACAATGTCATACCAGGATTTGGTGTTTGAGAGTGATTGGTTTGATTGAGCATAGGATGCTTTTGATTGTTTTTTAGTTGGTTGGTTGGAATCTTTGGACGTCATCGTCCTTGGAGAAATTCTCTAGTGAGGAAATCGGGGAGAGAATTAGTTTCGCCTTTGATGTAATCAATATCAAAATCAAAAACACATAAAATAGCTTGCCATCTGGCGAAAACTTGTTTTGATGCAATATTTTGAACATCTTTTTGCAATATATGTTTAGCTGATTGACAATCGATGCGAACAAGAAATTTTTTGTTGAGTAAATCACTTTGAAATTTTGAAATGCATAAGATAATAGCTAAAATTTCTTTTTTGATTGTGGAATAATTTTGTTGGGTTGGATTCTAAAATTTAGATATGTATTGAACTACTTGTTCTTTATCATCTTTGACCTGTTTAAGGATGCCACCATAACCTATATCTGATGCATCTGTTTGGACAATTTTAAAAACAGATGGATCTGCTAGATGTAAGTTCCTTTATCTTCTTAATAAAGACTATCTTTCAATTATGTTTCTTATCTCACCGCCTTCATGGCCGGTTTAAATTATTATTTGTTTTTCATTTAAATGTTCTTTAAATATTTGCATCCCTTGATCTAGTTCTAGTGCGGCTCTGCCACCGGTACAAAGATTAAGTTTTAATCTTTTATCTTTAAGCTTTATACTTTTATTTATTTATTTAAGAGTTTTATTTAAGATATATATATATATATAGTATTACTCTTATTATAAATATAATCCGCATATATTTCTTTCCTCATCCTATAACATTTGTGTACCTAAGATTTAATATAACATTTATATAGTTTAAATGATTTGGAATTATCTATAAATTTCAGCTTCCAATATTCTGTATATTAAATTATATCATTTTTATTTTTATGTTGGGATGAAAATTAACTAAAGTATTAGACTAAATATTTAATTACAAAATTATATATCAATAATAAAATCAAATTGAATCCACTTCTGTAAAAAAAAAAAGAAAAAAGAGTTGAATTATTCCCTCAATCCAAATTCTATATCGATCAAAACCCTCTCTTTATAAAACCTTAACCCGTAATTACAAAAAAAAAAAAAAAACAACCTCTCTCTTTCCTCAACAACTAAACCCTCCTTAAATCTCTCTCCTCAAACAAAACCCAACGTCTCATCGTCCTCCTCAATTCGAAAAAAACTTCTCAACAACTATACAAAATCGTCCCAAGCTATCGTTGTTTTAATGCATCTCCCACACAATTACTCCCTCGCCTCATCTTCCTACACGAAACTCTGACTGAACTCCGCCACATCCTGCACACGCTTCCTCCATTGCTCCCGCTTCTCCCTCTGAAACTTCTTCCAGCACACCGCACAATAATATTCCTTCCTCTTCTTCTCTATCTCCAACTCCTCATATCTTTTAAGTCGCTCAATTCTCTTCCTCTCCTCATTCACCTTTTTCAGTAAATCAATCACTCTCTTATCCTTCTTCCTCACAAACTCCGCCATTTCTCTCACCCTCTCATTATACTCCTTCTTCAACTCCTCCACTGTCTCACTCTCTCGCCCATTGGAAGACCATCACCGTACAAAACCCAGACCAATATTTATAAAACGCCCTCCCTTCATCGGACTCTGTAACTTCCCCATTCTTGGCGCCTCTCGCACCGTGTCCAATCCCAGCCCTAATTTCTTGACGAAATTGATTTCATTCTTGTGAATCTTGTCAAACAGACCCGTTAGCCGAATCCGAATCCGAATACCCGAAAAATGTGGGAAAGGCGGGGTTGGAGAAATGGAAGAAAAGATTGGGGACGGAGTTAAAGAACGAGTTGAGGTCTGAGAAAAAAATCTAGGAGCGGTGAGAATCGTACCAGGCGCGTTCTTTGGGGTCGAAGAGGACATTGTAAGCATGGCCGAGTTCTTGGAACTGTGAGGTGGCTTGGTCCTGAGTCAAACTAGATTGGACGAGCTTGTCGGGGTGGCACTGGAGAGCTAGTTTCTTGAAAGTGGAGCTGATTTCGTCCAACGAGCAGTGGTTGGTGAGGCCCAATACCTCGTACATGCATCGATTTGAAGATGCCATTGAAATTTGTTTTAGATTTTGGTAGGTGGATTGATGGGGACGTGGCTGAGCAGCATGAAGTCGTATAGGAAGCACAAGATTCACATCCACTTCATGTTCCAATGGGGTCAATTACGAGAGGTCAAGCAAAGAATATGCTACAAGCTTTAAATGATTTAATTGAAGAGTTTGGGAATAAAGCTAAAGTGCTAGAGGCCGATTGGGTGAGGGAGGCGTCTAAGAGGAAGGTTCACTTGATTGTAACCCAAGTCCAAGAGGAGGGAGCCCAAACACAATGCCCAAAAACCCCAAACGAGTAGGTCAATTTATAACGGTCATAACTTTTGATCCAGAAGGAGTTACAGGGCCCGTAAGATATCAACGGAAAGCTCGTTTCAAGCCTGATGCTAAAACTAGCTTTTAGCCTATTTATATCCGTCTCAAGGCCAGAATCCACAGTTTTAACGTGTTTCGAGGCTGTTTAAGTTTACTACGCGTTTTTACCTATTTTTATTTCGGATTTTCTTGTTTTAATTAATTAGATTTTGTTTCCTTGTAGTTGTTAGGAGACTTTTAGGGTTGGATGTCACCCTGTACAAACTTATTGTTCTTTTTAAAATAAGAAAATTAATGCAAATTTTTCAGATTGCTTATTCATGCAATTATTTCTCAAGATTTCATCTTGAACATTAAAGAACTTATCAAGGATTTTCTCTTGTGGCGTTCTAACACTATACCAAGGTTCAAACGATTGCATTCGTTTCAGGTCGAGGTTCTTTGGAAGATGATTCATCCCGGGCATTTTCCGTTCTTGATCGTTGGGTCCCTTCAAGTGTCGGCGGGGTTTGCGTCATGGATGAGTTCAAAATGCTGAAGATGTTAGGATTTCTTTTTTTTTTTGGAAGAAATGTTGTACAGAAGACTTGCAAAGCAAGTAATGGGTATTGCTAGATTACTGAAAGAAAAAAAGAAAATGCATGCCTTTGTGGAGAATCAAGTAAGTATTAACTATAGTTATTACTGTTAACTTTGATTAAACTTCTGTTGAACTGAACTGGACTGATGAACTGGATTGGTCAACTGAGCTACTGTTAACTATCTAACTCTAGTATCCACCCTAAGATCTGATAACAGTTGTACCAACCAAATCACTTCGCAAACAGTAGAAGTCATGGCTCTATATTCTGCCTCAGAAGATGATCTAGATACTATCACCTGTCTTTTAGATTTCCAGGACAAGAGAGAAGTGCCCAAGAAGATACAAAAACCAATAATTGATCTTCTTGTTAACAAACAAGAAGTCCAATCTGAATCACAATAGGCATTAAGCTGAAAAGTATTATGAGAGGGAAAAAATAAGCTTAAACTATGAGCATTCTAGACATACTTAACAATCTTCAAGGCTGTTTGCAGATGAGAGATCTTAGGGTCATGCATAAACTGACTTAATAAGTCGATTGAATAACTCAAATTTGGACGAGTCATACAAAGATATAACAGTTTGCCTATAAGCTGTTGATAAATAGTAGCATCTGGTAATAAGGAATCTCCTGTAACAGCAAATTGTTTATCATATTCTGAAGAAGTAAACTTCATATGTTGATCAAGAGGAACTAGTGAAGGTCGAGCCCCAAACAAACCAGTAGAAGAGATTAACTCCAATGCATATTTTCTTTGGCAAATAGTAATACCCTTAACTGATCTTGCAACCTCTAGACCTAGAAAGTATCTTAACAGCCCTAAATCTTTCAATTTAAAACGAGAATGTAGTAACTTCTTAGTTTGATTGATCAAGTCAAAACTGCTACAAGTAAGTACTATATCATCAACATAAACCAAAACAGCTACCATATGACTTCCATTCTTTTTGACAAACAAAGAATAATCTGATTTGGATTGGGAGAAACCACCTTGTATTAGGGCAAAAGTGAACTTAAAAGTCCAAGCCCTTGAGGCTTGTTTTAAACCATACAAAGATTTATTAAGCTTACAAACTATATTATGCCTTTTGGGCTTAGAAAAACCTTGAGGCGGGGTCATATAAATCTCTTCGGTTAAGTCTCCTTGCAAAAACATATTATCAACATCAAGATGATACAATGGCCAATTATGCATGGAAGCTAAAGATAACATAACCCTAACTGTGACCATCTTTACAACAAGGGAAAAAGTGTCTTCATAGTCAATCCATGCTTGTTGTGTAAAACCTTTGGCCACTAATATGCCCTTATACCTTTCTATCAACATTAAATTTTAGCTTGTACACTTATTTGCATCCAATTGGATGTTTTCCAGGTGGTAATGAGACCGATGACCAAGTATGATTATCTTCTAAAGCTTTTATTTCTTTGGACATAGCTTCTACCCACTTATGGTCTTTGGATGCTTGGTGAAAATTGGTTGGCTCATTTAAGGAAGAAATATTGCTGAGACAAGCTTGGTGAAAGATGAGAATAGGAAACATAATTGGAAATTGGATATAATACTTGGCTACTGTGTGAGGAAGAAGAAGGTAAAGTAGGAAAATGGTAATCTGTAGTCCAAATTGGTGGTTTGGAGGTTCTATTAGATTTTCTCAAAGGTTTAGGATGTGGTGCTGGTGTGAGAGGAGAATGGGAAGAACTTAAAGGATTAGTTATAGGTGAAGAACCAATAGTGACAACTGGTTCTATTAGTAAGTCTGAGAAATTGTCATGATGTAAATCATGTTGTCCAGTAAATATATTTGTATCAAATGAATCAATATCTAAGAAAGAATCTGATGGAAAAATGTTCACATCTGATTTAGTCCATTTAAAAGGAAAAATATTTTCATAAAGTATAACATCTCTAGTAACCTAGACAATATGATTTTTCAAATCATACAGCTTATATCCTTTTTTATGTAAGAATACCCTAAAGACACACATGGAGTAGATCGTGGGGAAAATTTATCTGTAGTAGTAAGTATAGTAGAATATGCTAAGCATCCAAAAACTCTAAAATGTGCAAGTGATGGAGATTTGGCAAAAAACTTCTCAAATGGAGAGATGCCCTTTAACACTATGGTTGGAATCCTTTTTATTAGGTATACTATTGTTTGAACACATTGAAATTTTAGTGCCCTAGCCATTTGTAAAATATGTCTATGCTTTCTTTCCACAACACTATTTTGTTGTGCAGAGTAAGTGCAAGAATTTTGATGTTGAATACCTAAATTTTGAAACAAATCATGAAAATCTCGATTGAAAAATTCTAGGTCATTATCATACCTGATACATTTTGGTGTCACATTATATTGAGTATGAACCATAGTCAATAATTGTTTTAAATTTTGGTAAACATCAGATTTAAATTGCATAAAAAACAACCATGTAATTCTTGTACAATCATCCACAATTTTTAAGAAAAATCTTGAATTCCCACAAGTTGGTACCTTATAAAGCCCCCATACTTCTAAATGCAAAAGATCAAAAGCATTTATGAAAAGTATTTGACTTAAAGGAAAAGGTATTCAAGTTTGTTTTGCTAATGGACAAATTGTACAATGGTAAAAACTATCAACTGACAAAGACTGCATCATTTGCTTAAAAACAACATTTGGTACATGACCTAATCTTTGATGCCAAACATGAAAATCTCGATTTGAATTAGAAATGACAGGTGTTGCACTAAAACTAGAAATCTTTTGTGTTTTTGTTCTACAAGCATTAGTTGTGCAGCGTATTTTTGGTTAGTGCATGGATATCAATATTTTTTTTGTGCAATTGATTGTGTAAAGGGCACATAGAAGTATAATCCTTGGCATTTCCTACCAATCCCCTTCAACTTGTCATTCCAGTGATCCTGGATTAAGCAAAAATCATGGTAAAAAATAATGGCACAATTATTTGATGATGTAAATTTTGAAACTGAGAACAAATTATATTTGAAATCTGGTATATGTAACACATGATCAAGACTAATATTCTCATCCAATTTAACAAAACTAGTGTGTTGAATCCTAGTCTTTGTACCATTAGGTAGACCAACATATGTGTGTGGGCTAGATTTCATATCAATGGGCGTATCTAAGCTAGATAATCTATTGGTCATATGATCTGTTCCCCTAGAATCTATAATCCAATTTTCTGTTTCATTATGAAAAGAGAAGAGTGATGTTGTAGTACCTGCCATGTTAGCTGAAGTTGAGACATTCTCTTTACCAAGCAACTGAAGGAGTTATGCATATTGCTCTGTTGTGAGAATTGATCCATGTGAACTTTGTCCAGAATCAACTAGAGCATTTGAAGTCGTAGTAGATGGACCTCCAGACTGTGAAGTCACCTGATTAGCTGATGATTTATTCTTACCACCATTCAATTTCCCTTTGTAATCAGCTGGATATCCATGGATTTTGTAACATGTATCACGTTTATACCCTGGTAAATGACAAAAGTCACATTCTATATAAGGCTTATTTCCCTTAAATTTAGAATTATGACTTTGTCCTCTTTGAGAATTTTGTACATACAATGCAGTGGTAATCTCCGAACTAGTATTAGCTCTAGACAAAATCTTCTGACTTTCATCTTGATTAACAATTGAGTAAGCTTGTTTGACAGAGGGTAATGGCGACATCAAAAGTATTTGACTCCTTACCATATAATAAGAATCACTAAGCCCCATCAAAAACTATAATAGCCTCTGTTGATTCAAGTGGTCAAGATATGCTATAGTTGATGTACTATCTGGTGGTGGTAAACTCACCATAGAATCCAATTCATCCCAAAATGCTTTCAGCTTATTATAGTAAATTGCTATTAACATAGTACCTTGTGTGAGATTCACAATTTCTCGATGTAATCCATAAACCCTAGTACCATTTACCTTATGATACCATTCCTGCAAATCTTTCCAAACTTGCCTTGCACTGGTAGAGTAAACAATTCCATTGAATATTTCTTTAGAAACCGTGTTAAAGATCCAAGCTAATACAAGAGACTTACATCTTTCCCATTGCGCAATCAGAGACGAATCATATGGCTTCTCACATGTACCATCAACAAATCCCAATTTGTTCTTGGCTCAGAGTGAAACTGTCATAGCCCTACTCCAAATACCATAATTCTCGGTGTCTGTTAATTTCTCTGTTACAAGAACCGATCTTGATGTGTCTGATGAATGAATAAAGAGTGGTGAATTTGCATCCGTGATACTCATCTTCGATTCTTCGTTGTCACAGATTGAATCTAAAAGGAATTGAACTGAAAAATAACTCTTTCTTCTTCAGCTAATTTAGAGATCAAAACCTACTACTCTGATACCATAATAGAATTTAGTAATGCTAAGTTTACATCATTTTTTTGTACACAATTTCTCTTACATTATTATGTGGCAAAAGATGATTGAATGACAATTGAAAGTTAATTTTAAATCAACTAGTCATTTTTTGTCATATAATGATGTAAGAGAAATGGTGTACAAGAAATGTTGTAAACGTAGCACTACCTAATAGAATTTTTAGAAAGAAGATTCATGAAGAAATAATTCATTCTTATTCCAATATCAACGAATACAATATGTTTCTCACTCTAGAATGCTCTTATGTACAAATATCAAACTAACTATCTAACTCTAGTTTCCAGCTAACTCAAGTAAGTATTAACTATAGTTATTATTATTAACTTTGACTAAACTTCTGCTGAACTGAGCTGGACTGGTCAACTGAGCTGCTAGTCAATTGAGCTATTGGATGTTATATCTTCAATAAAGAACATGAACAGTAATTCATATAGTGTTTAGTTGTTTACTATTTAGTCGAGTGTTTCGTTGCAAATTTGGATAAGCAAACTGTACTATAAATTGTACTAATTTGAAAGAGAAAGTCTTGCAACCCTCTTGGTTTACTCAATTGTTTATTTAGGAAAAAGAAAAACATTTTCATTAAATAATAATTAATATAAAAAAAAAACTGGAAGCCAATTAGTCTCAATCATCTTTTGTCACAAAATGATGTAAGAGAAATGATGTTGGAAATAATGTAAGGAAATAATGTAAACGTAGTATTACTCATAACAATAATACTACGTTTACATCATTTTCATACATCATTTCTCTTACCTCATTATGTGGCAAAAGATGATTGGTTGATTTCAAATTAAAAATAAACTTTCACCTAATCACCTTTTGTCACAAAATGATGTAAGAGAAATGATGTATGAAAATAATGTAAACGTATTATTACTCTTAGGGGGCGTTTGGTTGAGGGGTAAGTTGCATTACTGAGGTTAAGTAATCTTATATTACTTGCATTACCATGTTTGTTAAGTAATATAAAATTCCGGTAATCTTGAATAACCAATAGTAACATTTAGGTGGTAATCTGATTACCTCCAAAACATGTGGTATTCTGAGATTACTTGGTAATCTTCTTTGAAGTTACAATTTTGTCCCTTATTAATGAAAATTTAAGACAAAAATACCCTTAAACAAACTACAATATTTTTTTTTTATAATTACATCCTAAACTATTTATAATTTTGGACAAAAATGCCCTTAATATAAAATCATTTTATCTCTTCCACCCATAGCCACCATTGTCGCCGCCACCGTCACTGCAGCCCGTTGATCAAAAATGTCGTCCGACACTCGCTGGATGTCGATCTGGCCATTTTCGGCCAAATCCACCATAGATCTGGCCGGATACGGCCAGATCTAGCTTGTAAAGGCCAGATCTATTTGGCCGGAAAACTACTAGATAGATTTGGCCGTAGCAGACGGCCAAATTCTGGTCGTCGTTCGTTAACGGTGGCCATATCGTGGCCGTTGTTGACGACTAGAATCTGGCCGTCGTTCTGGCCATCGAAAAGGGCTAGGTCGTTCTGGCCGTTTTCCGGCCAGATATAACGGCAGATCTAGTGGTGGGGGTGTCTTTGCCATATTTTAAACTTTTGTTGGCTGGGGTGGTTTTGTTAACTTTGAAATGTATGGGGTTTAGGAAATAATTTTAAAATATAATAATTAATATAATATTTTAAAATGAGGACAATTTAGTAATTTACATAATATACTCACCAATTTATCCTTCCAACCAAACATATCAATTAAACATACCCACCAATTTATTTCAACCTGACCAAACACATTTTCCTAACATTCTCAATAATCTATAAAAGTAATTTATCTTCCCATTAATATAACATTCCTTGAACCAAACGTGTCTTTAGTATAATATTTTAAAAAGTGAGATAGGTTGGCCAAAAGTAGGTTCGTAAATGAGTTGAGCCAAGCTTTAGGCTAATCGAGTAGCAATTAGTCGCTACAGTGTCAAGCTCAAGTTTGACGCTGAAAATTCAAGCTCAAGCTCACAAAAAAAAACTCTCCGGTTCTCCATTTTTCCACTTTCCCAATCGAGTTTGTCAAGCTCGAACTCACCAAGTTCTAGCGAGTTTGGACTCGACTTGACATTGTAATCAAACCAAACTGAGTCGAGTTCAAGTTTTTACCGAACTGAGGCTGAGCCACTTGTGAACGACTTGGCTCAACTAACACCCCTAGCCGAAAGCCGTTCATGATCAACCCAACGGTGATAATGAAAAACTCATTGTGATGGTGTTTCATAACACAAAAAAAAAAAGAGCAAAGAAAACGTTGATTGAATATTTTCCATGCTGTCTTCAGTCTTACTATTACCATTACTGTTGGATAGATCGCACAATCTACCTAATAGTGCCGATAGTGTCATCAAACACGTGGATGCTGGGCCGTGACTCCGCTAGCAGTACTAAATTTTTACTTAAAAGATTTATTTTTATTTATTCAAATATTTTAATAATTAATTATAAAATTAGTACAATGTTTCGCCAACTACGTTTACGTCACAGAATTAAATTTAATCCATTTCAACTCAATCCAATTCCCTACACAAACCATTCAGTTCAGTCCAATGCCACGCGATGCCCAATAAGCGTATTGAAAGGTGATCAGTTGGTGGGGCAGAAAATTAAAAGCAATGGACTTACCTTATAAAGAACAAAACAAGAGATTGAATTACTATATCTAAATGTATCAATTAATGATGTCTCTTAGTTGATTAACTAGGTTCCTAGAAGATTATACTATTTGGGTCAAAATTGAGATTTATCCTATGCCACTTCCCGTATAGATTCTTTTTTCTCTATGGACAAGCTTGCAATTTCTTCTGTATTATCATTATCTAATTTTCGGTTAAAATGGTCTCTGAGGAATTCGACAGCCATGAAGGTGAGAGCAGAGGCTGGAATATACCAAGTAATCCTGGGGATGCTTCCTCTCAACATTCCCTTGGCGCCTTCGATCATCCAGA
The DNA here is from genome assembly GCA_009867345.2 of Toxicodendron radicans. Lineage (NCBI taxonomy): Eukaryota > Viridiplantae > Streptophyta > Magnoliopsida > Sapindales > Anacardiaceae > Toxicodendron > Toxicodendron radicans. The sequence goes on along the minus strand of WYDK02000028.1, from coordinate 1,568,454 downwards.
TCCTACGAACTGCATCCAACCAGCCCTTGTACCTATGAGTTTCCGAAAATATTAGAAATTTTATTTTCCCTAAAATTTCTAGTTCTGACGTTCAACCAGTAGTGGACACTCTACCCAGAATCTATTTCAAAGCACAGTTTGAGAAAGTCTATTGACAAATGAATCTCCTTAAAACTAAATGCATGAAGAAAGTGATACCTTACAGTTGATCCCTGTACTTGCATTCTTGTTTTGATGACATCCAAGGGAGTGGTAAGATATGAAGCAAAACCTGCACAATTTAATCAATGAATAAGTGGAAGGCAACATTTATCATGAATTGAGAAGAACCAATTTAGAAGGATAGAATTTAGGATACAGCAGACGAAAGACACAGACCACCAGCTAATCCTCCTAATACAAGTCCTTCAACAGAACTATTTACATAGCGATCTAAATTGGGTATCCATCTTTCCTTCCCATATTCTGTCAGATCTTTCAGGGCTTCATAGAACATAACCTACAGGGAGAAACATCTTTAATCAATATATGGATATAAAAGCATAAATTTATTAAATTTTCCTAGTGTGGGAGAACTTTCCTAGTGGAAGGTAAAACGATTAAAAGAAAAGAAACCCACTGCACGAGACCGTTGTGATACACCAATTATGAGAACACAGTTAAAAATGTGATTGAGAAAGAGTTAGGAAAGAGATGCTAAGAACAACTCTCTATGTAATGATAGTTCCTTCTATATTTGAGCAAAGGATGTAGACAGTAAAAAGATAAGTTACCCTAGAAATTCCAATAGAGGTATAATATGCAACAAGCATGACATCAAATCTAGAGCCATCTTAGACAAGAAAAACAGTGTCTCACGAATCATCAACATGGCAACACACTATGCTCACGTAATAAAAATATTTTATTATATGCATGTTTCAAAGACAATTTTGATAACAATTCACTCTCATTTTATGCATCCAAATCTTATCACCTTGCATCGCAACCTATCCCTCTTTTTCATCTTATGGAAAAGCAGGAGTTATAATAAAAATAAACTACTGTTATTAATCTACAAAATACCACAGAGAATTAAGTCAAAGTGTACATACCATGAGACCAGCAAATGGAACATCCCTTGCAAGTGTAGACCAGTATCTGCCACAACCATAAGAAGAAAGTAACAATCAGCCAGTCCCAACCTAAAACCAGGTCAATAACCCTTGAGAAACCTTTCAAAAGAGGCCATGCAAGCCAAAAAGGTTAGGTAGCAAATTCGGCAAATCATTTTTTAAATGTCTCACGTGTTCATTAGCTATATTATAGCACAAAACGATGGAATTTACACAGAAGTGTTAATATTAAGATCTAATTTTAGAAGCTGTCAGCTGTACAGTACTAAACATCTAAAGACAAAAAAAAAAATACTCATACAGACTCCTGGGCACACACAGAGTAATAATACAGTCTCAATTTCAGTAAATCACATGTATCAAACAATAACACCAATTAATAAATCTAGAGGGTTTGTTTCGACATTTACCCAGTATAAAGTCCCCTTAGCCCCTGTTCCTTCCATATTGAGCTACCAGCTTGAAACATTCCAGTGTAATAACCGTACATTTCCGAACCAGATTTCACTGGGATGTCTTTCCCGACAATGGAATTCCAAGATGTTTTTGATCCTTGAACCTGCATGCGCTGCTTCATCACTTCGCATGGGACATATACAAAAGAACCAAGAGTATCTCCTGAAACGCATAAAGAACAAGATTGGAACAAAAAGAGTTGAGTCTTTTGTCACATACCAATGGTAGGTCAGTCCATAGTTTACTGAATGGCTAATAATTAACACAAGAAGGACTCTCTTCTTGTGACATCAAAACAAATATAAATCAACCACTGGATATTGATAGGCATTATGGAATGGGATGATAGTCTATGCACATCTACTGCAAATCTACAACAGAAGACCAAAAGAGAAAGCACAAAAAGTAATCATCTGCAGCATACAGTTGGTATCTATGCAGAAAGAGGATGTAATTAACAAGCGTTTAAGACAACAAGGCCATGAATGCCGACAAAAAAAGCATTATACGCAACAAACCATCCTGCACCCTCAACTTTGCTTTAATGAAGGACAAAAAATTATAACAGGAAGAATACATCTTAGGAATTAATAAATAGTTGAGAAAGGTTGTGTCTATCGTCTCAAAACAAAAATATTCCTATTTTTAAGAATAATGTTTAATTTATGCATGATTGTTGCTCATAAGCACAATGAAGATCTCAGTCCTCAGAGCATTAGAACTATAGTATCGATTATAAATCAGTGGACAATTTTATTTTGGTACACAGTGTGCATAGAATGTTTACAACAAATTTAAATGTCACTACAATGAATTGTTAAAAAAAACAGAATCCAAGGGAGCTCTACAACTTACCAACACCTCCAGAAATGAAATGTGCCCAGTGGCCCCCAAGATTAGGATGTGATTCTTCAATCCACTTTTTGGTGGACTCTATGAAACCAAAATATGTTGCTCCAGTGGCCAGAGATCCAGTAACCCCAGGAGCTACACCTCTGTAAAAGCCTAAAAGGATGATTAATCCAGACAAAACCATGGATTACATCAATGACCAAAAGAATTTCCACAATTTAAAGTAAAAAATATGATTAGGGGTATGTAATTTTCAGACTCAAATGATAAAAGTAATGAAGAATTAAATATCAGACCAAATTTGTGTGAAAGTTCACAGCAAACATATAAATTACACAACTTGTTGTACAGAAGATTAGAGGTGGGTAAGAGATTAAAACTGGACTAATGATCATCAGAAAAAAAAATATAAGAGATTGATAATTCTGTACCTCGTAGTCCATCAGCAACCCAAACTGCTCGAACCATCTGCAATATGCTCTTTTGGTTCTGAAAGTAATGAAACAAATGGCATGAAGCATCAAGAACCAAACGGTTAATTAAAAAGAGGAGCTTTGGCAAGACTAAACGATATGATTCTAGACACTATTTGAGTAAACTTCCACCTTAGTCAGGTGAAATATCCCTAAGATTAAAGCTTCTTAAAGCTTAAATACTATAGGGGCGTGACATATCAACTTAACATTTTGGGTCAAGTGTAACTTAACAATGCCACAGCATTATTCTTCTAAATATGAAATAAAATTTAACATTCACAACAGTAAGTTTTTTCTTTTTCCACAATATATTCTGAGGAGGGCTATATCATGCAGCCAAATTAATGACAGTTCATACCTGACTTCCACTAAGAATTGCTTGACTTTGAATTCGTGTCTTTACAGTGTCTACTGGATGCATCATTCCTTCCCCAAAAGCCCCAGCAACAGCTCCCCACAAGAACTCTCTCCATACTACACATGAATCAAAGCAGAATTTTATTGATTCCACTGCCTAGAACATCTAACTTGAAAAATACATAAAGGAGAATAAACATCAGATTCAGAACCCAACAAGAAAAAAAGGCAGCAACATCAACATTTATAAGTTCAAACCGGAGCAGAAGCAAAACCAATATAGTTATAGGCATACAGGGGGAGTATTAGAGAATACTTTTTTGTTTATAAGGTAAGTGCTTCTAAAAAAACACAATCACTGGAAACTTTAAGTGCATTCTGAAATAGAATTGATGAAATGATATTCTTAAAAACACTTTATAAGTAACATCAAGGCTTCTTTCTGCTATTCGTTTTTCTTTTTAATCTCAAAATCACTTCAATCAAACACTAACAAATCTAAATAAAAACATTTTAAACTAATTAAAAGAGCTTTTGAAGCATTAAAAAACTCATGAATCAAACGTAGGGACTTAAAAATGGAAAAGAAAAGCATACCAAAGAACTGATTAGGAGGTACAGGAGGTTCCATTTGAGAGGAAGTTGGGGGCATTGAAGGTGCAGGAAGGTTGATGGAGGTGGGAGCGGTTTAGGGTTTATGGTTTTAAAAAGAAGGCGCGGTTGTGAAGACTAAGACAAGACATTGCGACAAATGTTAGGTTACTGATTTTGATGGTTAATTGTTGTAATTTAATTGGGTAAGAATATAACGCATCATTCAGTGAATCTGTTTTGGGCTTTTCTTTCTTACTCAACTTTTGATTTTCCAGTCTTTCTTTAACTTTGACTTTGTAGTACAAAACTAGATTTTAGAATTATTTTTTTAATTGTAAGAATATCAAAAATAAATTTAAATAAATCCAATTAATTTTTTTTTATATAGGGATATAATATTTTAATTTAAAATTTTAACTTAAATTTATTGACACAAATTTTCAACCGTTGATTCAATTACAGGTTTAACAATTGATGAAGTAATAATAAAAACAATCATTTCCAACTTTCATCTTATATCCATTATATTGCAATAAATCAATGGTTACAAATTTATGTTCTAATTTAAATAATCACATTAAGTTAAAAAATAAAAGATCCCATCCCATATATAGGAACAGTAATTTTACGGTCGTCCAAAAAATGTAACCTAAAATGACGATTAGACTCTCGTTCATAGTGAATGAATGATTGTTCAATGATCATGGACGGATATTTAATCTAATTCATTACCATGCTTATAATGGACACCCATCCATTATACTGTGGACGAGCATCCATGACAAACATGTTAATGGACTTATGGACACTTGTCCACATTAAACTGCCCACAGAAAGAAATTAGTAAAAAAAATCTTTCATGCACAATTACATCTTACATATAATAATGTAACAAGCAAGCATAGAGTCACTCAATGCATGAATATTTAATCACATGTTTATTATTTAATTACATAATTACCCTTTGTGGCCCCAACTTATTGGTGTACCTTTGGATGGAAGTTGAAACTTGAATGATATGAAAAGAAAAGATTCCCCTTCTTTTAGAAAACAATAATACTATATTTACATCACTTTCATACATCATTCTCTTACATCACACTCACATTCAATTAAAATATTATTTTTTTAAAATATTATTTTTTTAATAGAATGTGAGTTTGATGTAAGAGAATGATGTAAAGATATAATGTAAATGTAGTATTACTCTTTAGAAAATACATTTGGGTAATTATGTCTTTCACCATTCACCAAATTTCTCCATTAATACAACAATGTATGGTGCTCCTTATCACACATTTTTAATTTCTCCTTTAATCAACATTTATTGGGTTGGTACATTTCCGTTTATAAAAATAAGAAAAAGGGATTAAAATATGCTAAAAAGGAAGTCCCAACTGTCATAACTCTTTACCAAATGTTAAATTGAATGAATTGTTAGTAATTACAGAAATTACTCCCCAAGATCATATATATATATAATCATTATATTATTGCAATCACATTAAATAATCAATTGCAATTTAGAGTTACAATATAAATACATTTCTTTTTACAGAAGCAAAATATATAATTGAGATTGTTTCCAAAAATTGTCATAGATTTCTTTTTAATAGAGAGAGTATACGTTTTTTGTCGAAAGAGAGATTTTTTGAATGAAAAACTCTTAATATATATGTGCGACAGTTACCTAGGCAATTGTTGTAGTTGTTTAATGGTAACTATCTTGTGTAATTATCACAACGTACAGTGGTAATAGGTGAGTCTCATCATGAGTGTCTCACCCATATCTAATATGAATATTGTTAATGTTTTTGCAGAACACCAAACCCAATTTAATGCACAAATTTTATAATGTGAATTTCATGTCAAATTTACCAGCCACTTAAATAAGAGCCATAATATATATTAATTAAAAAATAAATAAAAATGGCATAATCGTAAATGAAAGAAATATAAGGGATAGTTTAGTTTGACGTGGTTGGCAAGCACTCGTTTTTTTTTTTTTTATAGGAGTTTACTTTAGTTTCTCATATAATAATATAACAAGCAAGCATAAATTTTTTTTTTTTATTAATTTCTCTTTGTGGGCAGTTTAATGTGGACGGGTGTCCATAACTTGTGGACGGGTGTCCATAACTTATGGACGCCAGTCCATTAACATGTTTGTAATTGACGAGCATCCATTACAAACATGGTAATGAACTGATATCCATAATTTTTAGACGCCTGTCCATGACCATTGGATGATCGTTCATTCATTATGGATGGGCGTCTAATGGTCATTTTAGCCTGATGGTACTTATGTGGTAAAACCAAAGGATAAATCCTTGGTTCGAGTCTCATCACCAATGGAATAAATCATTGGTGCCACATGGGGGAGGCAACCCATCATGGGCCAAAAAAGCCTAGGGCGAGCTCTAGCCACCCCAAAAAGTAACAAATTTCTACCGGCCCATGGGTCAGTGTGTTGATGCAATAAAAATACATCAACATGTTGCATTTTTTGGACGACCATCCATAGTGAATGAACATCCGTTGGCATTCAATGGACAACCGTCCCCATTTGTTAGATAATCGTTATGGACTAAGGACATGTGAAGTTGAATGACGTAGATGATTCCACGTCATTCGATACAAAAAATCAGTGCAAATTTTTTGTGTCCGTAACATTACTCATATAAGAATGTACTACTAATCTAACCTTTCTTATTTATATTTCGACTACTTATCTCATATTTTATCAATCCTTACTTGGTATAAATATTTATGACAATCATAAATTTTTTGTTTCGTGAAATATATACTATTTTGATATTAAATTACATATAATATAACTACTGAATCATTTAAGAATACAAATAAAATACATCTTATTTTGTTAATATAATATTGTTCTTCATTTAAGCCGCTAAATAATTTTGAAAAAGTTTTAACATATTGAAAGTGAATAGCAAATTTACATAAAGTGAGGGTAGGTCATGGAAATAAAAAAGAAAATTATTTTTTAGTCCTAAAGAGTCTAGAGATAGAAAGAGAGTTTCTCTTTGTTTGCTCCCTCCACATTGTTGTTTTGTTGTTCTGGGTCAGGATTTTGGCCTTGGGAAGAGAGGGTTTTTTCTACCTTGCCAAGCTGATGAAGCCTGACAAGTAGTATGGGGAAAGTGTTGGGTGTAAATTCCAAATGCTTAGAAGGGTTAGGAAATCTGATGGGGGTTCCTCTAAAGAAAGTTTCGTCGGGGGAAGCTATGGATTGTCTTGTTGAGAAGGTTGTTTTGGGTTCAAATGGTATTGCGATTAATGATGCTGGTTATGGGTTGATGGTTCTATGGTTTCAGGTAAAGTGCAAGAGGAGGCTGGTTTGATTGGGTCTCATAAAGGTAGCTCTGCCTTGGAGGTTATTAGAAATAATGCCAGGATTATGGTGGATACGGCGAAGGATGTGGGTTTGGGTCGTCGAGGTAGCATGGTTTTTGGTGAAGGTAAGCCTCTAGTTTTGGTGATGAGATCTCTAGAGATAGATCTTGGAGTCCGCCGTTGAGGGCTAGATAGGAGTCAGATCCCAAAGGGCCTTCTCTGGTGGCGCTGGAAGGGCTTCATGGGGTATTTGTTAATCATTCTAGGAAGCATAATGATTGCGGGGGAAAAAAGAGTGGAGTTGAGCTGGGCACAGGTCTTGGGTCGTTTTCTACTGAGGGTATAAAGAGTGCTTCTTCAAATGGGCTAAGGGTTAATTGTGTGGTTAGACTTGAGGAATCCATGAGTGATTCTGCTAGTCCGGATGGATCGAATGCGACCATTTTTCATGGTAATGGGTTTGGTTTGGAAAGTCCTGAGATGTTGGAAGGCTCTCCTAACCAGAGTCGTTCTTGGGTTAATGTGGCTAAAGAAAGTCCCATTCGGGAGAAAGTCAAATTGGATTACATTGTGTTGTCGTTTGACTCTAAGAGTATAGCTACTTTCAATTTTCGTTTTTCAATGGCTATATTAGTCGGCAAAAGTGGGAGAACTGCTTAGTAGGCTATTTCATTGACAAAAAGCCACATTTTCTTGTTGTTCAACACTTTGTGATGAGGTTGTGGCAACGTTTTGGGATTAAAGAAGTTATGCAAAATGAAAAAAGTCTCTTCTTCTTTAAGTTTTGTGATGAGGTTGATATGGTTAATTGTCTTGAGGAAGGGTCATGGCTCTTTCAAAATAAGCCAATTTTGCTGCAAAAAGGGCATCAGGGCATGGTTCTTACCAAATCTTCCTCGAGTATTGTTCCTTTATGGGTCAAGTTTCTTGATGTGCCTATGAAGGCGTGAACCTCTAAGGGTTTAAGTATCATGGCAAGCACGGTTGGGAAGCCAATGGCGCTGGACCAGATAACGGAGGATACTTGTAATGACCATTTAGGTTAGGTTGGTTTTGCTAGAATTTTAGTGCAGGTTAATGCAGGACGTCGATTGCCAAATTTAATTAAAGTCAATGTGTCCACAGGTGTGGATTATGATGCTCAGGTAATGAATGTGAGAGTTGAATATCCATGGAAACCCTCCCAATGTGGAAGGTGTTGCCTTTTTGGGCATGCTGATGTTAAGTGTCCTCTTGTGCCTAAGCCCTCGCTTCCATATTCCTTGGAGAATGTGGGGCAAGGGAATGGTGTGGATAAGTGTTGAACAAATTTATTCATTGCAAGTATACAAATCGCTATTGCAATATAGTGTGCACATGTAAGGGTTGCACAAAGATTTGTAAGTTATCAAATAATCCTAATAACTATGCCTTTAATTAAACAAATGAAATGAAATGAATTGAAGAAACTAAACTTAAAGTAAAAATAAACTAACACTAAATAAACTACCAGAAAATAAATACTCAACCGACTTAAAATCCAATGAACTAAAACCTAGGTCTCCAATTTCACCATAATTATTCAACTTTATGTCAATAATCAAACTATTGTTATCTCAATTCACCTTCTAGGATTCGTACTCTCGTAATTAAGGTATAGTGTGCATATGCAAGGGTCGATCCCACAAAGATTTGTAAGCTATCAAATAATCCTAATAAATATGCCTTTAATTAAACAAATAAAATCAAATGAATTAAAGAAACTAAACTTAAAGTAAAAATAAACTAACACTAAATAAACTACTAGAAAATAAATATTCAACCGACTTAAAATCCAATGAACTAAAACCTAGGTCTCAAATTTCACCATAATTATTTAGTTTTATGTCAATAATCAAACTATTGTTATCTCCATTCACTTTATAGGATTCGTACTCTTTTAATTAAGGTATTACTGTATGACGTTCGGGATTAACCTAGTATTTTCATCATTTAAACTAGCTATGGCTAAGCCTAGTATGCACAAATTCAAATCATTCATTTAAAAGAGCTATTCAAGATTAGCTAAGGCATATAGCCTAACCTTGTCTCATGTAATCAATTAATTAACATGCAAGGGTCGATCTCACAAAGATTTGTAAGTTATAAAATAATCCTAATAACTATGCCTTTAATTAAACAAATAAAATCAAATGAATTAAAGAAACTAAACTTAAAGTAAAAATAAACTAACACTAAATAAACTACCAGAAAATAAATACTCAACCGACTTAAAATCTAATGAACTAAAACCTAGGTCTCCAGTTTCACCATAATTATTCAACTTTATGTCAATAATCAAACTATTGTTATCTCAATTCACTTTCTAGGGTTCGTATGCTCATAATTAAGGTATAGTGTGCACATGCAAGGGTCGATCCTACAAAGATTTATAAGTTATCAAATAATCCTAATAACTATGCCTTTAATTAAACAAATAAAATCAAATGAATTAAAGAAATTAAACTTAAAGTAAAAATAAACTACTAGAAAATAAATACTCAACCGACTTAAAATCCAATGAACTAAAACCTAGGTCTCCAATTTCACCATAATTATTCAGTTTTATGTCAATAATCAAACTATTGTTATCTCAATTCACTTTCTAGGGTTCTTACTATTGTAATTAAGGTATTATTGTATGACGTTCGGGATTAACCTAGTATTTTCATCATTTAAACTAGTTATGGCTAAGCCTAGTATGCACAAATTCAAATCATTCATTCAAAAGAGCTATTCCAAATTAGGTAGGGCGTATAGCCTAACCTTGTCTCATGTAATCAATTAATTAACATTAAGGAGGTGTTTGGTTCAGGGAATGTATATTAATGGGAAGATAGATAACCTTGAAAGGTTACTGGGAATGTTAGGAAAATGTTTTCTTTTTTAACAACCCCCCCCCCCCCTCTCCCCCCTCCCAACAAGGCTAGATCTGGCAGTTTTCCGGCCAGATCCATGGTGGCCGGTGGCAGCGACGGTTATGGGCGGTGGAAATGAATTGTTTTTAGGCCAAGGGTATTTTTATCTTAAAGTATTAATAGTTAAAGACAAAATTGCACTAAAATATTCTTGTAAATTGTTTAAATAACAAGGGCATTTTTGCCCTAAAGTTTTATTAATCAAGGACAAAATTGTAAAAAAAATAAGATTACCAAGTAATCTCATAATACCTTAGAAAATGGAGGTAATCAATTGCCACCTATATACCCAATAGTAATTACTATTTGTTATGGAAGATTACCAGAATCTTATATTACTTGACAACCAAATATGGTAATACAAGTAATATAAGATAACATAATCTCAGTAATAGAGAATAACCCCCAACTAAACGTCTCTTAATGGTGATCAAACAATAATATCAATTAAAGACTGAATTAAGAACCATGCATGAAACTAGAATTGCAATGGATTGATAAACAAATTGATTTGATTAAAACATAAAACCTTCAAATTAGGCTATATTGGACTCCTAGTAAAGAGTTTAGTTACATATAATTATAAGGAAAACAAACCTCAAAACCTCCAAAAGCATGAAGAATCAGGAGATGTTGACAAACCCTAGGCAAATCTCCTTATATAAACTCT